>BLSH010047392.1:445048-457349 GCA_018402905.1 Glandirana rugosa | reverse complement strand
TAGTTGAGTTGACAAAGAATAAAATACAGTGTAATAAGTAAAATAAATTATATGTTTTATGAACTTATCTTCTTTTGAATTTCTTATATATCGATCAACTAATTTACATTTCATTATAATGACTGAAATCTACATTCATAATAGTGGTCGAAAGATGACAGTACCGGACGAGCCCTGCCCCGTCCGAAACTTCTGTTTCAAGTGTGCAATGTTTCACAGATTGCTGTTTTTACCTACCCGGGGGAAGATGGGGGGAGGGTAAGGGCATTGGTGCAAAATAGCATATTACAAGTTACACCCTAAATACAGGTGTAAAATGTAACGTGTGAACTTTGTCTTCAAAGCCTGCCCCGTCCCGAGCAGGCCATGACAGTAGAAAGCTGGTGATAATACTTACATCTAAAGTCAGTAATATTACTTTACATTTAATCAACTAGCTATATATTCTTTAAGTTTTCTTCTATTCAAGTATTTTGTATATTAAATAAAATGAATAATGTGACATAAAATAAGAAACAGTTGAGTTGATTTACTAAAACCGCAGAGTGAAAAATCTGGCACACCTCCGCATATAAACCAATCGCCTCTCTGTTCGTTTTTTTTTTTTTTTGTCAAATCTTGATTGAACAAGCTGAAATTAGAAGCTGGGTGGTTTCTTTGCAGAACTTCACCAGATTTTGCACTCTCCAGTTTTAGTAAATCAACCCTAATGTGTTTCACAATTTTTCCATTCTCTTGTGACAATGTCATTTCTAATTTGTGTCCCTTCAAGTTTAAATTGTACATTGCTATTACTTTGGCATATACTTTCACATATTATAGTTTTCATTATGTTTCTAGTACTTTTTTTTCAAATGAGAACACTTAAAATGGAGTCTAGTGACTATCCAATTTATAGAAGGTATGACTGAGAAATCAACAGGCTGTGTTGACTTTGCTCCTCTTTCATTTCTTTTATACCTGTTTCCATATTTATTAGAACAGCAATGTGTACCTAATTATGTGTTCTGTCTCATGTCATCATCTCAAGTAGCTTTTCAGCACCTTGGCATTCTATTATGTGTAAAGTATATAGCAGCAGTAACAGTAACAATCTAAATTAAAATGTATTTTTTAGAAAAATTCACACAGTGAAAAAATCCACTTCTGGTTTCAAATATAAAAGATGCACACACACAACAACTTCTATATTAAATGTTAAAATCTATTTATGTGAATTGCATCTTAAGACAACCTGTGATTTTATGGCTTTATTAAGGGAAGACTGCGGCATTTGGGCAGATTTTAAGCAAGATGATTTAATGTAAATTACTCCTCATGAACCACAAAGTAAAATTTGAACTCCAGGCGGATATGAATGAAGCTGTGTATTCATTAATGGATGATTAATTGGGGTTGATTTACTATTGCAGTTGCCCTCTGCAAGTGCACTTGCTCCAGAGCTTAGTAGATGAAGCAAAGCTTCACTTTGCAAAGAATACCCAATCACATGCAAGGAAAATAAAACAAACAGCATTTTTGCTTGCACATGATTGGATGATGGAAGTCAGCAGAGCCTCTGCTCATTTACTAAGCTGCAACTGCATTTTGCAAAGTGCATAGTCTATTTGCCTTTAGTAAATCAACCCCATTGTTTTTATCACTAGCAAAAGTGGAAGTACCTGGGTTTCACTTGATTTCAGCATTCTGTAATCCCCTGTAAAGAAGCACTCAGATGAGGAGAGAGAATGGAAGCACTTTTATCATTAAAAGCAATTCTGGAGCTTCAGCAAAGTGATTGTGCCTAGATACAATCTCTTAAATTCTACCTGTGAGGAACATATTCAGGAAAATTATGTCAACTTAAGTTTGCTGCAGGCAGGAAGAAACGTTCCTTTAGACTTCCCTCACTCAATGATCTTTCCAATACATATTAGGTAGTAAGGGGGCTAAGTGGCATGAGACTGTAATTGATTTGGCAGGTCATAAGAAGGACTAAGCTGTATAAATGTAAGGAAATACATTTATAATCCTGGTAGGTCACAGGGTCATAGCAACAAGACAGCTGAGCTGTGTGAGACAACGTCTATACACATAACATAATCATAAAGATTATTGCATAGATACTAGGATTTACAGGAGTACATTGTCCCTGTGTCAATGTCTTAGCCCCAGGAGTAGATGCTGGCTCAAAATGATGCTAGAATTAAAGGTGCCACTGGTCTTCCAGGGAGAAAAAGAAGTTGACATCATTGTCCGAAGGATTTCTGTAAACTCTGCAAGACCATCACTTAACATGCATGTAATTAAAATGGAAAAAATATAAATCGGATTCAAGGTCTACATCAAAATAAACCTGTCACGAGGATGAATATTTTAAACTCTGCACATCATGAAAAAATACATGGGCAAAGGTTACATTGTAAACACCACTTGCAAAATGATCAGCAGACATACAGACTGTTCAGGTTATATGCAAATCATCTCTTTATATAAAAAAGTTTAGTATGGTATTGACCTTTTCCCCCTTGGAAAACACAGTCTTGATTTATGTACAGCTTCCCTGCCTAATAGAAATAATACGGAGGTTGAGAGGTGCAACTGCCTATGTATCTGTACTTTATCTCTTGATCTGTGGAACATTTTTATTTGGATTATTCTAACTAAAGGCTGAATGAAAGGTGTGCTGCGCTCACAGACACAGGTTCTTGAATTAACCTGATGATTAGGAAATCCTCACAGATGGGTGTCCAAGCCTTAATGTCCTCTCAACATCCATCCAGTATTGTAAGCAAAAGGCGGCACTCTGAAATCCAGCGCTTGAGCTGTGAACAAGGCACTTACCTGCCGGAACGTGTCAGCTGTCTGTACCTTCATGCACTTTATGCCAATAAACTTTTCATAAGGATTTTTGAGTGCTGCCTTTTGCTTACAATTCTACTAAAGGTTACCTGTACTTGTGCAATTTTTCATTATAAAGTAAGCTGAAGTTGCCCAGGTTTGTGTGGTTTTAGCTCAGTTCCAGTCCATTGATCCATTGACAGAGTTATGTCAAACTTTAACCTTTTGCTTACTGGGCACTTAAACCCCCCTCCTGCCCAGACCAATTTTAGGCTTTCAGCAATGTCGCATTTTGAATGACAATTGCGCGGTCATGCGACGTTGTACCCAAACAAAATTTTTATCATTTTTTTTCCCACAAAAAGAGCTTTCATTTGGTGGGATTTGATCAACTCTGCGGTTTTTATTTTTTATGCTATGAACAAACAAAGAGCGACGATTTTGAAAAAAGAACAATATTTTTTACTTTTTGCTATAATAAATATGCAAAAAAAAGAAAAATTTTCATTGGGTTTGGCTGAGATATATTCTTCTACATATTTCTGGTAAAAAAATCACAATCGGCATATATTGATTGGTTTGTGCAAAAGTTATCGCGTCTACAAACTATGGGAATTGATTTATGGCGTTGTTATTATTATTTTTTTTACTAGTAATGGCGGCGATCTGCGATTTTTATCGGGACTTTGATATTGGGGCGGACATGTCGGACATTTTTGACACTTTTTTGGGACCAATGACATTTATACAGCGATCAGAAATTTAAATGTCCACTGATTACTGTGTAAATGTCACTGGCAGGGAAGGCGTTAACCTGCAGGGGGCAGGGAAGGGGTTAACTGTGTTCCCTGTATGTGTTCTAACTGTGTGGGGGCGGGGCTGACAGGGGCATAACAGATCTAACTGAACCCAGTGACAGGGATCAGTAGATCTGTCATGTCCCCCTTCACAGAACGGAGAACCACCGTGTTTACATTGGCGGTTCCCTGTTCTGCAGCTCTGACAGGACTATCGCGGGTCACGAGTGGACATTGAATCTGCCCGACCTGCGGGCACGGGCATGCAGCATGCAGTGGCCATGCACGCGCGTTTTTTGTCAAAGCTCCTAATTGCAACTCCATAAAATGATTGATTTACTAAAGGCAAATCCACTGTGCACTCCAAGTGCAGTTGGAAGTGCAGTCCCTGTAGATCTGAAGAGAAGATCTGAAATGAGGGGAAGCTCTGCTGATTTCTACCATCCAATCATGTGCAAGCAAAAATGAAGTTTTTTATTTCCCTTGCATGTCCCCCTCAGATCTACAGCAAATACACTTCCAAGTGCACTTGCAGTGCACTTGTAGTGCAAAGTGTATTTGCCTTTAGTAAATAATCCCCCCTGTGTCAATGTACATAAGAAGCTTTTAGCAGAGTTTAGGAGCTGCTGTGTTTAGGAGAACTTCAACCTCCCTCTCCTGACATTGAAGAATAACATGCAGGATAGGAATGTTTGACCACCAGCCGCGGGAAAACACAAACTGAAGATTTTGCCGCATTTTGTGTTTTCCCGCTGCCACGGTAAATGTAGGCAGGGTGTACATGAAGCTTTACTATGAAATAGAATTTTACCACAGAGCTTGCTTAGCACAGCTGCTATTTGCACTGTCCAACCTGCAGATAATTACTAGATCTAGAGCCCCAGAAGATTTACCCCCCTTCATGACCAGGCAATTTTTTGCGATATGGCGCTGCATTACTTAAACTGACAACTGCGCTGTTGCGTGATACTGTACACAAATTAAACATATGTCTTTTTTTCCAACAAATAGAACTTTCTTTTGATGGTATTTGATCACCTCTAGATTTTAAATAAAAAAATCCCTGTGCTTATCTCACTCTCTTCAAGCAATCGGCATAAAGGCTAATTGCACAACCACTTGTGACAGAAAACAGAAAAGCTGCAACCTATTAAGCCTGAATACAAGACCATAAAACAATTAATAAAGGATAAGTGCGTTAATCTTGTGCAAAAATACATAAATTAATAAACCACCCGTGAGTCATTAAGAGAAAGTGTTAAAATTCAATATATAAAATAGTGTCCACACACAAAATCCCAATGTCATCAATTAAAAATAAAAAATAAAAATGAGATAATCATAGAGAAAAAAGGGGGACACAAAGTTCCAAAAAAACTAAAAAAAATCAAATGTCCATATGCATCCCTTCACCAGTCACAATAGCCTCTTACCGACAATATTGGATGCTACTGCTGGAGATCATACACACTGTTTAATCTGGATAGACTTCACAGTCTCCTTTCTCTCACTGAAGAAAAAACACTGATTCTCTGGTCACAGCAAAGATGTCTTCCTGGGATGGCTTCCACAACACAGCTCCATTGGTTCAAAGGATCCAATAGAATACCCCAAGTGCAACTTTCACAGCACGGCTCCAAGGATTAGGGGATCCCACATGAAGGCATTCAAAACATATGGGAAAAAAAAGAAGGAAGCCTCCATTTGATCACCTCTGCATTTTTTATTTTTTGTGCAATAAAAAAAGACCAACAAGTTTGAACAAAAAAAAAAAAACAAATTTTTTACTTTCTGCTGTAAAACACATCCAGTAAAAAAATGTAATTTAATCACATTTCTTCATCAATTTAGGCCAATATGTATTCTGCAACATATTTTTGGTAAAAATCCCAATAAGCGTATATAAACTATGGGATATTTTTATCTATTCATTTTTTTACTAGTAACGGTGGCCATCAGCGAATTATAGCAGGACTACAATATTGTCTTGGACATTCAGACACTAACTGACACTTTTGAAACTTTTTGAGAACCAGTGACACTAATACAGTGATCAGTGCTAAAATATGCACTGCCACTGGAATAATGACACTGGCTGGGAAGGGGTTAACATCACGGGTGATCTAAGGGTTAAATATGTGCCTTGCCAGTGTTTTTCTAAACTGTGGGAGGCGCTTTTACTAGGGGAAGAAATGGATTCTAGTCCCTGCTTTCCAGAGACACAATGATCCATGCCTTCCATCTTGTCAGAACGGTAATCTGCCTTGTTTACATAGGCAGATTGCAGCTCTGTCTCTCTGGCTGACGTTAGCTGGGTGTTGGCGGACATCAAGTACTCACAGCAGGAGCAAGCCATCACTGGAGCACGCTACTCAGAAGTGCAGGATCATATATATATATATATATATATATACATGATTTTGTGCACAGCTGCTGTCCTGTAGCAGTAAAACTGCTATAGGGTGGTTGCTAAGTGGTTAAAGAGGTTGGAAAGCTTCATACTCCTGATATGTGCCTGTGTACCATGTACTTGTATGAGAAAGTATCATGTTCTCTTTGTATTGCTTCCTTTATGTAAAATCCCTAGTCCTTTTGCTTTCCTATTAAAAACTGACCACACTAAGCAGGAGAACACATTGTGGTCAGTTCTCTAGCTATGCTGGTAACTCAGCCTGCTCTCCTCCAATGAACGGACATGTCCTGACATGCTCCCACTGCACAGCCATTCACTGGAAAGCTCAATGTGCTGCTGCTTCTCTTTCCCCAGCGCTTATGCAGCTGAGAACAGAGGGAATGTGATCACTTATAAAAAAGGGAAAAAAGGTATTTATATATTTTTTTTTATTTCTATACAGAAATGTTTTGCATTTCTATTTTAAACTGAATTGGTGGTTTTACAAGGTAATCTTTACAATCACTTTAAACATTTTTTTACAATAATGCATTAAGGTAAAAATGTGTCAGTGTTTATACTGCCCTCTCTCCCCCCTTATATATACCTAAGCCCGATCAGCGCTGTGTTCATCTGCAGTAGCTTTCTCCTGCTGTCTCCACTCTCACAGACATTGCTGAGAGCCAGAGGCGTAACTACAACATTCAGGGCCCCGGTGCAAGAAACCATGAAGGGCCCCCCTGACCTCTGGTCCCGGGGCCCATTATTATGGACCCACAGTGGCCCCCTTCCTGCCATCTTGGCCCCCCCACCATGGCAGAACACCAGGGTCCAGTCCAGGGTATCATCAGCAGTATCATGCGATCCATGCGATCCAGTTGCTGTGCGTTTTGTAAAGTAGTGCATGCACAGCTCTTGGTGCAGACCAACACAATTTCAGCCCATTCAAATGGCTGAAATCGCACAGCACCTGGAAGGCATGTGAATCGCACAAGAACGTACAGTTCATTCATTTTTGATTCATGGTTTGAACCGGCCTTGAGTCCTGGAGCCCAGTTCAGAAAAAGTTCCTCCACTTGGCCCCAATAACTTGGCTGACAGGTGGGCACTAGCATGAGTACCTGGGGTGAGGTAAATAAGAGGATGCTGTATGTGCTAGGGGGCACTTTGGAAGTGGAGAGAACTTGTGCTAGAAGGGGGGGTTGAATAGAAAATATGACCCCCCAGCACAAGTTTGCTCCGCTCCCAAAGTGCTCCCTAGCACATACAGCATCCTCTTATCCCCCAAATCACTGCAAGTATCCTTCTTTGAAAACTTGTCCCCCTCTCTGAATCCCCTTCCTTGTGTCTCAATCCCCTGCAAGTGCTGAGCATTCAAATGCAGTACAGACCTCAGATCAGCATGTCCTGTTGATGTTCATTCACCTCCCCTCCTCCTGTCTGTGACATCTGAGCTCAGGCAGAGGGGGAAGGGGCTTCAGTCCATGTGTGAGGCAGGAGGGGGGGAGAAAGGGGGAAAGAGGGAGAGATGCAGCTGCCATATGGAGTAATCGCAGCGTGTGTGACCTAAAACTCCTCACACAAGCTGCGAGTCAGTCACTGGAGACAACTGCCGGAAGTCATGATCAGTGGTGTAAGAGCTCATCCTCCTTGCAGCCACTACATCAGGAGCCAGACCGGAAGCCTTTCTTGCTGTTTCGGAGTCCCCCACAGTGGTGGAACACAAGGGCCCAGTCACAAGTGCGACTGTTGAGACCCTGATCACTGCTGAGAGCAACAGGAGCCATTGGCACCCCCCTGCTGTCAGTCAAATCCTGCGGTGATGAATCAGGGAACAGGGTGGGGCAGATCCTCACTGTCTATGTCTATATACAGATGCAGCAGGGCTTGGGATTGAGCCCACAGGTGTGCCACGATAGGAAGCAAACTTTCCTAATAAAACACTTTTTTATGGACTTTTCACCTTTTTCAACATGAAATGCTTACTAAAGATAAGGCCTCATACACGCATGCGTATGAGAAAAATTAACAAAACGTCGGGCCCAACATCAGAGAAAAATCAGTGTTTTTCTCTGCGTTTTGCATCGGTGTTAGTGAGCGTTGATGAGCGTTAGTGAGCGTGGCATCAATAGGCGTTTTTTTAAAAAAAACATTGCTCTCTTATTTTTTAACCAGAAAACGTCGGCACCAAAAATGCCAAAAATGCCGGTTAACACCTGTACAGCGTTAGTGGGCGTTAGTGAGCATTTTGCGGCGTCCAAAATGCCAAAACTTTACAGCCTTGAAACGCGCTGGTCCCGCGTTCTAGTTACAGCTCACTAATGCCGACGCCCTCTACTGCTCAAAAACATTGGCGTTTTTAGGGGGACATAGAATAACATGGAGAGCTGTAAAAAACGCCCAAAAACGTGGCGTCAAAAAACACCCGTGTGTATGAGGGGTAATTTTTTTTTAAAATTAAAATAATAAGCATGTTATACTTCTCTGCTCTATGCAATAAAATTGTATAGAGTGGCCCCTGAACACCCTCTTCTGGGGTCCCCAACCGTGCTGTTCACGCCTTCTCTTTTGTGTCTGCCCCATAGTGCTTGCTATGGGAAAGATGTGTAGGCTCGCTCTCAAGCTAGGCTGTGTCTGTCTCTGCACATATAGTGCAATACAAACATAGTGGGACTAGTCCCCACCCCCCCCATTCCCTCCCCACTGGATTTGATTGATAGCAGCAGGAGCCAATGGATCCCACTACTGTCTCTGATCCTTAGCCTTTACAACTACCTTAAGGACTTTTCAAGTGAAATTACAGTCAAACAGTGTTTGTCAGGTAATGTACCAAACCAACCATATGCCTGTTTCCTTTACTAATAATTTTAGGTAAAGATTATCATTCAGCTTAGGAGAATAATGAATATTAGCAATATTATGATGATTTATTAAGGCTTCATTTGCAATTCTAAACATGTTTTCATCCAAAACTGGAGTTACACTTTTTATTCCTATGTTGCATTCATTTTTAATTAAACGTAGATACACATTTTGCCAATGGTACAAAAATATTTGTGGTCATAAGTTTGGTACTGAAGGTTGTCTGTAAATGTGCAATAGACATCTGGTCTCCCAACATATACTATGTCCTTGCTGAGGGATAGCCAACATCTGTCCTTGAGAGCTCTATCCAAGCCAGGCAATAAATGTTTCTACTTTATTCCAAACACCAACAAACATCTTTAATTCATTAGAGTCTGTCAGTTAGAGAAATTCTAATGAAGTGCAAAAATTAGGTCTCTTCAGAACTGGACAGCACTGATCTATAATCCTTTTCAGATATATCCTCTCCAGCTATAATCTTTTAATTGCTAAAAATCTATGCCAACGTTACATCTCAGGATAGCAATATGAAGTCAGAGCTCCTAATCTGAATACTTGATAGAAGTCATTGGCTATGAAAGCACTGAAGCCATGGCATGGCATCATAGCCAGAAAACTAGTTGTGTCAGCAATGGCAGCCCACATACTTTCTAAACCACAGGTGTCTTTCAATTATTTAAAATAAAGTTCTTCAAGCTACAAACACCTGAAAGACCCAATAAAAAAAAATCAGATTTTCTGACACACTTTAGGACAATTAGAATGTTGGAACATCCAGACAAGGTTTTGGAATAATCTTCAAGTTTGAATTACTTTGATTTTTTTTTTTCCTCAAAAATACATACAGGAAGTCATACAAGAATGAGATGTATGCATAAGTAATAAAAAAAAATCCAAACAATAAATTAAATAATTCATAGCAACATCTCAACAGAAATTAGAAACTTTCCCTGACAAATGCCCAGACTGTATGAAGTTCTCTTTGATTCGAATGTTCAGTGCTTAAAGAGACCAATAATGCTCTAAATCAGAAGTACCACTTACTTATTAAGCCATTCAAACCAGCCAATGAATGATGTCTGTTGAAGAACGTTAGCAAAAACTGCACTAGCACTGCACTACAAAACTGCACTACACTAGCACAAGCTGGCCATAGACAGTATTTTTTTTTAATTCAGCCAGCAGGCTGAATAGAGATGAGGTGGATGGAGGAGTCCCCCTGAAAGGACATTTTACAGTGGGACCTGCCGCTATCAGAATACACTAATCAGAAGCTGCAGCCAAGCAGCAAAAGTTTTCAAACATGCTTCTTCAACAAAAGTCTATCAAATGATCATTAGACACACACTATAATGGGACAACCACATACACATCACAATTTGAATGGCCCCTGCTGAACCAGCTGAATTTGTAGCAGTTTATAGCCAGCTTAACTCTTCTATGTAGGTTACTTTTTCCTGTATACTGCAAATTGAAATGGTCTCTCTATTTTGGAGCGCAGTACACATGTACTTGTAACAGTACTGCTTCCAGAGTTTCCTCTGAAACTATTTTAAAGTGTTGCCAAAAATTCACATGTTGATTGTACTGAGTATGTTCAACTAAAGGTTACAAATTTAATTGAACAGCTGTGCATAACAGAGATACAAATGAACAGAAATCTATTAGATTACTCTTTTACATTCTTTATCACACCTAATGTATTTCCACAGTACACTGCAGGAAATCCTTTCAGACTAGGCTTTGCAATCAATGCTACATTATAGAAACCTTCTCCAAAAAGGGTCAATCTGTTACAACCATGATTGCTTAAGCACCATTGGCATGTTCTCCAAGTACAATTAATATGCAAAATAAGTTATCAGGCATGAAATGGCCATGATTAATACAAAACATGCAACCCATCTAAAATAAAATGCTACTTCCTATTTTTTTTATATAAATGTACCCTTGCCATGATCACCCTCAATGGGAGCATTTTTTTTTAAATAAAGAAAACATAAATGTTCCATCAGAGGTATTCAAATAAGCATATATTTTGCCAACACTCAGTCTGTTCTCATGACACTGTTTTTAGAGTACTGATTGGCCAACCTACTGTCTTAATTTGATAATTAAATAAACGCATGCCACAGCAGGCATAGGGGCTGGATATAACCATTGATCATACAGAATCCCCCCTCCCTCCCCCATATGAGGCCAAATATAAAAATAATAGTAGTCCCAATTTGTAAGTTAAAAAGCTAACAGTATTTCAGAGATTCAGTGAAACTTTGATGAAGAAAAGAAACACTAGGGTCTGGGAAACAGAGTGAAGTAAATTTCTGTGTTCAGGGTGAGGACTAGGACTCCATTGGAAGCACTGACTATGGAAATGGTCATAGAATGGTTTTATAGCAGTTACAGAAGCTGCAATAAAGAGTTTGAAGCAAGACCTGTGTTTCCTTTCAATTGATGAGATACATGGTCATTAACAGTACCCGGACTTGTTGGCAAGTGGCCAAAAATAGGAATTGTTTGTAGTGGTAGCTTGAGTCATGTGAGTTTGGCTTCTCCCATGCTGGTTGTGCTTTGGGTGAACTGTGAAAGCTGATCTATACCAAGAATAGCTTGTTTATTGTGTTCTCATTAGAACAAGTACAATGGGCAACATCAATCCCTAAAAGTCTCATGGGCACAGCAGGTTCCAACTGACTTTGATCTTGTGCTTGTTCCTTGTTTGTTTAATATGGACACAGTAATGTGTATGGAACACAGTTCTCTGCCACAATTGTGGTTCAGAATTGGGTGTATGCTTCAGGAAGAATTGTGTTTTCCATATTCCTTGAGCATATACAAGGATCAGGGTTAGGGCATTGTGCAGGTAACTTAGTGCTCATGATCTGAAAAAAAAAACCTGGAAAAAGTTGTTAAAGGCATTTTATTCAATAATTGTAATAAATGCATTTTATTAAAAAATATATTAAGGGGGCGTGGCCGGCGGCGTGAGAGACGGCAGCAGTGTGAGATAGCTCCGGCTCCTGCTATCTGCCCAGCGACAACCGAAGCGACCGTAGCGGGTTTTAATAAGAAAGGATGACTTCCCTAGAATCAGCGGCATCGGGGGCAGTTAGAAAGAGGGGTCCCCAGCGCTCAAACCCCCAGAAACTGACAGACTTCTTTAGTCCCTCCGGCGGGAGGGTGCACCAAGATGGCGCCGACGCGCCGCAGCGGCCTACAGATGAAGGGGACAGCGCCTCAGACTCAGGCAGCTCTGCAGCGACGGTCATCTCAGAGATTCATAGACAGCATTCAGGTAAGGAGGCTCTGTCACCGCCAGACAGCCCTACCACCCGCAGCCCTGCTAAATTTAAAAAGGCTAAGGGGGATGCTCAGGAGACAGATGATGAAATGGAAGAGTCTGCTGCTGAGTCACACACTCAAACTC
>BLSH010047392.1:428795-445038 GCA_018402905.1 Glandirana rugosa | reverse complement strand
AACAGGAGAGACTGTGTATTCCATAATGATTGTCTCGTTGTACTGTGAAGTATAACTCCTAACGTAAGGTAAGATGGAAATTAATTTCTTTCTCTCTCTCTTTAGATCGAGCATATAGAGGTGGTTGATCAACACAAGAACCATACTATGGAGCCCGGGTCATGGGCCACTAAAGGAAGGCAGTGGGATTAATCCTTGTATGACTGTAAGCTTAAACTTGAACTCCACACAATTAAGACTTAGAGGAAGGACCAGCTGCGCCCGGGGATAGATCTCCTGTCACAGTATGTTCCTAATTAGGGTGACGGAAGGAAATCACCGGGTACTGGGCCCGAGGTATCATACCAAGAACACAACTAGTTGGTGGAGATATACGAGCTAGATTTCTCTCTCTCTTTCTTTAATTAAAGGTAGAATGGAATGCAATCCTCAATATGAAGTGTCATGTTGCTCTGTTAGTAATACCTTATGTGTCAGAGAGGACAACAGGAATGTAAATTGTTGTACTACCTACTGTTTGTATTTTGATTTCTAAAACCAATAAAGAAGTAAAGTTTAAAAAAAAAAAAAATATATTAAAAAAAATAGACCACTATATTTTCCTAAGTATTAAAAGCATATACAAAATATGATTCTAAGGGGTCTTATCTTGGGTCAGGTTAGCTTCTCATTAACCCTATCCAGAGTTATATATCCCCCAGCCATAATTATCAGAATGAAGGGAGCTTATTGACATTCTTTATAGTACTGTGGCATGAAGCTGTAAGAAATTGTCAAACTCCAACTCTCAAATTTTTATTGGTTAGTCTGCTGATTGAAAGGAAAACTCTAACAAGCCGTGTTAAAGTGGATCATACTTTTTTGATCATTAGGAGTAACCAACCCATGTGGGTGTAATTAATGTGCCAACTGCAGGTTGTCCAGGACTGGATATTGGGAAAAAAAGATTTATTTCATGAAAATATTTTGGTGAATTTCTTCTTTATATGTCTTAAGCCACAAACTGCTGCAATTTTCGGTTCGTAAACCCCTAAAGGCAATGTGAGACAGGGCTACTGAACGTCAATCTAAACTAGTTTAATGTGTGAATTTTCCCTCACCATTATCCAAGAGCGGAAAAAAGCTCATGTAGAGCTGACAAATAGTTGTGTGAATGGAGAGGTAAAACTGTAGATTTTAGAAGCAGAAAATGGACATTAAATGATGAATTATTTTACCTACATGTGGTAACAGTTTTATTCTTTTCAGACAATGGCAAACTAGGCATAAAAATTAAACTTCAGTGCAGTTTAGATATTTTAAGAATTCTATTCTTGCTTATTAAATAAAAGGGTAATCTTTAGTAATGGTAATAACATAGACTCATCTAAACACAAATTATACAGAAAACAGTCTGTAATCAAATAAATCAATCAAAAACATTCCAGAACTAGCAGTAGAGACTAAAGTAGTACTATAGGACTTAAAAACTTTATCTTGTATGGGGGTCCATGAACTACATTCAATTACCCAGGCACACTCTTTTAGGTGATGGCTGGGCGCATGTAAAAAAAATACACTATACATGTTTCTTTACAAATCATTTTAGAAACCTTATATCGAACTTAAATTAGGAGTCATTTTATGTTACTATGTTACTCTATTTAAACAACATGCTGGACAGGAATACAAAATAGGGAAGGAAAACACACATAAAATATTTTCACCGAGGTGATCTGTAAGCAGTAAAGTTTTTTTTATTTCTTATACCCAAGTTTGCTGTGAAATCTATGTGAGCATTAATAATTTGGATTTGCAGACATCCCATACAGGGCAGCTGTAGAAAGTCAGTGCCAATGCATCTTTTTTTTTTTTCCAATATTCTTTAATGAGTATTTCAAAAATCACAAACAGGAAGTGATGATTCAATAGATAACCATTGAGCACAGAGAAGAGAAGGCATAACAAGATCTGGTTAAGCATGAAAGGTTAACCGCTCCATCTGCGAGGCGGGCCCAGCCGGAGCTGTGCCCCTCTCCGTTGCCATGGTCCCGCGGGTAGGCCCGAGGGCAGTCCCGGGGCACCCCTAGGGGGAACATACCTGTGTCCCGGGAATATCCTGGGGCGCACCCCGCGGAGGACCCAAGTCATGTTTAAAATAGAAGGGGATGGGGGTTGGGCTGGGAAGAAGGGTATGGGGGGTAAAGAGAGGGGTATAACAACTTGGAGCTAGCACAACAGTTAGTAATTCAGTTTAGTCAGAACAGTGGTGAAAAAGATTAGGTACATATCTTATGTAGAGCTGTGTTCCTTCCGGCCTCAGTCTGTTGTCGGAGAGTGGTTGTGGGGACTGGGCTTAACAGTAGCCCAGTTTCCCTTGCTACAGATAGAAAATGCTGGGTCTGAGTTATTTAAGTGATTTTGTTTGCTCTAGGGTCAGAAAGCCAGGGCTGCCATCGCTCATAGAATTTCTCCAAGGAGAGGTGTGCTTTAGAGTAGAGGAACTCCATGAGCAATTGGTCATTTAATATCACAATCGTTTTTTGTATAGTAGGGGGGAGGCCTCTTTCCATACTCTGGTTATTGAGAGGCGAGCTGCAGCAAGAATGTGAGTGATTATGGAGTGTAATTTTGGGTGCCACTCACTGAGACCAAGGCCAAAAAGAGCCAGCTGTGGTGTCATTCTGGGACGTTGCTTCGTAGTTTCTTCAATTATCTTGGCTATGTCTTTCCAAAATTGAGTGATGTGTGGGCAGTCCCACAAAATATGTTGAGTGTGCCCTTCTTGATTACAGTTCCTCCAACAGTTCCTGGTGTGGGACGGGTAGATCTGAGCCAGTCGTACAGGGGTGTAATGCCAGCAGTGCAGGATTTTCAGGATTGTTTCCCAGTGTGAAATGTTTCTTGAGAATTTCAAAGAGGCTTGTATAGCGTGTTGCCAATCTGGGATGGGAAATGAGCGCTTCAAAGTGTCCTCCCAATGTAAGATGGGTGTTGGTTTTTCTTTATTTTTTTGATTCATCAGTGTGTTGTAGAACATCGATATGCTTCGTTTTTTGTTAATAGTGGAGTTGAGGAATGAAACAATTTCTGGTGTGAGGGTATCCTCCGAGAAGCTGATGGAGGAGAGAGAGTGTCTGATTCTGAGGTAGGTGTAAAAGTCTTTGTTTGGGATGTTGTAGCACTCCTTTAGTTGGGTGAAGGGTATGAATTGGTGTTGCTGAAAGAGATGACCAACAGACTTAATGCCTAACGTTACCCATCTCTGTATTGGTGAGTCAGGTGTAATTAGAGATAGAGCAGAGAATGGTAGGTGTTGCAGTACCTGTATATGTAGGTTTGGGGCTATCTGCCTCACGGCTTTTCATACGGAGATTGTTGCATTCACAGTGGGTAAGAAGGAGCGGGGAGGGTGGTATCCCAACCAAATTGCTGATAGGAGTTGTTGCGGATTGTCTGAAAGGTCTACTTTCTCAACATCCATCCATCTCTGTGTTTCTGATGTCCTCCAGAGGGTTTTTGTCTGAGCTAATATGGTGGCTCTGTAGTAGTTTTTCAGATCCGGGACCCCTGGTCCGAAGTGAGATCTGGGGGCCCTAAGCAGGGTAGCTTTGATCCTGGGTTTGCGTGATGCCCAGATGAATTTGTTGAGTGTGGCTTGAAGTTTCACAAAATCTGTTTGTAATATTGTGATAGGTAGAGTCCTGAAGAGATACAATACGTGGGATAGCAAAAACATTTTGGAGTGGGCGATTCTTCCTGCCCAAGAAGCTGATGTGTTGAGAAGATCTTCGAGGTGCTCTGCAATGTCTGCTGTAATGAAGATATGTTAATGCGCAGGATCATGTCTATTGGGGTGGTCAATTTGATACCTAAGTATGGTAGTGAGGAGTCTGGTGCCCAGGAGAATGGAGAGGAATCTGTTATGGAGGTTCTGATTTGTTGTGGGAGGGCAATTCCTAGCATAGAGGATTTAGAGTGGTTAACTTTGTACATAGATATTAGACCGAATGCATTTAGTAGGTCACATATAGCGGGTAAGGATGTGGCTGGTTCCGAGATACAAATGATTATGTTGTCCGCATAAAGACCTATTTTTTGTTGGTTTCCTCTGATCTCAAGGCCTTGTATGGAGGCGTGTTCCCGGATGGCCTGGGCAAGCGGTTCAATGGATAGGGCAAAAATCAGGGGGGATAAGGGGCAGCCCTGCCTAGTCACATTGGTGATAGGGAAGGGTGAGGATAGGAGTCCTGAAGTTAGGACTCTAGCCGAGGGGGTAGAGTATAGACTTAATATAGCATTCAGGAATGTTCCTTGGATCCCGAATTTTCGTAAGGCTAGGGACAAGTATGACCAGTTGACCCTGTCAAACGCCTTCTCCGCGTCTAATGAGATCAGCAGAGAAAGTGTTCGACAGTGTTCCGCCCAGGCAATAATGTCAATGAACCTTCTGGTGGCATCAGATGTTTGCCTGTGTGGTATGAAGCCCACCAGGTCCGGGTGAACCAGGTCAGGCATGTATTTGGCTAGGCGGGTGGCCAATAATTTGGTGTAGATCTTAAGATCTGTATTCAATAAAGAGATGGGCCTGTAGTTTGCTGGGCTTTGGGGGTCTTTACCTGCTTTATGTATAGTTGTGATGGTTGCCTCCAATGTTTCTGTGGGAATCTGCCCTGTCTCTAGGAAATTGTTGAGGGTGTCGCAGGTGCGGGGTCAGCTGGTCAGAGAAGGTTCTGTAGTATTCATTGCCAAATCCGTCAGGGCCTAGTGCTTTATGCATGGGGAGTTTTTTTATTGTCTGATTAATCTCATTGTGTGTAAAGGGTCTGGCTAAGGACTCAAGTTGTGTTGTGGAGATGGAGGGGAGTTGTAGTGGGTCCAGGAAATCATTTATTTGTTGTGGAGTAGGTTTGGGCTCTTGTGGGTTTTGTTTTAAATTGTATAATTTGGAGTAAAAGGAGCTAAAACAGTCCACGATGTCTTTTGGGTTCATCAGTTTTCGGCCATGGTCATCTACCAGGGATTCAATCCTGTTTTGTATGGCTCTCCTTTTGTATTGTTGTGCCAGGAACTTACCTGGTCTGCTCCCCTGGGAGAACCATGAAAGGAGTAAACGCCTAATGTAAAAGTCATGACTCTTTTGGAGGAGAGAGCTAAGGTCGTTTCTTAATTTATTGAAGGCTGTGAGTACGGAATGTTTGGGGTCTCTTTTATGAATGGATTCTAGGTCTCTAATCTGAGTTAATAGGTCGTTTTTTGGGTTTTATTCCTCTTTTTTTTCTCCTGGGCACCTATTTTTAGGAATATGCCTCTTATCGTCGCTTTGTGGGCATTCCACAATGTGGCGGGCTTTGAGACTGATCCTGCGTTGACATAAAAAAATAAGGGAATTGCGGATTTGACCTGCTCCTTATTCCCCTTGGCATCAAATAAGGCGGGGTTTAGACGCCATGAGTTATGTCTGGGTGCTTGGGGGTTCAGTTGGAGGGTTATTGTCACAGGGGCGTGGTCTGACCAAGTGATGCTACCTATGGAAGATTTTGTAATTTTTTGTAGGAGTGCTTTGGAGGTCAGGAACAGGTCAATCCTAGAATAAGATCTCTGTGAGGACGAGTAGAAGGAGTAATCCCTTTCAGCGCCATGCAGACATCTCCAAGGATCATGAAGATCCTCTTGAGAGATGAGGGATGATAAAGCTGTAGATCTCCTCCGTT
Organism: Glandirana rugosa; assembly: GCA_018402905.1. NCBI lineage: Eukaryota > Metazoa > Chordata > Amphibia > Anura > Ranidae > Glandirana > Glandirana rugosa. Next base: position 439,345 of record BLSH010047392.1, on the reverse strand, counting down.
TTTCATTGGAGGAGTCTATGAGGGGGTCGATGACCTCATTGAAGTCTCCACAGAGGATGAGTTGGTCTCTGGGGACATGTTGGAGTTTTTGGAGAACAGATCTGTAAAAGCGTTTTTGGTGGGTATTAGGGGCATATATGTTGGCAATGACCACTGGTTGGCTGTTGAGAAAGGCAGACAGAATTATAAACCTGCCTGCTGGATCTTGCTCTAAGTGGGTGAGCCTGAAGGCGACCGATGCACTGATCGCAATCATGACTCCCTTTTTTTTTTGATCTGAGAGTGCATGAAAGCATGTTGGATATAGCCTATTTGAGCATTTGGGTGGGTTATTTTCGATGAAATGCGTTTCCTGAATACACAGGACATCTGCTTTTTGTGTTTTGGCTTCTCGCCATAGTAGCGAACGTTTGAAGGGGCTATTTAATCCCTTCACATTTAGGGATACAATTGTGAGGGACATGATACTTTGGGGAGGAAATAATAATTTACGACTGCAGGCGCTTTTTAAGGATTACTTCCCCTTATGCCCCTCGAGGGGGTATCTTGGGTGTTGAGGAAAGGTACGCTTGTGATAGGTTTCACAGCTGTGTGAGGTTTGTGGCTGTCGCACAACTGTAGCACTGTTTTCTGGGTGAGGAGGTTATGTCACTGTTCAGTAAGTGTCGCTAACCTATGGTTGTACAATTTGTTTAGCAAAAACACAGTAGTTGACAGTAACAGAAAAGAGAACAAAAAAGAATGATTGAACGAAGATAAATTGCCAACTGTAGTTTAGGCTAGTGTGCTTAGCACACTGTGTTCCTTGGGGGTGTGAGTAGTGTCCAGTCTGACTCTCTCGCTCCTATGCTGGATTAGACTTGTTGGTGAATTGGATATCCAGCTATCAGACGCCCTTCTCAGGTAGAAGGGGTGTGGGACTCATAGTTGCATCTGCTAAGTATTGGATCTGGAAGCCCAGAGATTTTGCATTTTTGGGTGAGGGCCTCTATTTGGTGTCGTAGGTGGTTCTTGAGTGGTGAAGCCCCAGTTGTTCAGAAGCTTGATACCTTCTTTCGGGGTGAGAACCGAGATTTGTTGGTTGTTGTGGGTTACTAGCAGCTTGGTGGGGTATCCCCATTTGTATGGGATTTTTTGTTCGATGAGGGTTGCTGTGACCTGGGAGAAAGTTTTACGAGCTTGAGAGATGGCAGGGGAGATTTCATTGAAAAGTAATATTTTGTTGAAGGGTTCTGGCATAGTACGTATTGATCTGGCTACTTTCATGATGTTTTCTTTTACATGGAAGTAATGCAGTCTTGCTAGAATGTCTCTGGGGACTGAAGCCGGCAGGTGTTGCGGCTTGCGGATCCTGTGTGCTCGGTCTATGAGCAGATCTTTCGTGGTGAGGGATGGTATTATTTTTCGGAATAGCTGCTGTAGGTACGGGATAATTTCTGGGGTAGCTAGGAATTCCGATACCCCCCTGATTTTTATGTTTTGCCTGCGCGACCGGTCTTCTAGGTCGGCGACCTTTAGGCGCAGCATTTGAATCACGGCCGCTTGGTCGTCCTGTATGTCTACCATCTTATTGTGGGCTTTAGTAACTTCTTCTAAGTGTTGTTCAATATAATTTGTGCGGTCTTCTAGGGATGTAACTTCCCCTTGTAATTGTATGATGGAGGCTTTTAGCTCCCTATGCAGGTCTGCTTGTAGTGCTAGAAGCATGGTTTTTATCGCCTGTTCTGAGGCAGGGTTATCTGAGGTGGGGAAGGCTGCTAGAGAGGGGACAGAAGTATCTCCTATTGTGGGACTACAGGTCCCAGCGCCATGTCACTTCTTAGTGGGCGGTTGTTTGTTAGGAGAATGCAGTGGGAATTCTGCTAGTCTCTTACCTCTGTCCCCTGTGATCGGTGATTGATCCATAGCTGGTGCTGGGGTGTCATCCATATCTGCAGCGGAGTTTCCCTGTGTGTGTAACGCTCGGTCCGTCTGCTCTCCTTCTTCCTCCCCGTTCTGCCGAGCAGCGCCATTACTCAGAGCAGGCCTCATGTAGAAATCTATCTTGCGTGACCCGATCGCTTGCTTGTCTTTCTTGGGCATGTTACAGTCGGGTCCCGGCAGGTTCCCCTCTAGTGTGGAGGGGGAATGGACGCTGTATACGGGCTGGAGTAGCTGAATGAAGGAGCGGAGGGGCAGAGCTCGGTGGTTAGGCCGCCATCTCCTTTCGCGGCCAGGACACGCCCCAGTGCCAATGCATCTTAATAGCATCAAGGGCCCCTGGGCATAGTAATGCACTGAGGCACCTAACAGGGAGATGGTGACCCAGTGGATGTGGCTAGATTATGCTACAAATTGGGCATGGCTTTTAGGTCTGATTAAAAACAACAAATAAACACAACCAGGGAATTATCCCAAATTAAATTCACCCCCTGTACACACTGCCCCACCCTCTCTACAGCCTGCTCTCCTGTATATACTGACCATCTTTTTCCTTGTACACACTGCTCCCACTCATTTTTTACACTATTTTCCTTCCCTGTACACACTGCCCCTGTCATAAATGCATCTCCAAATCTATCAGCAGTCTGTATATATAGGTAAATCTGTACACAGTACAGGGTAGGCAGGTGGGTACAGTACAGGGGGGCAGGAGGGCACAGTACAGGGAGGGCTGGAGGGCATGGTTCAGGAGGCAGGAGGGCACAGTACAGGGTGGGCAGAAAGGCATAGAGTGGGGAGCAGGAGGGCACAGTAGGGGCGAGGCAGGGGGTACAATATAGTGTAGCGTAATGTATAATACAGTACTGTTTTGACAGGAGGGAGGAGTTGGAAGGGAGAGAGTACAACACAGCATGCACCTCCTCCCAGCTTTTTTCTCTCTGACGCGGTCACTTCTGTTCCAACTTTACTGTTCAATTTTCAGGCAGACCTGATTGGGTGGTTCATGTATCCCTATGGAGCAATAGGTGTAAACGCACATGTGTCCGTTTACATTCGCCTACCCCCAATCCAATTTAGTCCACTAAAATAAAGGGGATCCACCCTCCTCCATCTAGCCAGGGGGGTCCATGGCCATCCATAGAGTAAAGTAGGTTGTGTCCATATTCGCTCTGCATAAACTGAGCAGACACAGACCTTTCATCTGCCCACTGTACTCTGCTCAGCAGGGGTCAATGGACAGATTCTATGCAGGGCAAAGCAGAGTCTGCCCCATGTGAAAATGAACTTAGGGGTTCTCTGCACCATGCTGCCCCCTTTGTCCTGGCCCTGAGTAAACTAGTCCAAAGTAGGTAAGAGGAGCACTCTACTCTCCCCCTATGTAACAAGCAAATATTAAAGTTAAAGAGCATACACATTCACCTCTGCTCAGGTACTCTCATGTGCCTCTGCTGACCTTATTCCAGGGGATCATTTCACCAGGAAACTTGTTAGGAATAGAGAGTTCTGTGACATGAAAAGGGCATAGTAATCAGGAGTAAAAAGTCAGGCTTACTGCGGCCATCTGAAGAGCAAAGGCATTCAGGAATCCTGCATGCAGCTTCAGGTGCTCTGCTCTTGTGCCTCACCCAGGATTCGAGGGGAGGAAGGGGTGGGACTACACATACATGCTGTTGTATTCATATCTGCCTTTCATCTGCTTAGCCCGGCTGGTATGTTCTATACAAGCAGTGTGGGGACATGGAGTGGACCCCTCTCAGCTTGCACTGCAGTTTGGGCTGCATGGGATGACGGAAACATATCAGGTTCCTGAGATGTTTAAACACAGGGTCCACCTCCATGTGTTATATGGAATGTCTGGCTGTGGAACTGAGCATGTGCAGTTTGTATTTTCCAGCGGAGCTGTCATTATTACTGACAGATCCCCCCCCATGTTCACAGAGTTCTGGCAACTACCCAGGGAGCCTGTGCATTAAGACAGCCCTGTTAGAAGCCCTTGCGAAGTAAAACTATGAATCTGATAGTATTCCTCTATTTCCCACTACATTTACAGAGCAGCTGGTGGTCTAGTGGTGTTACTTAGTGGTCAGAATATGTTTTCCTGAATCGTTTCCTCTGAAATAGGCTTGCATTACCACTCTGCAGCCAGACCACCAGTCCAAGAAGAACACACTGCATCCAGGGTACCTGGCCTGAGCCAAGTCTTCAACAGAAATGTAAGCCAGACAGCTGTAAGGAGTTAACATGGAAAATAAATAGAAAATAAAAAACAATTGTTTTAAACTCTATTATATTGCATTTACTAGATGACTACCGATCAGCAATAAATCTCATCATTTTTACTTCTGTTGATTTGTTCATTTTCACCATCTTATTCCTTACAGAAAATTCAGCCCACATAATGATTTGTATGTGAACATGTAAAAGAGATAAGCTTGATTAAAACAATTTTTTTCTCAGTGTTTTAATGTTTTAAAACCTTGGTATACACTGGGGCACCCATATTTGTTAATTACATAACATTTAATTTGTTCATTGCAGGCTCTACTTACTTTGCAGAGATAAACAATGGGTGTACTTTACTGCTCCTACTACATTATTGCACTACAATTCAAAGCCTCCTTCTAAAATGAATACTCATCAACAAGAAACAAATAAAAATCACAACTCATTTGGTTCAATAAAAGTAAAAGTGATTCGCTATAAATCATACTTTTATTCATGTGGAAGAATTTGTCAAAGTTAGAGTGGAAGATTAGGCCAACTAGAAGTATTCTTAAAAATGCTGCCCCCTCCTACCCCTGCTGCATAGCCTGTAAAAAAAGATATTTTTCTGGTCTGGTCACGTGATCCAACAGATCCAACCTCTCTGTGTCAGAGAATGGATGCTACAGGAGGAGGGAGTGCTGACAACAGAAGGAAAATGGGATCCGGTGGGTGATGGCACAGCTTTGGGAATTCAAAGCAGTTGTCAAGCACATCATTACATGGGGGTGGGGGGGGGAGGCAGAGCTGATGGACATGCGACTGCATCAGAGAGAATAAAAAATGGTAAGTGCACAAATCTTTTTTGAACAGGGTATGCAGGAGAGGTGGGGGGGGGGGTTATTGTTAGGAATGCTCATAATTAGCCTATACTACAAATTTAAGCATGGGTTTTTACATAATACATTAACATAATTAATGCCAATTATAAATACACAAAAAACACATTTGACAACGAATGAAGTTTAATAAACAATGGAACAAACCTGTAACGCATTTCACCTTACAAGTCCATAGATGTGGTGATTCTGGCTAATGGTACTGTATGCATGGAGGAGCAGCACTATGACACTAGGTCGTATGCTCTTGATTTGAACTTCATAACATGGGGTTGGTTTTTTGTATCTTATAAAAGTGAACTGGGCAGGGCTGGTAACACTGTATGAGATATCAGTGCAGCAGAAGCAGAGTGTTCAGGAAGTTACAAGCTCACTGAATTTCTGGCAGGAACAACACATTTTTCTATGCACTTATCAAACAGTTATAACAAAAGGTTGGTATATTTAACAAACCAAAAAGGAAGAAATAGGAAAAGGTCATTGTTATGGTCTACATGATATACACTTTAACAATCCGGTGCAGAAGCAGCCCGGGCCCTAAAAATAGAAGCCAGAACTACAAAATTGGGGTGCAGTATTTTTAAAATTGCACATTACAGCAAGTACAGCAGGTCTGTATTTGTTATGACCACCTGGCAATTTTCTGTTACACACCATGCAATTGCTTTTTCATTTGTGTTTTTATTAGAATCTCTTTTTATTTTTAAAAAAGCAACACTCTATTACTACATCATTGCAGATTTCCCTTTATTACCACATTACAGTAAGAGGAATGCACAAAATTACTCTAATAAATGTTTTTTTCTTTTTACCTGGCTTAACATTATTTGTAACAGAAATGAACAAATAGTCTGTGGTGTATATTATATGCTTGCCGCTAATGTAATTTCTGCAAGCCAAATAACATTGCCAGACCAATCACACAGACTAAACTAAACACATTTCACATTCTTCCAGCTGACTTCTTGACGTCCCCTTGAATGGAGGGATTTCAAAAGCCAGAAGCAATTTCATTTTTGACAAGTTAAGATGCATAGTGTATACTGTACACATCCTAACACACAAGTGTGAGAAATGAAAGTCTTATGGCTGCTTTACATGACTGAAGGAGACAGAATCTGACACCTCTCATAATACATATGTCAGGAAGATCTCGGCAATTTGCAGAAGACTTAGTAGAAAAATTTCTACAGAGATGCAGAAGTCCTGGAGTCTCAGAAAAAAATGCTTATAAACATAAATATGCATTATCCAGCAGGGATTGATAAAGGCTAATCATAATATGCTTCTGACTTTTTTTACAATCTCTTGTCTGTGAGTGACCTCCAACTTGACTGTTTCTTGGAAAGAGAAGTGTCCATTCCCCATTCTGTAGCTTTCACTCCATAAAAGCTCACAAATAACCGATATGCAAATAGCATCCAGCTCATGTCCCCAAGCCATCGCCTCTGATGCCTCAGCACTGACCCACAACTTTAATAGGAGGCTAAACTAACCAACAGATCCAATGGATATTATGGGGTTGAATTACTAAAGAAGTAGAGGCAAAGCAAATATGTACTTTGGAAAGTGTATGTCTATTTTACAAAGTGAATGCTGGTGGTCAAGGTGAGGGTGTGTTTACTTTGTATACTCAATCACATGCTAGCAAAAATCATGTTCATTAAATTTAACCAAGACATGATTGGGTATGCAAAGTGAACACGGCTTCACCTTATACACTTGATGAAATTGGGAAATTAGCGCTAAAAAAGTGTTATTTTTTCCCCCATTGATGGAACCAGATGGTATGGTTTAATACTCATGTTCTCACGTTTGTTCTCACATTTGTCTGAGGTTTTTGAGTTTATCTATTCAATGCTACTTTACGTTCTTTTTGATACTGACTGTTGGGTATTTGGTTGTAATCATGACCCTGAGGAGGGGATATTGTATTGATATGGAGATGTCCTTATGCTTTTTTCTATCCCTGATGAAGGGGGCACTCTTGGACCCCTGAAATGCACTTTCGACTTTTGGTATTGTCTTCCTGATTTTTATTGAAATAAAATTGCATCTGAACCTCTTAGCAGAGATATGGCACTTCAATTTCCATTTTTCTATATCACCTTATTTACAAACACTTTATTTGTGCATATGCATATAAAATCGCTCTGGATTACTGTGACATATTGTTTTGTTCAGTTCCAGGATTGTGCAGTTGTTAATCTGTTGCTGTAGCAGCATTTATCTGCTCTGCTGGTTAAACTTGATGCTGTTGTAGTGCATCCTACCTTTGAGAAAGTCCAGAAAGACACAACACTTCAGGGGAAGAGCCTATGACACCATCAGATTAGTCACACTGCCAGAGAGGATCGGGCTTACAGTCTGGTAAATGGGAGGGATCTCTTAATGTGCTGTTTTTAACCTTTGCTAATGTGAGTGTATAAGAAGTTTTTTTATTACATATATATATATATATATAGAGAGTGGGTACGGAAAGTATTCAGACCCCCTTAAATTTTTCACTCTATGTTATATTGCAGCCATTTGCTAAAATCATTTAAGTTCATTTATTTTCCTCATTAGTGTACACACAGCACCCCATATTGACAGAAAAACACAGAATTGTTGACATTTTTGCAGATTTATTAAAAAAAGAAAAACTGAAATATCACATGGTCCTAAGTATTCAGACCCTATTCAGGCACTAAATCCCTGCTGAAACTAGCGGGAATTTACCACCACCGGCCGTCCCAGTGTGAAAGGGGTCTAACTGACACTTTTTTTGGGAACCAGTGACACTAATACAGTGATCAGTGCTAAAAAATATGCACTGTTATTGCACTAATGACACTGACTGGGAAGGGGTTAACATCAGGGGCGATCAAAGGGTTAACTGTGTGCCTAGCTGGTGTCTTACTGTGGCGGGGGAGGTGCTTGTACTAGTGGTAGGCATAGATCCATGTCCCTGCTTTGCAGGAACATAGGATCCATGCCTTCCTTACTGACATAATGGCGATATGCCTTGTTTACATAGGAAGATTGACATTCTGCCTGTGTCCTGAATGATCAGCGGGTACCAGTGGACATCGGGTGCATGGGACTCACTGATCAGCTCCCGTTGTGTAGAATAACAGTGGGACCGTGCCTCTGGCGGCACGCACTCGCGCACCATATGCAGGATCACGTATATATATATTTGATCCAGCACAGCGAGGCCGCCCTGTAGCAGTAAAAGTGCTATATGGAGGTTGGCAACTGGTAAAATAAAAATGTTCAATGGCTATTACGTACTTTATCCACTTAGGGACCAGAAGGATTTACCCCATTAATGACCAGGCCATTTTTTTGATACAGCACTGCGTTGTTTTAACTGACAATTGCAAGTTCTACCCAAACAAAATTTATGTCCTTTTTTTCCCACAAATAGAGCTTTCTTTTGGTGGTATTTGATCACCTGTGGTTTTTATTTTTTGCGCTATAAACAAAAAAGAGCGACAATTTTGAAAAAAAACAACAATATTTTTTACTTTTTGCTATAATAAATATTTCAAATAAATTTAAAAAAACAAATGTCTTCATCAGTTTAGGCCAATATGTATTATCCTACATATTTTTTTTTAAATATATTGATTGGTTTGCGCAAATTTATATAGTCTATAAAATAGGGAATAGAGTTATGGCATTTTTATTTTTTTTTACTAGTAATGCCAGATATCAGCGATTTTTAAGGGGACTGCGACATTACGGCGGACAGAGCGGACACTTTTGACACTTTTTTGGGACCAGTAACATTTATACAGCGATCAGTGCTATAAAAATGTGCTGATTACTGTATAAATGTCACTGGCAGGGAAGGGGTTAACACTAGAGGGCAATCAAGGGGTTAAATGTGTTCCCTGGGAGGTGTTTAAAACTGTGGGGGGAGTGGACTGACTGGAGGAGGAAAGAGATCGCTATTCCTGATCACTAGGAACAGATGATCTCTCTCCACTCCCCTGTCAGAACGGGGATCGGTTTGATAACATTGACAGATCCCGGTTCTGACTCTCTGTGGAACAATCACGGGTGGCCGGCGGACATCGCAGCCGCCGGCCACGCACATCGGCTCCAGCGTCACGCGCGCCTCTGGGACCATGCGGCCGCCCAGGGATGTACAGCTACGGCGATTCGCACAACAGAGCCATCCTGCCGGCGGCTGGTCTTTAAGTGGTTAAGAAGAGTGAAAAGTTTGATGACATGCAGTGCAGATATTCTGACACACATCCTCATAGTTAGTCAGAACTGGCACCTAATACACAGCTTCTGTCTTGAAATCTAGTTTCTCAGCAGAGAATCAGTATAAAGTGGCCTGACCTGGAACTGTATATTGGAAAAAGGAAAAGGAGAAACAATGATGACAGCTAACTCTGAAAAATACAGCTGAAAAGCTCATACTTACAGGAGGAAGTAACATCAGCAAGAGAAACACACTAGAACGTTATACCCAGCTGTGGCTCTGTGACCCTACTTGAGGACAAACTCTGAAACATTCAGAAAATTAAATTTGCTTGTTTTACATCTATGGACTTTAAAAGCTGAATGACCTTCCCTGACTCTGGAGGATGCAGCATAACAGCTATCTCTTTTACTTACTTCACATTTTCTTTTTCATACAAATCAACAGTATTAAAAGTAATGAACTGATCTCAAAGGAAAACCTGTAAATATGTATATTTAAAGTCTTGTTTATTCTGAACAAGAAGTTCAGTCATTTTAAATGAATTACAGCAATTGCTTTTTGAAAAGCATGTTTATCAACTGCAAACATTAAAGAGCCTAAGGTATGCATTACCCATTTGCATCAATCTTTCATGATAATAAGTTGCTTGAGAGGCTTACCAAATTATTTTATGTGGTTTTGCTAATAAAATTAGTTTAAAAAAAAGTGATCTCTGCAGTGGCGGCTGGTGAAGTTTTTTGGATGGGGGGGCGCCAGGCCCCGTCCTTCATTTTGACCCATCCTACTTCTAATAAACCCCACCCCCTTATAGAATCCACCCAATCTGTCCCCTGTATTCCACATATTGTGTCAGGAGTACACAGCTCAGCATCACAGGACACAGTATATAACTCAGTATCACAGGACACAGTATACAGCTCAGCATCACAGGGCACAGTATACAGCTCAGCATCACAGGACACAGTATACAACTCAGTATCACAGGACACAGTATACAGCTCAGCATCACAGGACACAGTATACAGCTCAGCATCACAGGACACAGTATACAGCTCAGCATCACAGGATACAGTATACTGCTCCAGCATCAGAGGCCACAGTATACAGCTCTGCATCACAGGGCACAGTATACAGCTCTGCATCACAGGGCACAGTATACAGTGACACAGGTGGGGGCAGTTATGCAGCCAGTGACACAGGTGGGGGCAGTTTTCAGGCAGTGACACAGGTGGGGGCAGTTATGTAGCCAGTGACACAAGAGGGGGCAGTTTGCAGCCAGTGACACAGGTGGGAGCAGTTATGCAGCCAGACGACTCGACATA
>BLSH010047392.1:392045-416146 GCA_018402905.1 Glandirana rugosa | reverse complement strand
GGGTTCGTTGTCCGTGCGATCGTTCGGGTTCCGTCCGGACCCGGACCCAGACTTTGTCCCGAAGTTCGGACGGACCAGCAGAACCCGAACTTCCAGAGGTTCGCTCAACTCTAGAGAGGAGTACTTATTAAGCTTCATAGCCATGCTAAGAGGCAGAGGACACGGCGTATTGATGAGGCACTAACCAAAATTGACCTCCTAGAAACAGCAAATAAACTTTCCCCTTCACAACATGTAACGAACAAACTCTCCAATTGGAGACAAAAACTTAGAGCACTTCTTTTATACAACTATGAAATCTCCCTCCAAAAAAGAAGGCCAACTTTTATGCCTTAAGCAACAAAGCCAATGCCCTGCTAGCCAGACAACTTAAAACTCAGACGGCCAAATCTAAAATTTCTCTGATCCACCACCCCACCACCAAAAAGCCCCTGACCAATCCACAACACATAGCGGACGCTTTCAGCGATTATTATCACTCCCTTTACAACTTGAAGGAAGACCCACTCACCCCTCAGCCTACGAAGTCTCAAATCTAAGACTTCCTAACCTCAATCGACCTCCCAACAATCTCTCAGACCCAACAAGCCCAACTAGCCCTTCCCTTCTCCCCTTTAGAAGTTAAGAACACGATGAAGTCACTTCCCAATAACAAAGCTCCAGGCGAGGATGGATACTGCAATGAATATTACCGAAAACTCGCCGACCTCCTGATACCCAGACCTGCTACCCTCTTCAATGCCACTCCCTCCTCTGCCCCCTTTCCGATTGATATGTTAAGTTCTACCATTGTGACCATACCGAAACCCGACAAAGACCCCTCTACCATTTCAAGCCACAGACCAATATCGCTCCTAAACATGGACGTAAAACTATACGCCAAAATAATAGCCACCAGACTGCAACCCCTGCTCATGGAACTCATCCATCCGGACCAGGTTGGTCTCATCCCAGACAGACAAGCCACTGATGCTACCAGAAGGGTCATAAACCTACTACACCAAACCACTCAATCCCGAATGCCTTCTCTGCTCCTGTCCCTGGATGCGGAGAAGGCATTTGATAGGGTTCACTGGGGGTTCCTTCAAGGAATCCTACAAAAATTTGGGATTACAGGCAGATTCCAAAATGCGATTCTCTCCCTCTACTCCAATCCCTCGGCCAAGGTTCTAACTGATGGAATTCTCTCAAAACCATTTATGATCACAAATGGCACCCGTCAAGGTTGCCCTCTTTCTCCAATTATTTTTGCCCTAATTATAGAACCTTTAGCCACCAAAATTAGACAGGACTCACGGATCCAAGGTATCTCTCACCAAGGAATGGATCATAAGGTTAGCCTCTTTGCTGATGATATCATTCTCATGGTTTCAAATCCGGACCAGTCCCTCCATGCGATCCATGAAACCCTCCAACACTTCATGGAAGTTTTGTATTATAAACTGAACACCTCCAAATCCACGGTCCTCCCGCTAAACATTCCTCCGAAGCAACTCACCTATTTAAAAAACAAACTCCCTTATGCATGGGCCGCCCAAGCTATCCCTTACCTTGGGATTAAGATAACATGCATACAATCTCAACTATATGACCTCAACTACAAATCTTTCTTAAAACAACTGCCCCTGTTCTTGTGGGAGCTCCGGACGCAATACCTCTCCACATTGGGGAGAATTGCCTCACTAAAAATGCTGATTACCTATTCTGCACAGTCATAACCCACATCCCCCAAACCTTCTTTAATTCCACACAGAGCATAATCTCAAAATTCATCTGGGATAATAAGCCTCCCCATTGTGCCAGTCATATTCTAATCAGACATCAGCGCCAAGGTGGGGTGGGTCTGCCCACTTAAAATACTACTATCTGGCCACAGTGCTTGAGCAAGTTTATTACTGGTGGAACCCATCCCCCACTAAAATTTGGTCCATAATGCAAAGGACTCACACCCCACCCGACAAACTGATGAACTCACTACTACTCCTCTCGGCAGGTCATCATATACCCAAACACTCCATGCCTCCTGCCGTATCGGCCTCACTTAATGCCTGGCAACAGCTCAAGACCATTCAGAAACCCAAAAAGCCCATGAGAAAGTTCCCATACCCCTATCCACCCTAGAAATCTAGATTCCCAACCTCTCCACCAAACTCTGGACCTCCATGGGAATTACCTCAATGGAAGACCTCCTGGCACTAGGGACACTAAAACTCTTCTCTGACCTACAACGCCAATTTGCCTTACCGACTTCTGAAGCGTATAATTACGCTAGAATATCCCACTATTTGAGAACCTCTGGCCTCTACGCATCAGCACACATACCAGAACCTCTTCACTTCTATTTGTCGCAACCCCAGCACCCTAGACATGGTATTTCATACCACTACAAATTCATTGTAGACCAACCCGCTCTCTTGCAACCACCTACCTTAGCCAAATGGGATGCGGAGCTTAACCTAACCACCCCGCTGGAAAACTGGAATAAAGCCTTCCATATCACCTACAGGGCCTCACATTGCGCCAACCACTGGGCACTTTATCAAAAAATGATCCACAGATGGTACCTTACCCCCTACAAGCTCTCCAAAATATACCCCAAATCTCCCAATACTTGCTGGAGAGCATGTGGCTCAATGGAAACCCTGGCACACACCCTCTGGTTCTGTAAATCTCTAAGTTCGTTTTGGAAGCAAATCTTCGCCCTACTTTCCTCAATAACACAGACCCTCACTCCCCCTTCACCTGATCTGGCACATCTCCATCTGCACATGGAGCAGTTCCCCCCGAATACACGAGTTGTGGCAATCCACCTCCTCCTCGCTGCCAAGCTGAATATTACTAGAAAGTGTAAAAAACCTGACCCCCTTCTTTCACATTTACCATTGCAGACCTAAATCTGCAGTGCGAGATGGAGAGAATGTTAGCTAGGAAGAACCTTGCTATGACCAAATTCCTCCACAACTGGTCCGCCTGGCTCACTCACCCAAAATGCACAGTAAGATGATGACATTGCATTTTAGGTACAGCGAGAGCCCCCACGCACATAACAGATCCCTGGTACCCCCCTCTCCCACCCCTCTATCCCGTCTTCCTCTGGAGCTAGTGCTCCTCTTCCACGTTAAGCACTGCACTTCTTCTCATGCTGGTTAAGCGATATATCCTTACCTGTTTCTGGTTTATAACACTAATTGTCCATTGTTTGTATCTATGCTAATGTGAAGCTCTAGATGGAACGACATATTACATATTACATAGCTATGTACTGTTACAAACTTTGTGCTATAAAATTCTTCAATAAAAATCTATTGAAAGTAAAAAAGTATGAATGAATGCAGAACTGTACTAATTTGTGCATTTTATATCTGCCTGGATTTCAGCTTAAAAAAATGACTGGATGATTGTCTTGCACGTAATAATATCCAAAGTTGTAATTACTAAAGACTATTAGAGCAATATTTTGATCCAGGAAATTGATCCAGCTGTCCTTGGGTCACCGTAAGAAACTATTTTTCCTCCTCTGTAGAAATATTGGCAAGAATCGTCCAGTGCAAAAACTGCAGGAGTAAGAGGAAGAATAAATTTGTCTTTTTAAACCTTTTAACTTTGTGACTATATCTACTAGAGGCTAAATAGTATGGGGAATAGACATAAAATATTTAACACAGAATGGAAAGAGGTATTACAGACTCATATAGGTGAGATATTAGACTTTTAAATTTTTTTTTTCAAACGTGTAACTATTCAAAAAAACTTGAAAAAGTCCTCATTTCAGTTAGCTTTAAATAGCCATTTTTAACAGCCACCTTTTTTCTATGCCATTTGGGAGTGTAATAGAGTTAGAATGTTTTGATAACTTCATTTATCTCTTCTATATATTTTTTTCTCCAAAATAATGTAAACCAACCATGTGTTGTTTGATGGTCATCGTGGTACAATACTGCTTTTAAAAAGTAGAACAATTTAAACATTATTTAAATTATTTACAAATGCAAAACATTAATAATAATAACAACAATAATTTTGTCACAGCTTTTCAAGAGGAGAAAGCTGCTTATATTCAAATCAGCCAATCTTCTAAAACAGGCATCCAGAATTATTTTTCAGCTTGTTTAAGATACTTGGTAGTTCATCATTATCACCACAGATATGTGGAAATGTAGCCACAAATAGTTCACATTTTTTTTTAATTCTACAACATGTGCCTAACTGTTGGGGACATCAAGATCGTATGCCATAAAATAAAAATATTTTTTAAAGAAAAATAGGTTGTAGATTTCCTAAAATTGAAAATGGGGTTATGGGGGCAGTTTAACTCTTAATGATGCTCAGAAGAGTAGTTCTTAATAGCACCAAAGTCCATGTCACATGTGATTCCCTGTTTTTCTAACATGGTTTTCATTCATATCTACCCCATATATCTATGTTTTGTAGGACAGCAGCATCTAGGTAAGTAAGGATCCAAATACTTATAGGGGTGGCTCTGCTCCCTAGCTAGATGAAGTTTGAGAGTGGTGATGGATATACATGGAAAAATATATATGCAAATCCCATTTTAGTTAAAAAGTAAAGCATGACCATGCCCATTCCATATCTTGGAGCTCCCTAAAGGGTCAGTATACTGTCCTTAGGAGACAAATAGGGAGGTTTGGAGGTGGGTGATTACAAGGTGAAGTCAGGCTTTGCATTTAGTTTTAGCTGTCTATATCTCTGGATCTATTAATCATTCAGATACAGTTTTCAACGGAAATATATGTACACCCTAACAATGAGCATTGCCTCCCTTTTAGTCTGTTAAATACACGTTGACTGTGTTTTGTATATACGTTTGATAAGAACTAAAAAATACCTTTTGATCCTGCCAAAAATCTACTGACCTGGTAACTTCCAGTGCACTTTTCTGCCTCTGCTGCACTGTTAGCATTGCTCTCAATTATCTCTGTGAACTACAGACCATCCTCACTATATATAGAAGAGGAAAGCAGAAATCAGAGTAAAGGGAACATTTCTAAAAAAAAGAAATCTCAAAAGAAAGAAAAAGTCTACATGCAACAGGAAGGATGCTTCCTTCCTGTTGCAACTGGAATTGACGTCACCAGGCGTCCCCGGAACATCTCTCCATAGACTGACCTAGCACAGGGAGCTCAGAAGCAGGGGAAGCCACTCATGGAGCCGGACCACCCACTGCAACTCACAGTCCCTCTTGGCTGTCCATCTACCAGACTTTGCAGCAGATTATCCATTACACACGCACCATACCCTAGTTCACTTGTGAGTGCATCATGTTTCTATCTTGTTATTAAAGCTGACTGATTTGCTACGCTTAGAAGGCGCCTCTTCTCTTGTTGTTTTCTAGGTATTCCAGAGCTGCTTCTAGCTCTTCCCAGCAGGCAGCCATCTACAGCAGCATTCAGTTCTCCCCCTGTTCTCCCTGCTACACCCCCTCCATTTCCCCTTCCCCCTTTCCCTCTCCATTTTCTTTCCATCATCAGTCACTGCATGGACAATATTTGGGACTCTTTTTACAGTTTCATTTTTATTTATAATTTTATTTGTGCCCCCCGTTTTTACTTTTCAATATAGACTTTTATGGATTAGTCATGTTTTCCATGCCTCATTGTACACATACATGGGTGTTCCCTGTACAGGAGAGTGCCATGTGAGCTATTGTTTTGTATTGTCTTTCATGTATGAATGTAAATCACAGCAATAGATTTTATTACTTTTTTCTTCGGGCGGTAGATACATGGAGGAAACTGGATAAGCTTGGAGGGTGGGTAGGGGAGACCCTGACTAGACCAATTTTATCTACTAGTCCACTCTCTGCAGAGCCAATCATTTTTATCTCACAAAGTGAGCTATAGCAAGAGAATGAAAATAGTCACAACTCCATTGCATAAATAGGAGAATTGACAACTTATTGGTAAAGTGCATAGATGTGTGAGCATTTGTACTGTCTTATCTGATTATGAATTAGAAAACCGTTCTTGTTTTAAATGTAGTTGAGTTTAAACAATTTGAAAAAAACTTTTGTCAGGGCTTCCTTATAGCTGAAAAGTCCATATTAGTGGGAGTATTTTAGAAATGATTTTCAAAAAAGTTTGAAAATGCAAGTGCACAGTAAAAGCACTTAAATAGTATGCTTTCAAACAGTAGTGCCTTCTCAAAATGTATTTTGCTTATTGATGTTTTTTCTCAAAAGCTGGGATGTATGCTGTAATGTGTAACTTTCTGTAAGCAATAGTTTGCAAATAACATACTACATCCCAATGTTTGCAGATAATTGGCTACAACCCGATACTATTCTATACTAGAATCAGAATTTCTGCTGGGTTTCATGTTTCCCTTAGTAGTATAGACAGTAAAATGCAATGGGGTTGATTTACTACAGGTAAATAGACTGTTTGCTTTTCCCCTAGCTTAATAAATGAGGTGAAGTTCTGCTGACATCCATCATGCAAGCATGTGTAAATGAAAATATAGTTTTTTTTCCTGAACGTGATTACAGGAGAAGTATAGCCAAAGCTTGTTTGGTTGTACTTCTCCTATGGATCATAGGAATGCAATTCGTTTTACACTCCTGTGACCCGTTTTTAGCAGAGAGTGGGCTGAAGTCCACTCTCTGCTGACGTTACAGATGTCAGTCCAGGCACCGCGTCATCATGATAATAAAGTCAGGATCTGCCAGGTGCCTGGACTGACACCCGGCTCAACCTCTAAACTAGCCCCTGAGAGACTGAGCAGGCCGCCCCGACCCCTCCACAGCCCAGCACTCCAATGAGCGAGGAGGGAGCAGAGCAGAGAGTTGTGACTGACAGTCTACAGCTCTCTGCTCATGGAGCTCTGAAAACCGAGTGATTGGCAATGTTCTATCGCTCGGTTCTCACCGTTGAGGTGAAAAATTCCTTTATTTCTCTTTTAAGCAGCGTTTGCAAAGGGAATCTTCACGACATTATCTTTATGCTGTAGGTTATGGCTACCCTCCCCATTCAGTCCTGCTGTTTGACCTGTATCTCTAAGGAATATGGCATGCTGGTGGGAGAGTGGTGTGGTATATACAGTAATAGTACTATCATTAGTGAATCAGCACATTTTAAAAGCTTCTACAAGTTTCTTCCATTCAGAACACTCAACACCCAAACCACAATGAATTTGTTCAGTCAATGAAAGAAGTGACTTTACTTCCTGAACTGCCGAAGCAATTCCAATATAGAAGAAGACTTACTAAATGTAACAACAGGTAGTCTAAGCATGTTTTCTTACTTGTCTTTTTTACTTTTTGACTATTTTACTGATGGCCCTGCAGACTATTCAAATGCAATCTAGTGATAGATTGTAGTTGGCAGGTTTCAGACCACTGTTCTAAAAGTATACAACAAAGATATAGCAAAAGTCAATTTCAATTCAATACTGTCATATGGTAGGTTATTAAACTGTTCATTTACTTGTCATTCAAAGTGGTCCATAATTGCCATATTAATAACCTTTATAGATAACCATAGGACCAGGAACATCATTTACTGTATAATAGCTTTTAATAATTAGACATCGTTATAAATACAGTTACCAATCTTGTTGACCATATTATGTATTTGGTGTTGGCCCCACCATTTAAAGGTATGCCCCAGAGATTGGCAGCTGTAGTATTAAATCTAGATACATTTCTCCTTGTTACTTTCACAGACGCCAATCAAACAGGGTTTAATTTGCTTATTCCTAGACTTTTTCAACATATTTACAGCATGTTTAAGTGGTTTAGTTTAATTGTTGGCTTGCAGCTTACAGAAAATTAGGGGGTACGACATTCAGTTGTTGTATTACTACATAAAGCTATGTTGTGTTTTAAACACATTTAGTCTGTGGGCTTTATCAGGGCATTATTTACATGTAACATTGCATTGTTTGGAGTATGTTCCCAACAAGAATCTTAGAAGTGTATTGTGAAGAAAATGCATCTCCATTTGCTTAGCTTAGCAGCCTATCCAGTAGTGGTGTTGAGGGTAATGAAAAAAAAGTCTGGGGGTGGGGTGATAATAGGGGATTTTATAATCAAGAAGGTTAGAATCATTTTGTCTTTGAGATCACCCCAATTGGTTTTCTGTTGTCCTGGTGCCAGGGTTCGGCATGTATTTGGAGTAGGTTCTCAACAAGAAACTTAGAAGTGTATTGTGAAGAAAATGCATCTCCATGTGCTTAGATAAAAAAGTGCATGTCACTTCATTCTGAGTGAATGGGGAAAATGAGGGAAAAACACATTTGGCCACTAGACAACACAATGTATCATAGGACATCTTGCATTTTGTTTTAACACAGATAATGCCTGCTTGCAAGGTTAAAGCTTTTGCACAGTGCACAATGTATACATAAATTGAGCAACAGTTCCAGGATAAATATCAGTGTGAGAAGGCTGCCATCTTGGAAACTCACATTTAAAATCTGTAGGAGTCATTTGGGACACTGAGAAGACTTTCCAAATTTGAGAGAAGTCTTCTGCTCATTGCAGGGTGGAGGGGTAAGTGAGGATAATTAGGTAGTGGTGCTGAGGGTAATGAAAAAAAGGCTGGGGGTGGGGTGATAATAGGGGATTTTATAATCAAGAAGGATAGAATAATTTTGTCTTTGAGATCACCCCAATTGTTTTTCTGTTGTCCTGGTGCCAGGGTTCGGCATGTGGTAGAGCAATTACTAGGAGGGCCTGGGCATGTCCCTGCTTGATTGGTCCATATTGGGACCAATAATAGAATACATGGAAGATGAAAAATACATGAAAAATCTGGGTTGCAAGTTGAAGGAAAGGACCTTTGAGGTTATATTCTCTGAAAGATGAGCTATGCACAACACAAAAACACAAAAAAGGATTTCATGGATAAAAACCTGGTGTAGGAAGGAATGGTTTAGAGGACTGGGCTTATTTTCAATTGGGGTACAATCAATATTCTAAAGATGGTTTGCACCTTAATGATAGCAGGTCTGCCGTGCTAGGAGAGAGGATTATGGGAAGATTGGAGGACTGTTTAGATTGGAATTGAAATGGGAGGCAGAATTAGAATAAATTGGTGTCAAATACCTAAGAAGGGTGGAATAGGGAAAGATGGGGGAGGGGGGTTGACAGAAGATACAGAGAATCCCATGTTGCAAACAAACATTGGTGAGTTGGAAGCTTTGGTGCCTGAAGAGCACTATGATTTAGCTGGTATTGCTGAATCTTGGCTTTGCTCTTCACACAACTATTCCTGCCATGCTCTCCTTCGAAGAGCAGGGTAAAATGAAAAAATATAATTTAGTATCACTTTAACCATTCAATATTGCACTGGCCAAAAAAGTAGATACGAGGGGGGAAGGCTGCTCTCAAACCATAGGCCTGTAATTGACTTGGTGTCCCTAGATAAACTCTTGAAATGTAATGTTAAATTGTATTTATTGTAAACTCCTCCTTCTTCAGGGCTAATGCACAAGAGAGCTTTCAGTGGGGCCTACCATACAGCTTACGTGCAGCCTGGAGCAAGTCTTCCCTAGAAACCTGGCACATTAAAGTATTTTCATTTTCAGACAAGCCAGTAAATTGTGTAAAAAAGCTGGAGATGGTCATTCATTCTTTTCTGTGCTGCCCTTTAATCAATCCTAGCCTTTATGTGTCCAATCCCTTCATTCACACTGCCTTCATACAAAAGTGTACTGCACAATCCTGTATAATGAGAAGGAAGTTGCATTTCCAAAACTGATCACAATGTGAATCTATGATGCCAAGCAGGAGGATGCTTGTGTAGACCAGTACAATGAATAATTTAGCAGTATGTTGCTGTACATCTCTTGGTCTTTATACTCATTTTTATTAGCCTCTATGCTGAGGCATTTTTATTTCCATTTTGTGATTTTCATTGCTTAGTGCATAAACAAATGTTGTCATGGTGTATTTATACTTTCTTCCCATTATTATTTTTTATTTCATTTATTAAGAAGCTATAGAAACATGCACCCTAAGTGAAAACAACTTACTGAAATTAAGGATATGGAGGCCCCAGACATAAGCAACCTTATCCTTGACACAAGTCATTTGTGAATGATATAGCAGTTACATTAGGCAGCTACTTTTTGTCCAGGCCCACTTTTTCATCCATTGCAGTGTCCTTGTGGACTTTTTCTGCCCGCCCTCCTCACAAACGAACGCAAACACACACAAACACACACACTTACACATTTGACAACACCATCAGTTGAATCTAATAATCAAAAGCATGATTGGATAGATTATTGATACTGTTGCAAGCATTTACAGCATGGACAGGAGATTTTAAAGAGAAGACTGTGACACTCTGAAAATCTCAGAGAGCCAGGGACTTGTAAGTTTTAGACTTAGGGAAGGGGAAGATAGTAGATCTATGAAGAATACAGTTTTTTTTAAATATACTTTAAGTAAAGGTCCTTTTTAAGGCAAGAAAGTCTCCCCTGCTCCAGTCCAGATATTTGTACTTTCAGGGCAGGTCGCAAGGCCTGTCTGAGTAGTTTAGTCAATGACTATGTCCAAACTTTGTTAATCTGGTTAAGTGGAGCATTTTTATATAACAGATCCTAAGTTTGACTTTCTGCTTTTAACATATTCCTGTTTTCCTGTGCCTGAAAGCCAGCTCCAAAGCAATGCAATCTCTGGGGCTGGTATCCCAACTAAGAGTGAGTAACAGTGATGGAATTTTTTTTTTTAAATACTTTAAATTGGTATTAGAGGTTTGGCGCTTGTCCACTGGTGAGTGCTCTCTCCTGAGCCCAGCATCCCCACCCCTGCTCTCTCCTCATTGGCTCATTGGCTGTGATTGACAATGCCTCCCACTGCTGTCACAGACAATGAGGAGAGGGAGTCCTGGGACAATCAAAGCTCCCATGCACAGCTCTGGATTGAGAGGGAGCTCAGGTGAGTATTAGGAGGGGCCTTCAGCCTTTACAACTAATTTAACCACTTCAGCCCCGGAAAGGATTTACCCACTTCCTGACCAGGCCATTTTTTGCGATACGGTACTGCATCGCTTTAACTGACAATTGCATGGTCCTTCGATGCTGTACCCAAACAAAATTGACGTCCTTTTTGGAGCTTTCTTTTGGTGGTATTTGATCACCTCTGCAGTTTTTATTTTTTGCGCTATACAAAAAAGAGCGACAATTTCGAAAAAAAAAAAACATTTCTTTTTGCTATAATGATTATCCAAAAAAATGTATAAAAAAAATACATTTCTTCATCAGTTTAGGCTAATATATATATTCTTCTACATATTTTTGGTAAAAAAATCGCAATAGGCATATATTTATTGGTTTGCACAAAAGTTATCGCGTCTACAAACTATGGGATAGAT
Source organism: Glandirana rugosa (assembly GCA_018402905.1). Lineage (NCBI taxonomy): Eukaryota > Metazoa > Chordata > Amphibia > Anura > Ranidae > Glandirana > Glandirana rugosa. Next base: position 404,807 of record BLSH010047392.1, on the reverse strand, counting down.
TTATGGACTTTTATTTTTTTTATTGTTTTTTTCTGGTAAGCTGACCCCAAATGACATTTTTTGGGGACCAGTGACATTATTACATTGATCAGCGCTATAAAAATGCAGTGATCAATGTGAAAATGAAAAAAACAAATTGAGGCAGGTGTGGTGCTGCCAACAAAAATTGAAAAGTAAAATTATGCTGATAATGGCCCAAGGCAGTGATGTTTGTGACATATAATGTGCACCTGCAAAAAAAGTGTTGGGTAAACTTAGCACACAGGCGGCCGCCTCCGATGAGGTCTCTATGAAGAAACGCGTAAGTCGGAGCCAGGGAGCGTCACACGCACTTCCGGTTTGTTATTCGGTAGAATGCAAGGAACTTCCTGCCCTTATTCCTGACTTCTCATACGGGACATGTGAGTGTTTGCTTCTGTTTGCTGCTATCTACCTGTGATACCCTGCACTATAGAGTCTTTTGCTTTTACATGACTCCGGAACATGCGGACCAAGCCGCCGGGATCCGGAACGGGCTGTAAGAGGCAAATTTTTCAGCCGCACGGTTGGTCGAGGACTGAGGGACCGGTGAGTGGGGTGTGTGGGAAGGGAGCACAACTGCACCTTTGCCTACCTGCTCCACCTTCTCACCCCTTTCACGTATGGACTACCTTTGTCCCTCCTTGATGGACTGCCTATTCACTATTTTCATGGTTTAAGGGCGAAACTAAATAGTAGCCCTTCTGTCACAGTAGTTATTTATGTCCACTGTGCAATATATCACTATTGGTTTATGATTTGTTGTTCGATACATGCCAGCACTGTAATATTGTTATCAGTATAGGGGCATTTGCACTCAATAATTTTTGCACTAACTTGTATGAACACACTGGTTTATCCCTGGGAACTAGCAGATCAATTATATCATTACGCTGATTTTTTTTATTTTTGGTTTGTGTTTTTGCACATTTTTCTTACAATATCCTTTTAATTACTTATATATGTGCTAAGTTTACCCAACACTTTTTTTGCAGGTGCACATTATATGTCACAAACATAATGGCCTTGGGCCATTATCAGCATAATTTTACTTTTCAATTTTTGTTGGCAGCGCCATACCCACCTCAATTTGTTTTTTTCTTATTCCTGGGTCTTTCCTTGGATTTGTGGGGGCAGCAGCCACCTGTCCTTCTTTATTTTGCATATATTCATTTAGCAGCGCCGTACCACACTCTCTTTTCATATTAAACAATGTGAAAATGACACAGGCAGAGGGGGCCATCAAGGGGTTAACTGTGTTCCCTCAGTGTATTTTAACTGTAGGGGTGATGGGAGTACTAGGACATGACAGAGATCGCTGTTCCCGAACACTGGGAACTGTAGATCTCTGCCATGTCATCTGGCAGAACGGGGATCTGCCTTGTTTACAAAGGCAGATCCCCATTCTGTCTCTGCACCCAGTGATTGCGGGTCGCTGGTGGACATCGAGTCCACCAGACCCGCGAGCAAGCTCCCGCGGCACGCAGCGGGCCCACTAGAGCACATGCACGAACCGACATACAGGTACGGTGGTTCGCGCTATCCGACCAGCTTGCCGCAGTATATCTGCGTGAGCTGGTCGGCAAGTGGTTAATAACAAAACTTGGGTTAGGTTAAGTTAGGACAACCTTAGGCTCTGTTCACACTGGCATTAAAAGCAGGAGTTTGGGGCACATTTTTAACTCTCCTCAAACTCCTAGCAAAGCAGTCTGCAATTGATAATATGGACAGCACACAATTTTGTTCACATTGAATTTACTGTGACATTGACTTCATGTCACATTGCTGAGTTTCATAAATTAAGCTTTATGTGGTGTTTGGAAGGAGTTCTAAACTCCTTCCATTCAAATCTATGGTAACACACCATAAACGCACTGGCATGTGTTTGTAGTGAGTTTGCAGTTAGTTGAGTTAGGCCTTGTTCGCAGCACCCAAGAAAAAAGCCTAGCATCTGGAGTGTGTTTTTAATGCTTATTAAATGCATGTCAAATGCCCATAGGGCACTTAGGGAGCGTTTTTAACTCACCTTTAATGCGCGTTAATGCAACGCAAACTCAATGAACAACTTGTATTAACACTATAGGTGGGCTTATTAAGCGTCAGTATTTTGAGCAAGTGAGGCCTAAAACATTTCCAGGCAGGCACAGGACTTCAGATAACACACAGACATTCTCTTGCTCCCAGCTTAACCTCCTTAGTGGTTATCCCGAGTGTGGCTTGGGGTTAATTTTCGTTACCAAAAGCGGTAACCCAGAGCCACACTCGGGATAGCATCGCAGGATCAGGGCAAGATTACTTACCTTGTCCCCTGGATCCTGCAATGTCCCCCCGCTGTGTCCTCCGGCGGAATCTCCTCCTGTGAGCATCGCATCACATGGGGGCGGAGAAACACACATAACACATACAGTACACTGTAATCTGTAAGATTATATTACTGTATCAAATAATTTCCCATCCCTTTTGTCCCTAGTGCTTTGTCCAGTGCTCTGCATGCACTTTTATATTATATGCCATTCTTTCTGCCTGGAAACTGGAGAATGTCCATGGCATCCAAAAAGCATCCCTTTACGTCAAAAGTGGTTTTGGACCAGCTACAAAACAGCAATAGTAAATAAGAATCACTTGCAGAATTGAGTGATACTGATTTGTGGGGAAATTCGTCATCAGACACTGAAAGTGATGACAGCGACAATTCTGCAACTGAGCAAATTTCAGTGTTTTGATTTGATTACATTATTGAATACATGTTATTATTATTATATTATTTTTTATATAAATATTTTTGATAATTATTTATAGTTATTTATTATATTATAATTTATGATTATGTTGTTCCAAAGTTTATCATACCCGGGATCTCTACTAGACTCTTGTTTGGACAGATTTAAGTGAGTTATTCCTAAGAATTACAGGCCTACAATATAAAACGCCACATTTCTATGCGAAAAAATGTACCGCTTTGAGATGCAAAAATCTGACATAATCATACAACCAGGGAGGTTAATAATTCCTTAACAGATGAAGTTCCACTGTATCCCCAAGCACAAGAGGGATGCAGATTAACCTCTGAAGGATACTAGTCTGCAAGTAAAGCATATGTTAATTATAAATAAATATTCATAACTTAAAATATTAGCAAAATATGTAAAGTCTGTACAAATCACCCTTATACATGCTGTTCAGCTAAAACTGATTTATACATTAGCTATTTTCTGGCACAAAGCAGCACCTATGCTCTTTAGCAGTATGGACTGCCCATGGACCACTGTTTGCCACTTGGAACCTCACTGTTGATGACTATATGCTCCTGATGTGCAGATTTCCCTCTAAAAACTTTAGTTTTTTCTTGTAGATGATGCAGCATTTGTAAATTAATCTAATTTCTTGTTACCTTTATATCCTTTATATTGTATATACAGTATACTGTATAAATAAATATATATATATATATATATATATAGATATATCAAAAGAACAAAAGTATACAGGCACATAACCCACAAGACATTGAAGGCCCAATATGATAAAAATCAGGAGCTTATTTTAGTAGCTAGATGAGGCAAGAAGGTAACCGGCTAAACTTATCTTGATGTGAGAACCCACAAAAAAGACAACCTTGAAGCAAGTGGCACTAAGTTGCAATATGATCAATTAAGTTAGATACAGCCAAGTGATCTATCTACAAATATGTGACTTCCAGCCTTTTTTAGTGCATAAATTATGTTTTGTTAGTAATATTATTATGTTGCATTTCATTGTGGGTGACAGGCCATTATTATGGGCAAAATGTTGCATATAGTTTTTTAATGAACTGCTTTTTGCTAAACCCTGCTTGCTTAGTAATTACATTTGTTGTGTTCTAAGTAGAAAGCTATTCGCAGAAAAATTAATATGGCATTTAGTTTTATGCAACACAAAAGGAATTAACTTTACTACTTGTTGAATATGATATCTGTGTTATAATTGTACTAATTATTTCATGGGAGAAGTTAGGGAAAACAATTTTACCAATAGATTATCAAGCTCCTGCCTCCACTGCATGTTGTACACATTATTATCAAACAAATCCAAATCATTTATTTCAGGCAGAGTGCTTTACTTTTCAAATATATGCTTCTGCAAATGTGGGCAGACAGGTTCTATAAATACTTCTCCCTCCAAGCTAAAGTCATAGGAACTCATATTGGCTTTAGTTTTATTAATTCTAATCATTTTCATGTCTGGCTAAAAATACTCCTAGGGATCTTAAGAGCTGTATCATGGGTACCACAGATACACAATAAAATAGCCATGCAAGACGATTGACTGGTATTAGTAATGACAGGATGGAAGTGTCTGGCTAATTTTTATTTAAAGTTTCTACACAAGTTCTTATGTCATATCTTTCTTAATAACAGGTGCTTTCATTTACCAAGAAATGTCTGTATGAATGTCAATCGTAATTTGAGATATGACAGGTCAATGAAATACATCTGAAATTAATTAAGTATTTATAAATCAATCTATAAAGCTAGAAACTGGTGGGAAAAATATATGTATGTAGTTTGTTAAACATGTAGCAGCAATTATTAGGATGTGATCTATTATGCTGCAAGTTGGCACAAAATAATAAAAACAATGGAAAGTTGCAATATTTGATCTAAGGGAAGTCTCTGGAGCCAATATGAAACCTTATAATCCTATAAATGACTATATTTTTGTGATGATGATCTGCCAACTAATTGTATGCTAGCTGCTGTGCCTTCCTGCAGAATATTCTTAGATACTGTATGTCCACTATAACTGCCTTATGTAGATATTTGATATTTATTGAGTCTATAAAATAGTCAAAAAAGCCGGACGGCCACAAGGTGCTGCTTCTATGTACAGAGATGATGCACAGCCCAGGGAGAATCCCTGTCATCCACTCACTGCCAGCTTTTATCTATAAAAGTGAGTGACCTAGGAGGTAATTGTTCATCTACCCTTGTGACAGCCCTTTCTTTCAGGTGGCACCATATAGGTCCTAACATTCATCAGACTGATCCCAAACGTTACTATTTTTTTAATGCAGAACTAGACCCATAAATTTACATGTTTCCCAAAACATTTACCTTCAGAATGATAATTGTCACAGTTGCATGTGCTCTCAAACTGTCAGCCATCAAATGACCAGTGTCATAAATTATTACATATGCAACACCATGACAACAGCAGACCGACAGAGGGTAAGATGGCAGCTTCCTAAATAGAAAGAGGGTTTGGGACTTTATATGGGGCAAGTGTGAGAGGCTTCAATGGTGGTCAATAATTAAAAAAAAAACATGTAATCATTGTACCCGGCAATCAATATTTCAAACAAAACCATGTATTTATTGTACCAGGATGACAGTGCATCCTATAAAAAAGTACATACATATATTATACAATAGTCATACAATCATCTAGCAAATCATGTACCACAAGATAAAACAGATAACAGAGCACATTTGTAGATTGTTGCATATTAGCTGATGTAATTGTCATAACCAGTGTAAATATATTACATAACATGCTGGAGTAGGTAGATAGGACCCAAAGAATGAGTTATATGGAATTAATTACATTGATAAATGAATTGATGAATAGATGTTGATCTGCTGATATTACTCAAATTCGGCCAATGACAAAATGTATTGACAATCAACTAGTGGTGAAAAGCATGGCTTAAAACAACTCAAATAAAAGGTGAAACACCAGTGTGAAACTGGCAAAGGGGACTTACCTGATAATTTAGAAGAGACAGAGTCCAAATACAGTGCATGTAAGTGCTGAGTGTGCTACTCAAGAAAACTGAGTGGTACCTGGTGAACATTTTGTATGCTCCCAGCTGTTCTCACATGACCCGCACCAACGCAGACACGCCAAAACTTGGGGAGAATTACCCAGTGGACCAGGCACAATCCCCATTGGTAGCTGAGAATGGGAACAGCACGCTCCCGCAACACGGCGCTCTAGATAAGAGCATCGCATGAGGCGGGGAGGTGGCATGGTGCAGATGCGCTGCGGACACACCCCCCAAGTCCCCATACCCTGATCCGATCGATCAGAGTAGGGAGGGGGATCAAGGAAGGGTCGCCAAAAGCGTATCGCAGCTCCCACTTGTAGACAGATCCCCCGGGCAGCCCAGCGGCTCCACCCAGCAGCAAAGGGGTACACCCTAACTGGCCACGTCTGCATTATGCTACAAAAATGCACAAGGGAGGTAAGTATATTAAATCTGGCACATAGACAGACTGGTCAACAGTCTGCTGTGAATGCATTCAGTGTTTAGACAGTGGTTACAGAGTTGCATATGCGCCAGTCACACTGCCCCCATCCTGGTCACATGCTATGGGAGAAGGCTTGGGACTTTAAATGAGATTGCGTAACTAGATGCATCTCCATCCCTGTGTTTTAAATAGAAATAGGGTTTGGAACTTTATATGGGGCAAGTGTGAGAGGCTTCAATGGTGGTAAATAATTCAAAGAAAACCATGTAATCATTGTATCCGGCAATCAATATTTCAAAGAAAACCATGTATTTATTGTACCAGGATGACAGTGCATCCTATAAAAAAGTACATACATATATTATACAATATTCATACAATTATCTAGCAAATCATGTACCACAGGATAAAACAGATAACAGAGCACATTTATATATTGTTGCATATTAGCTGATGTATTTGTCATAACCGGTGTAAATATATTACATAACATGCTGGAGTAGAGAGACTGGTTAGGCCATCACTGGAAAACATAATGTACTGTACACAGGGACTGACGCGTTTCGTTTAGTTACTTCAGCATGTTATGTAATATATTTATACCGGTTATGACAATTACATCAGCTAATATGCAACAATCTACAAACGTGCTCTGTTATTTGTTTTATCGTGTGGTACATGATTTGCTAGATGATTGTATGAATATTGTATAATATATGTATGTACTTTTTAATAGGATGCACTGTCATCCTGGTACAATAAATACATGGTTTTCTTTGAAATATTGATTGCCGGGTACAATGATTACATGTTTTTTTTTTTAATTATTGACCACCATTGAAGCCTCTCACACTTGCCCCATATAAAGTCTCAAACCCTCTTTCTATTTAAAACACAGGGAGGGAGACACATCTAGTTATGCAATCTCATTCAAAGTCCCAAGCCTTCTCCCATAGCAGATGGAAGCTTCTTTGGCTGTAAAGCATAGACAGGTCACACTACAAATATCTTAAATACACATCAAAGCAGGGGGATATGTGGGGTTTTCTATGACTAATGCAATGTCTATAGCTTCTTCACAGATCCCCCCTATTTTACAGTTCAATCAGTCAACTCTTTCGACAATCGCGGGCAAAAAATGTGCATTTACAATTTTTTATTTTTTAGCAGCCTGCAAAGCATTGCAGCCGTGATCAGCAGATCGTGGGTACAATGTTAGGCTCCTGCAGACTGTTAGTGTAGCCATCTGCTCATACCTCTAATATGGGAAACAGTTACTTTGGTCCAGGAAGAGTCAATGAACTAGGAGGATGCCCATTGAGAACTACAAGCTGTCAGCATCAATGGCTGTCGGTAATTGGAGTCTATTAATTCACAGAACTCTGTGAATGAATAATGTGGCCATGTAACATGTTCCCAAAGGTGAACTTATCCTTTAAGTGCATCTTCCACATCCCTGAATCTCTATAAGTAATTAAATACTTTATGCCATATTTTCTGCATATCATGTTTCATGATGGAGAGTATCTGTACAGTATCTTGTTTATTTGTTAAAGCAGCCTGGCACTGTTGTATAGCCTCCATTACTTGCTTAATATGGTGAAAAATGAACAAAGTATACCCCTCTATAGTGTGTACTTTTTTTGCTCATTTACTTAATTAAGAGCATTAGTAAATGAGCAAAAGCTCTACTGGATTTCATCATCCAAGCATATGCAAGCAAAATGCTGTTTTTTTTTTTTTTATCATTTTGATTGCACGTGATAGAAACCCCTATTTCTGTCTCCTCCTCCTAGGCATCCAATAGGATTGCCTGTCCTTACAGCCATTCAGATGACAGGTCGGATGCATGGATGAGAAGGGGCGGCGCCCGTGTACCCCTAATGGTCGGGCCGCCACTGGTTTGGATATACTTTACAGCATAAGAACTTGGATGATGTATCCGTTTTAGTGCTAAGTTTTAGTACATAACTGCCACATCGAGAAAGGGAAAGAGTCCTAATCTCTATGTAAGTTCTGACTGGACTCAAAAAGTGTCCAAAAGTAAATAGAAAGAAACCCTAAATCAGATTAGGCAAAAGATCCAATACGCCCCTGTTCTCTCTTTGTGTTGTAAGATCAAACCCTAACTTCTCATTTTGATGACAATATTTTACTGATTTTCAAGCATGCTTTAAAATTTGACAGGTACCAAGGACCTTTATCTCACACAATACAAACTCTCCTTTAGGCAATTTTATACTGTTTATCAGAAATTTTGTGTCACAATGTGAATTTTTTAAATAGTTTTTTTTTATAGTTCATGATATAAAAGCATATAATCTGGTGTAGTGGCCTGACCATGGCGGTGTGAAGACGTACATCTCTTCTGCTCCGGGCCTGCCATCGGCCATCCCGACATTTTCACAAATACCTACCAGGCATGTACTCCGCCAAAAAAAGGAAGGGAAAGCAGAACAACCCAGGAACGAAAGCCGGGAAGACTCCCAAATCTGGAGGAGAGATAGACCGTTTCTTCTCCAACTCCCCGACGGCCTCCCCAATAAGCCAGATGGCGACGCCATGCGGCCTACACCAGGGAACCTCGGATCGGGCTCTACCAGAATCTCCGCGGGGACCAGATGACTTTTCCCCCTCCGGTATACCAACAGCCTTTCACCAAGGACCTTCTGGCTCCCAGTCCGGTGGTGGGGCAACAGGGATGGACCCGGAACTTAGAGACCTAATCCGAGCGTTACCGACAAAGACGGACATAGAGTCCATCCTTGCCCGTCTAGAAGAACAACGCCGAAAGGACCTCCAAGAGATGAAGCGAGAGATGTCCTCTCTAGATAACAGAATATCTGCCGGGGAGACTTCTTTCGGAGCCCTAGTGTCGCGGGTTACCGCATTGGAATCGCTGCAGGCAACTCACCATGAGGCGGCCGTTTCTCTTCAGCTCCAGCAGGAAGCAATGGAGGACAGGAGCAGGAGAAACAATCTCCGGCTCTGAGGATTACCAGAGGCTACAGGGCAAGAAGACCTGGCGGCTACGGCTGCTGCAATTTTTCATAGCCTTCCAGAGGACTCCTTGCCAACCAATCTGGAGTTTGATCGTATCCACCGGGCCCCAAATCGGACGATACCAACAGACCCCGAGATGTCATCTGTAGACTTCACCACTATATCTACAAAGAGAAGATCTTAAAAAAGGCCTGGGACACTGGTGAGATAGAATTTGATGGGGCCTATGTGAAAATCCTTCTGGATGTCTCTAGAGCCACCTTGCAGAGAAGAGCAATACTTTGTCCTTTACTGGAGCTTGCACGTTCTTCTGGAGCCACCTATCGTTGGGGATACCCCTTGTCGGTAATCTTTTCTAAAGAGCGGAAATCCTTCACTCTTCGGTCACCGAAAGACCTGTCGGCGCTCTTCCAATTCCTAGCAGCCGAACCGATACAGGTCCCGAATTGGCTACAGCTCCTACAACCTTCCGGAACACAGCCCGGAATCGGGCCGACCAGAAGAGGACCACCACCGGGGCCTCAAAGGTCTAGACGAAGGTCCCGAGTGACCTCACGATCCGAAACACGGGAATCGTAAGCACACAGACATATACATATCCCTATCCGTCACCGCTGGACTATTCTCCGCCGACCGTTGTCGCCCCGAGTGAACTGAGATGTCCCACTACTCCTCCACGTAATCCAAGGTACACTACCCTGGGGAATTGTCCCCCCATCCCCTACCTGACTTGCCCGAACAAAAAGCCTCCCCTTGAAATATCTCCGCTGAATGGGATCCCACCAAACCCCCCGTAGTACCAAGTTGTTAGGACCCTGACAATACCGATGAGAGGGGGGATGACCCAGCGGCTCCTAGACAGCGGATAGATCCCTTCTAGTTTATTTGCGGGAGGGGGAAATGGCAAAGAAAGCTGCACGGAACGATTGTTATGACAGTTAGTTTGATACGCTTAAATGCAGCTCAATGGGGACTGGAACATCCTAACTCCACCCCCCCAGCATTCAGTACACCTTCCTGATGGCTTGCGGTTAAGTGAGGAGGGGGAGATATAGACATAACCTGGAAAGTATTCCATGGGGCTTTTCGTTTTTCTGGTTACATAATGAACAGCCTCCCATTGCTTAATGCCGGCAGACCCCTCCCGGACAGCTTATAAAGTATAAACCCAGGGGAACTTGGATTACCTCTCCTTCACTGACCGTTACCAAACGAGGTGATTTCCTTTATGGAGCTTTATGGAGCTTTTTATATCCTGGTTTTTGGTCCCCCCATCCAGGGAACTTTCTGATCTTCCGGGCCTAGATTGGGACCACCGGAATCCGGGAATGTGAAGGACATACTGCCCTATATTATATATTTTTTTTTTTTTCAGGGACGGGCACGGACGGAGGGGACATGTTCAGAATCTCTTTTGCTATAGGCGGTTAGGGTTTGGTTGCTGAGATTCCCAAACTGTGCCTAACTAACACTTAGGTTGTTATATAATGTTGAATATGTGTTTAACATATGTTACTCTTCCCTACAGACCTCTAAGTCGTAAATGTTTGGATTGTGAGTATATGATTCATGCCGATATAATGTTATATTACAGTAGATGTTGGGGGGGCTGGGGCGGGCTCCGGAGCCCACCATAGACCTACGTCAGCTACCTCCCCCACTTAGGTCTGCACACAAAGACCCGGGACTTGGGTCAAGCGTGCCTACCGCTATAAGCGGTCCGAGTTAATTTGACGTAAGGGAACGAACGAGGGAGTTGTCCTCCTTGAGGGCCCTCCAGCCTTCCTTCCCTTCCTTCTTTTAGCTTCTCTATTTCACCCCTCTCTATACATTTCACTTTCTTCTTCCCTCTGACCTTACCCCCCCCCTCTTCTTCCCTTTTTTTCACACCGGGCGGAACGGTTTATAATGGACAGACTACAAATTTTTTCACTCAACGCGAAAGGGCTCAATACCCCCGAAAAACGACGTATGCTCCTAAATGACCTGAAACAACGTTCAGTTGATATCGCCTTTATTCAAGAAACCCACTTTAGAAACGATAAACTCCCTATTCTCAAAAACAGATTCTACCCCCTAGCTTATCATTCCACTAACAATACCAAATCAAAAGGAGTATCTATACTTATATCAAGCAAAGTACCCTGGACATGCCAGGGAACAGAGACAGACGAAGGAGGTCACTTTGCCTTCGTTAAGGGGCTGATCGGGGCAACCCAGATAACCCTCGCTACGATCTATACCCCCAACGTCCACCAGGACGTCTTTATCCGGCGCACCCTCGAGAAGCTAGAAAAATTTAAAGAGGGACAGCTGATCCTAGGCGGGGACTTCAACATCCCCCTCTCCCCCAACTCTGACACCTCCACTGGGGTTTCCTCTGTCTCCCAGGCCTTGCGCAACCGAATAACCCAATACCTTCATACGGCCCAACTAGTTGACATATGGCGCATACAACACCCAACTGAACGGGACTACACGTTCTACTCGACACCACACAGAGTCTATACCAGGATAGACTTTTTCCTTATCCCACATAACCAACTACACGCAGTTCATGACTCCACAATCGGACTACGCACATGGTCTGACCATGCACCCATTACGTTAATCTATACCCTATCGAACGCCGCCTCCCCAGGTCACCGCTTCTGGAAACTAAACAAGAGCCTCCTGATACGCGAAGACGTTCTGTCGGAGGTAGGGAAGGAGCTTAAATCTTATTTCGACACTAACATCCCTTCCGGATGTGAATGGGGAGTGATTTGGGAAGCACACAAAGCCGTGATCCGCGGTATCTTTATGAAACACGGATCTCGTATTAAAAAGGAACGCCAACAACAACTAGACCTCTTGCTATCCAAGCTACATAGCCTAGAGTACGGCCACAAACTCAACCCAACCGCATCGGTAGCAACGGACATAACTACCACTCGTAACCAAATTAATGATCTACTCTTATACAGAGCCAAAGCAGCTATACAAAGAGGCCACAAAATAGCATATGAATCAGGGAACAAATGTGGAAAGTTACTTGTGAACTCCATCAAAGAACAGAAACAACGAACTTACATCCCTCACATCATGACACGTGACGGGCAAAAGCGGTCACTGCCCTCACAGATAGCTCAGACGTTTAAAGAATACTATTCTGACCTGTATAATTTACCCACCCCCAGGCCCCTCCAGGCGAGAATAGACGATTATTTGTATTCCTCTCAACTCCCCGTCCTCACCTCTGAAGCCCGAGAGGAGTTGAGTAAACCTATCACAATGGAAGAACTGAGTATGGCCATATCCTCGACCAAACCTGGGAAGGCCCCTGGCCCAGATGGGTTTACCCTTTTATACTACAAAACCTTTCTATCAACTTTAGGTCCTCATATGCTCACCCTGTATACCGAACTGGGCTCCGGAGCTGCTTTCCCACCTGACTCCTTACGGGCACATGTGTCGGTCATACCGAAAGAAGGTAAAGACTTGGCCCAATGTGGGAGCTATAGACCCATTT
>BLSH010047392.1:378563-389564 GCA_018402905.1 Glandirana rugosa | reverse complement strand
AACTTTATATAAATTAATCCTTTTTTTGTGTATAAATATCCCCATACGGAAACTAGGAGTTTCCTTTCTGTGAATGTACATTTAGACCGGACCATTGCCCCAGGCACCCTCCGACACCGCAAGAACAGATTGACGATACACGATCTGACATAGTCTTTCCACCATGTGCCCAACGATATCATTGTCGTGTAAGTAAGCTGGTACGGTAAAAAGAAATTGTGAAATTTACTCCACTACAAAAGTAAAAGGGACGTACACTAACCCATTACACGAAAGTGGTGTAAGTGATTGGATTCCCTTTTAAAGGAACGTTTCACTTGTTGGATAAACGGAAATTATTTAGTTAGGGTTTTACAAGACATGACAACTAAACCTTTGCAAGGAAATTTTCCCTTAGGTTAGTGAATGTGGTGAAAGCACATTACCCAATCACATGCAGGGAAAATGAAAACATCACCTCATTTAAAGTGTTAAAGAAAAATGGCATGGTCGAATGAATGTGCTGTTACTATAGCAACCCGTGTACCACCTTTCTGATACAGTCTAGCACATAGCAGTTAGACAAGAACGCCACAGCCTCCCACGGACCCCGTTACCAGGCCAGATTTACATGTAAGTGTCTTTCCTTTGAGGATCAAAGGCATACCCCTATAAATATGTGTTTTTTTCCTAATTAAATATATTTCAAGAACTCCAAAGGGCCATTAATCATTGTTAAACAATATTAGCAACACTGTTTACAAATTGCTGTCAAGACATTCTAACACAATCTGCCTAACTAAATACACATTATTTGTGTTATATGTTGTATACCTAAATCTTATTACCCCCTGGGAGAAACATAATTTGACTGTGGAGCCAATTCTTTGAAAGAAAAATGCAATAAGATATGGCAGAGTGAAATCTGAACTTGAAGGCATATCCAGCAACCTGGACCACCTTGAGCAATGATGTCTCTCTTGTGCCTAAAATAATGCTTCTGTACTGGGTGGGAGAGGGATGTGAGTTTCAACCTGCTAGCTTCTGATCAGCCAATACAGCTTTCAATCTGGTGACAAGGTGACAAGGTGAGGAACAAGTCCTTACAGGAACAGTTCTCCACGGAGTTAGCTCACTACTACTGCAACACTAACAATAGTGATGTGGGATCACGGGATCAGGATTGCGAAATGTTGGGTCTGTGAGCACGTAAGAGAATATGCCCTACTGTAAAAAGTAACCTATTTTTTTTTTTAAAGCAAGTGCTCCCCTCAACACCACCTTCTCAAATGTCCCTTTTTTGTCCTGATGCCACAGTAATAACAAATGAGATGGGGTTTCTGCAACTGGGTGACAAAGATAAAAACCCAAATGAAGCTCTAAGCATTCTGAATGCTATTTAAAACTTTAAAATAGGGTTTGACTGGAATCAGCTTTTCAAAATGTATGCAATGTTAAAATAACTTTGTTTCTGAAAAAAAAAATGAAATACAAAATTAAAAGTAACCTGTGAACAGTGCCAGGATAAGGTCATTCAGCGCCAAGGGCAAAGATGCCAAACTGTGCCCTCTCCCCCCACCCCCTCGTTTATGATGTGCAAGCTTAGGGGATCCTATGCCAAGCAGTCACTCGCTTGTCAAAATCCTTGCTGCTGTCACTACTCCTGTCAACCTTGTAACAGAAGGAAGGTGTCTCCATCCCTACAGTAAACCATTGCACCCAGGGCAGCTGCCCCTCCCACCCGCCCCTAGTCCTGACCCTGCCTGTGAAAAAAGAGGTATAATGTATATTTGACTTTTCTCTGAGCTCTACTCTCTTGCAGAACTACCCAGGCAAAGAATCTTCAGAATCCAGAGCTTTCAGGAGTGTCAGATACCTTTGTTCCTACTGTGCTCTGTCGTTCCTCTGTGCCATTCCTGTGTCCCTGAAGAGCTGTAATGACATTTGGCTGGTGGGTAAAACCACAAGGTGCAGTGGGACACCAGGCAACTAATACTCACAAAAGTGTTACAGATGCTGAAGAATCATCAGCTAGTGTAACTCTGTAAGAAAGAAAATTGGAGGCACAGACTGTGGGACAGGTGTGTATTTTACCACTTCATTTACAGGGATGCTTTTTTCATAATTTTTTATTTTTTGCAACAAAGTCACTTGAAGTACCACTTTCACTTAATACTCTGCAATACTTGCATATTTTCGTTTGCTGACTTTTTAAGCTCGAGTGCTAATTAGCATGAGATGTTGAGTGACTCTTACCATACAAGTGTCTGAACATTAAAGGAGACCTGTCAGTCACGTTCTAGTCTGCATTAATATATACTTGACATTTCACAGAATACAGCAACTGTATGATATAAAAAGAATTCTCAACATTTTATAATTAAAACAGCTTTTAAGTTCCAATTTGGTGACTGTGCCGAAGAACAATCTTCCAGATTCTATCTAAAGGATCCCCAATATGTTGCAGGTCCCCCCAGTCAACTCACCAGCAGTGACAGTTCTATTCAGTGTAGACTTCTGGCAACTTGCAAGGTAACAGTCAGGGGGCTAAATATGTGCAATTACATAAACCCAAGTATCAATCTACTTGCATGTTTGTTAAGCCAATTGAATTTAACAAATTTAGATCACTTGTTACCCCTATTTTAATCCCTCCAGACTGATTGCATGGCATCAAACAATTTCAGCAATCAATTAGGCCCCTTTCACACTTGTGCGGCGCGATTTTACCGCAATTTTGCTTCAATTTTTGACCACGATTTTGACTTTAGTCTGACTTTGTTGCAACTTTGCTACAGTGAAAACATATTACAAAGTTGTACAGGAATAGTACAGAAATCGCATATTCAGGTGCGATTTGCATACAACTTTGAGGGTTTAACATTGAAGTCTATGGACCTCAAATTGCATCAAAGTTGGACCAAAGTAATGCAGGGACTACTTTGAAATTGGGGCAACTTGAAGTCGTACAGATATGAACGGTACGCATTGGAAATCATGGGGAACGACTTGTCATGCGACTTTGCAGTCCCAAGTTGCAGGACAAGTCACAAAAGTGTGAAAGGGGCCTTACACAAGGAATCACTTGGCCCAACTCATTTTGATTAGTAGATTCAGATTCAATTCTGGTCATGTTATCACAATGACAGCCAATGATATCTTATTGACTTTTGTCCCTAAAATATTCAAACTAACACAGACTAACCCACTATTGGTGTTACATTCAACAGTTATGTCAATAACTAATTAAGTGATCACATCAAACAGTTGATCAGATGAAAGATTAATACTTGTAATAAATATTTTTCACACTGTAATAAAATAAAAAAATGCTAAGTTTAAATTAATGACTTTGAATAAATCCAACTTAACAGTCAACTATGCTTAAAAAAATGACCTGAATAATGGATGAAGATATAGATTCATTATATTTTGTGAACAGATGGACGCATCCAAATGCTGACCATGTCGCACGGAACGACCCTAGGCACTGCACACCAGATGGGTAGCTAAATAAATGATACAAGTTCTGTTGGAGTGTAGCTGTGCCAGTTTTTCATGCTGAAAATCAACAATTCACAATGGTTTAGTAAAGATAATGATTTAACAATGAAAAAAGAACTGACACAGGGAATGTTAAACATTTGAATAAAGTAAACTAAACATTTAAATAAAGCACACACATATTTATTGCTAAGTTGCAGTTTTTATACACCAAAAAGGTTCCATTCTAAAGTTTCAAACAATGTAATTGTATAGATTGCATAAGTAATATTTTGTATTTATTTGCTCATATAGTGTATAGCACACACAATCTCTCCTATTTTATTTAGCTTATTCTTTTTATAGCTCTAATTAAAAAAACACACACTTTGGGTTTGGAAAAAAAATACATATGAAGGAGAACCCCATTAAAATCATCTACTGCACTGTAAAAGTAAAAGGTGGTATATTAAATTCAAGCTAATAATCATGACCATCATTTACTTGCTACAGTGCTTTGCTTGTTCTATTTTAAAATACCATATTCTGCAGAATGACCCAATCATAATATACCATTTTAGCATCGGAGGTGTAGGTCACTCACACCAATGCAATTATATCATAAAATAATTAATTGTATTCTTTCCAAAACAATGCTATGTGGTTACTTTCATCATGATGGAAAAAGGTGAGAACAATCTTATATCTTATATAAATTATAACGTGACGTTATCTTTACACAATGACAATAAAACATCTAGCTGGGATATGCAGGAACTTTGCAATTAATAATTTCAAATTGCTTTTGTTAGTTTTCTCAATGCCAGATTACTCCTTTAACTAAAATTATAATTGGTCTAGTTTATGTTCAAATTGAGCAGTAAGACAGCACAACGCCAAAAAACATTATACATCAACTTTAACAGGATCCTAATCTTTGAAATATCCAACAAGCAAAATGCATTAGAATATATTTAGTCATTGAAATTATCCTTTTTTCCAGAAATTATTATAAATGACATTTGCTAAACAGTGACATTAACTTTATCTTCAAAATATGCTGAACTGATTTTGCCATTTTAATTCTTTATTCCAACCTGCCCAGTAAAGGAAGCTGTTTTATGAACAGTAGGCCACTAAAAGTTGATTATTTTACTGCACACTGTGTACCAATTATTAAGGAACAAAAATGTAAGCAGCATAATAGGGGTAAAGCTCGGAGTGTGTTTTGTTTATGGATGGTGCTTAAAGAGGTAGTAAGCTGCGGCAGTTTAAAAAAAAACAACCCCTGTAAGGCAATTGCATAATGTGCTAGTATACATAGTGTACTAGCATATTATGAAATACTTACCTTAGAACGAAGCCCTCCAGCGGCACGCTGTCACTGCTGAGAGGGCTGACATCTTCCCCCTGTCTTTTTTTGGGCTCACAGACTCCGGCTGTGTAAGGGGCCCGAGCCGCGATGATGTCACACCCACAATGATGTCACATGCATGCCAGAGCCCTCAGTTCTGGCACAAAGCTCTGAACGTTTGGCACGGTATGCCAGACTGTCAGAGCACATGTGCCGGTGATGTCACTGGCTGCATCCAGGGTGAATATCTCCTAAACGGTGCACATTTAGGATATATTCAGTTTACCCATAGGTAAGCCTTATTATAGGTAAGAATCACAAAGCGGGCTTTACTACCACTTTAAGGCTCCTGAGATTTAAATCTCTCCCTGATCATACCCCAAATAATCCACAAACCACACCCATATTAGGCAATAGGCTTGTGCAAATATTTCCTTGTGTTAAAAAAAATCTATGTGGTATTAGATTAATGACAAAAATCCTGATAATGCAAATGTTATCTTAAGACATTTTTGTACTATATACAGTCTTAAAAATAATTTCAACCAATACTACAAATTCAATAAAGCATTTTGCATGAAAAGTATACACTATTCCATCGTTCGCCCAGCTAGTTGCAAATGTGAAATATATGATGTCAAATATGTCAACAGAGAGAAGGCTATGACAACCTTACATAACTTTTCATAGCATAGTTAGCTGCATGTTCCTTGGAGTATCTGCCTTGAGAAGCAGACCTGCCTGGCAAATGTGTGCCCATTCATTAAGTGAGGTGAAATAATCAACTTCTAAATCAAACCTAATGATGCAAATAACTTCTGTCCCCTAATGACAAAATTGTGAAAACCAGGGGTCTGGACACTTTAACATGCAGCATAGTATGCACACTGGAGCAGTATAGACTATATTAATCTAAAGCATAATTTACAGAATGGAATGCTATACAATACTGTATATAACAAACAGCACAGTATACAGAATGTAGAAGCATCAATGTGGAGCAGCACACAATATCTTATTGTAAAACACAGTGTATAGCATGGCATAGTGTAGAGTATAAAAATGTAAAGCGCAGTATACAGAGTGGAAGTACAGTATGTAACATAGTGTGGTGTAGAGAAATAAGCTCATGACTGCTGTAGACCTTGGACTTAAAGTGGATACCACATTAGGTGGTAAAATAAAATTTAGTATACTAAAACTGACAGTTTTTCATGCATCATTCTCAATCACACATTATAGCTTTAATATTCATTTTCAGTGACATACATCCTCAGGCTTTTTAAAAAGGGCAAGCCAAGGAGGAGGAGTTGATGAAATACCAGCATAGCCACAATGCATTGCATTCCATTTTGTAAGTAATTGGTTTATCAGGAGAAACCCATGTAGGACAACTCATACGTGAAAAACAAGTGCATTCTACACTAAAGGGCAACTGTACATTGTTTAATGAATTAAACAGAGAGGAAGAAGTAGCCAACACGAGGATTGTGCTCAGAAAGGGATGCAAGGCATATCCCTCCTGGAAGTTATTTTCCCAAGGACAAGAAGTTCTAAATTCCAGAAATATAGTAGTGGTTCATCATTTAGTTCTTCAAAACAGCATCGACATGTGTATTACACATTCTGGTGGCAGCAAAAACAGTGATGGCTAGGCACTGGACTAATAATTTGGCACCCAACCCCTCAAAAGTTGCAGATCTCACTAATATGCACTTGTCACATGAAAAGGTGTATTTATATACAATATCCATATTTAACAAAATGGATGGATAGTAAATACTATGTTATGTATATGAGATGGAGTGGCGCTATGTGAGCTGCACACCTTCCATTAAATATACAGTGGGTACAGAAAATATTCAGACCCCCTTAAATTTTTCACTCTTTGTTATATTGCAGCCATTTGCTAAAATCATTTAAGTTCATTTTTTCCCTCATTAATGTACACACAGCATCCCATATTGACAGAAAAACACAGAATTGTTGACATTTTTGCAGATTTATTAAAAAAGAAAAACTGAAATATCACATGGTCCTAAGTATTCAGATCCTTTGCTCAGTATTTAGTAGAAGCACCCTTTTGATCTAATACAGCCATGAGTCTTTTTAGGAAAGATGCAACACGTTTTTCACACCTGGATTTGGGGATCTTCTGCCATTCCTCCTTGCAGATCCTCTGCAGTCCTGTCAGGTTGGATGGTGAATGTTGGTGGACGCCATTTTTAGGTCTCTCCAGAGATGTTCAATTGGGTTTAAGTCAGGGCTCTGGCTGAGCCATTCAAGAACAGTCACCGAGTTGCTGTGAAGCCACTCCTTCTTTATTTTAGCTGTGTGCTTAGGGCCATTGTCTTTTTGGAAGGTAAACCTTCGGCCCAGTCTGAGGTCCTGAGCACTCTGGAGAAGGATTTCGTCCAGGATATCCCTCTACTTGACCGCATTCATCTTTCCCTTGTTTGCAACCAGTCGTCCTGTCCCTGCAGCTGAAAAACACCCCCACAGCGTGATGCTGCCACCACCATGCTTCACTGTTGGGACTGTATTGGACAGGTGATGAGCAGTGCCTGGTTTTGTCCACACATACTGCTTAGAATTAAGGCCAAAAAGTTCTATCTTGGTATCATCAGACCAGAGAATCTTATTTCTCACCATCTTGGAGTCCTTCAGGTGTTTTTTAGCAAACTCCATGCGGGCTTTCATGTGTCTTGCACTGAGGAGAGGCTTCCGTTGGGCCACTCTGCCATAAAGCCCCGACTGGTGGAGGGCTGCAGTGATGGTTGACTTTCTACAACTTTCTCCCATCTCCTGACTGCATCTCTGGAGCTCAGCCACAGTGATCTTTGGGTTCTTCTTTACCTCTCTCACCAAGGCTCTTCTCCCCCGATAGCTCAGTTTGGCTGGACGGCCAGCTCTAGGAAGGGTTCTGGTCGTCCCAAACGTCTTCCATTTAAGCATTATGGAGGCCACTGTGCTCTTAGGAACCTTAAGTGCAGCAGATTTTTTTGTAACCTTGGCCAGATCTGTGCCTTGCCACAATTCTGTCTCTGAGCTCTTCAGACAGTTCCTTTGACCTCATGATTCTCATTTGCTCTGATATGCACTGTGAGCTGTAAGGTCTTATATAGACAGGTGTGTGGCTTTCCTAATCAAGTCCAATCAGTATAATCAAACACAGCTGGACTCAAATGAAGGCGTAGAACCATCTCAAGGATGATCAGAAGAAATGGACAGCACCTGAGTTAAATATATGAGTGTCACAGCAAAGGTTTTGAATACTTAGGACCATGTGATATTTCAGTTTTTCTTTTTTAATAAATCTGCAAAAATGTCAACAATTCTGTGTTTTTCTGTCAATATGGGGTGCTGTGTGTACATTAATGAGGAAAATAAATGAACTTAAATGATTTTAGCAAATGGCTGCAATATAACAAAGAGTGAAAAATGTAAGGGGGTCTGAATACTTTCCGTACCCACTGTATATATCAATTAAACCAGCATGTGCAAAACCTTATCTAAAATAATACATCAAGTGCAATAATACATACAAAATAATAAAGTGTTTCAGTGCTCATATATGTAAACAATATACAAAAAGTGTCTAGTGCTCCATTCACATGCAGAATTCAGTGCCTCAAAACACATTGAAAAAATGTCACTCTAAATGTCCAGTATTCCAAATAAAGTGCAAAGTGCGCTTATATAGTCTCTTGAGTTTTAGGTGGAGCAAACAGTTAAAACCAATTGACATCAAATGAACTTCAGTCTCATCCAATGATGTTCCACCCACAAGAGATATATATTAGTGTATTGCTGCACACAAATCCTTCACCAAGTGCAATGGCCGCTCACCTTAATCCCCCTTGGGGATGCGCTTCTCGCTCTAAGTGAGCTAAACTGCTGTCATGAAACTTTGTTCCTCCACATGCAAAGTGAAAAAGATACAGCCTCTCATGGTATAGTACTTTAAAACAACGTTTTAATAAAAAAGCAATAACTCAAAGTTTAAAATCTTGACAATCAGCATGGTTACTGGTGTCACAAACGCTCAAACAAGCGAACTTCCGGGTTCGACCGTAACCGGAAGTGATGTCACCCGGCTCCTCCCGACATGTTGCGTCACGGTCACGTGACTTTATCAAGTTAAATATTACGTTGATGTATTTTGATATAGCACATTGTATTGTTTACTCCTTTTTATTTTACTTGTTCTACTTTGTATAAACGTAAGGCTCCATGCACACTAGGAGCTGAAAAAAAATGTCTGTGCTTTAGTTGGAAAAACGTGGCATAAAAGACACCAGTTGAGAGCATTTTGTACAAAGTTTAGGTGAGTTTATGAGCATTTGAGTTTACAGGCGTTTTTTGCATAAGCAATGGGCAGGGTCAGCAAATAGTCCCTGTAACGCCAGGAAGTCCTGGACAGTGACAACAAAAAAAAAAAAAACGCTGAAACATGACGTTCAGAAGAGTTAACAGGAGTTTAGGAGCGATTGACGTTTTTATAGTTCCTAAACTTCTCCTGAAAAATGTGATCCAAAGGGGATTTTTTTCCAGCCTCTGAACATCCCTGTAAGAAAACGGCTGTAAATGTCATCATGTGCAAATACCCATAGAATAAAAGAGTGCTTCTACAGGCAGGTAAAAAAATGTGAAACGCCTGTAGAATCAACGTTATTTATTGTCAGTGTGCATGGAACCTTATAGTTCTATGATTGCGCTACTATGTACGCCAGCCTTTTTCTGTTCTCTAGTTTATTGCAACTGCAACTGCAACTCTACAGTTATTTTGTTGTATGTGTAATTTTGAAATACCAATAAAACTATTGACCAAAAAAAAAAAACATCATCAATACTGGTCATGAATGGAGTTGCTTGGCTCTAAAGAACATGGTTGTGGTCATAGAATAATAAGGATACAAAATGTTTACTAGTTCCGTTCTACACTTTGGTGAGGACAAGAATAGTCGCTACCGTATTTGTGGAGAGCATACTTCTAAAATGTATCATCACCATTAGCCGGATTTTATGTGTTTAATATCCTACATATGATTTCCCCTAGTGGGGTAGAAGGGAGGGGTTGCAGTCCAGGAAGGGGAAATCTCTAAATCTTCAGATACATTGCATATTAAGATGTTTATTGCCAATGCTGTTTATTGCTAATATTAAAATATTTTTTTATGCCCTATTACTAGAGATGAGCGAACTTCTAGAAGTCCGGGTTCTGCTGGTTCGGCCGAACTTCGGGACAAAGTCCGGGTTCGGGTCCGGACAGAACCCGAACTTTGTCCCGGACCCCGAACCCCATTGTAATCAATGGGGACACGGACTTTTAGGCACAAAAAAAGGCTGTAAAATAGTCCTGGAAGGTCCTAGAGGTCTGCAAAAGGAAGGAAATGGGGGTAAGGGTGGGACAAGTGACCTACAAAGAAATGGGGACAGGGAAATAACTTTAAATATTTTTAAAAAAATAAAAACATAAAAAATGCAAAAATGGAGATCATCTTCAAAATGGGTCTGAAAAGTATTAATTAACGGTAGAGGCC
Source organism: Glandirana rugosa (assembly GCA_018402905.1). Taxonomy (NCBI): domain Eukaryota; kingdom Metazoa; phylum Chordata; class Amphibia; order Anura; family Ranidae; genus Glandirana; species Glandirana rugosa. Next base: position 379,205 of record BLSH010047392.1, on the reverse strand, counting down.
ATAGAACTGTTCTAACATCATCTTCAAACTGTGTCAAAAAAAGTATAAATAAGTCGGGAGAACCCATATCACTGTTCTGCAAAATGTGTGTGTCACTTGTAAAGTCTGTGTGTCACTTTAAATGAAACCGGGAATAAGTGCACATCTGTTCTGCAAACTTTTTTAAAGTCTGTGTGTCACTTTAAATGAAACCGGGAATAAGTGCACATCTGTTCTGCAAAATTATTTAAAGTCTGTGTGTCACTTTAAATGAAACCGTGAATAACTGCACATCTGTTCTGCAAAATTATTTAAAGTCTGTGTGTCACTTTAAATGAAACCGTGAATAACTGCACATCTGTTCTGCAAAAGTATTTAAAGTCTGTGTGTCACTTTAAATGAAAGCGTGAATAAGTGCACATCTGTTCTGCAAAATTATTTAAAGTCTGTGTGTCACTTTAAATGAAACCGTGAATAAGTGCACATCTGTTCTGCAAAATTATTTAAAGTCTGTGTGTCACTTTAAATGAAACCGTGAATAACACAACTGAATAATCGCCGTTATTATTTTCACTGTGTCTGATTTGTCTACACACGTCTTGTACAAGACAAACGTCTTGTCTACACGTCAATAAGTGCCAAAGTAAATTTCACTGTGTGTCT
>BLSH010047392.1:357031-377508 GCA_018402905.1 Glandirana rugosa | reverse complement strand
AGGAGGGGCCAAAATCCATTTCACAAGATTGTCACTTTTATTATAGCCGCTAATAAGTCAACATCTGTTCTTCACACAGAACAGATGTTCTGCACCAGAACATCTGTTCTTCACACAGAACAGATGTTCTGCACACATCTGAAAATAGTTTAGAACACTTTACCTAAAACCGGGGAGGAACCATACACCTGTTCTTCAAACATCTGGAATCTGTGTGTGAAACTACAGCATAGAGAAGAACAGGCATATGGTTCCGCTCTTTACACACTGTTTGCAGATGTTTAAAGAACAGTGATATCATATCAGTGATATAATATCACTGTTCTGAAAACATCTGCAAACTGTGTGTGAAGAGCGAAACCATATGCCTGCTCTTCTCTATGCTGTAGTTCTATGGCCTCTACTGTTAATTAATACTTTTCAGACCCAGTTTGAAGATGATCCCCATTCACCTCCATTTTTGCTTTTTTATGTTTTTATTTTTTTAAAAATATTTAACGTTTTTTCCCTGTCCCATTTCTTTGTAGGACACTTGTCCCACCCTTACCCCCATTTTCCTTCCTTTTGCAGACCTCTAGCACCTTCCTGGGCTTTTTTACAGCATTTTTAAGAATTTTCATTAAAATTACCAGAACCCCGGACCCGAACCCAGACTTTTTTTGAAAAGTTCGGGTCCGGGTCCCGGACACCCCAAAGTTCGGTACGGACCCGAACTTTACAGTCCGGGTTCGCTCAACTCTACCTATTACACTTGATAAGAGCAAATGAGGTGGTTTATTATAATTTTATATGCTGATGTAATTATTGCAAATCTTTCCATCAATCTTTACAAAACCTTCAGGTATATAGAGGAGACCTATACTATTTCCACCATTGCAAACAGATCTATTATTTCCTACTTATTATTTAACCTCTTGCCAACCAGCCGCCACAGTTTTACAGCGGCAGGTTGGCTCAGCTGCACAAACCACCGTCATGGTACATCGGCCGTGTATGCGCGGTTTGCAGGGCCGAGCATTCGCCACCGACGGCACAAGCGCATGCGCACTCTGTGAGCATGCCTGCGGGGCGGGTGGACTCGATGTCCACCAGCGACCCATAATCGCCTACTACAGAGGCAGAAAGGGGATCTGCCTTTGTAAACAAGGCAGATCCCCGTTCTGTCAGGGGTCAGGGGACATGACTGTGATCTACTGTTCCTAGTGATCAGGAACAGTTAGATCTGTCATGTCCCTGCCAGCCCAGCCCCCACACAGTTAGAAGACACTGAGGGAACACAGTTAACCCCTTGATTGCCCCCTACAGTTTAGCCCCTTCCCTGCCAATGACATTTATACAGTAATCAGTGTCTATTTAAAGCTCTGATTGCTGTATAAATATTATCGGTCCCAAAAAAGTGTCAAAAGTGTCTGATCTGGCCGCCGCAATGTCACTTTCCCGATAAAAATTGCAGATAGCCGCCATTACTAGTAAAAAAAAAAAATAATAATAAAGATGCCATAAATCTATTCCCATAGTTTGTGGACGTGATAACTTTTGCACAACCCCATCAGTATATGCCTATTGCGATTTTATTTACCAAAAATATGTGGAAGAATATATATCGGCCTAAACTGATGAAGAAATTTGTTTTTACATTTTTTTATATATATATTTATTATAGCAAAAAGTAAAAAATATTGTTTTTTTTTTAAATTGTCGTTTTTTGTTTGTAGAGCAGAAAATAAAAACCACAGAGGTGATTAAATAACATCAAAAGAAAGCTCTATTTGTGAGGAAAAAAAAGACATCAGTTTTGTTTGGGTACAACGTTGCATGAACGGGCAATTGTCAGTGCCATATCGCAAAGTGCTCTGGTCAGGAAGGGGGTAAATCCTTTCGGGGCTGAAGTGGTTAAACAGTATGCTAACCCAAACACTTGTTTTGTAGTTTTGGAAAAAGTTAAGAAAGGACTAGGACTGTCTATTTTTTACTGCTATGGGGCTTCATTAGAGAGATTTAGCCTCACATTCTGTCATTCTGACAACAGTTTCACCATACAGTGAGTAAGTGAAGATCTAAGAGAAAAAGTTTTGGCTGGACTTATACTTGAAAGAAGAAAAATATATCCTTATCACATTAGTTATAGGAAAAAGGCAAGTGAAACACAACTTTCCTTAACATAAACAGGGCTATTTATAAAAGGTCAACGCTGTGCACTTTTTCTTTTGCCATTTTTTCTTTTACAGCTTATTTTTTATCCTATTTTGTGCTAATCCTAACTTTAAAACATGAGAAAAAATCTAAACATCAAATTTTAATTGGAAAAAATGATGTGAATAGCTCTATAAATATAACAATATAATATGATCATTTTAAATATATTTATATGGTTTTTATTGACTAGTTTTATTGTGATGCATTCTCTAGCCCCTTCCACACCGCGCGCAGTATATTTATATACATATATAATATATATTGTAGATAAATGGCGATCTGCGGTGTGGCCGCTAGGGGGAGTGTGCCCGCGGCTTGGGCGGACCCGATGTCCACCGGCGAGCTGCGATGAGCAGCCAGAGCAAAAGAACGGGGAACCACCGATGTAAACACGGTGGTTCCCCGCTCTGTCGGTGCAGGCATAGGAGATCTACTGATCCCTGTCACTGGGATCAGTTAGATCTCTTATGCCCATAACAGCCCAGCCCCCTCATAGTTATAACACGCCTAGGGAACACAGTTAACCCCTTCACTACCCCCTGCAGGTCAACCCCTTCACTGCCAATGACATTTATACAGTAATCAGTGGACATTTAAATTTCTGATCGCTGTATAAATGTCATTGGTCCCAAAAAAGTGTCAAAATGGTCCGACATGTCGGCCCCAATATTGCAGTACCGCTAAAAATCGCAGATCGTTGCCATTACTAGTAAAAAAATAAACAAAAAATAATCATCTTCCGTAAACGTGGCAACTTTTGCGCAAACCAATCAATAAACGCAAATTGCGAATTTTTTTTTGCTAAAAATATGAGGAAGACTATAAATCGGCCAAAACTGATGAAAAAAATGTTTTTTTATATTTTTTTGGGGATTTGTATTTTAGCAAAAAGTAGGAAAAAGAAAAACTGTTTTCTTTTGTTTTTGCAAAATTGTCGCACTTTTTTGCTTATAGCGGTGATCAGAAATGACGCAGAGGTGATCAAATACCACCAAAAGAAAGCTCTATTTGTGGGAAGAAAAGGAAACAAATTTAGTTTGGGTACAATGTCACGCGACCGCGCAATTGTCAGCTAAAGCGACGCAGTGCCGAATCGCAAAAAGTGCTCTGGTCCTAAAGGGGGAAACCCTTCCGGGGGTGAAGTGGTTAATTTGCTTTTTTTTAATCTTTTAAAATAATACCTAAAGTGGGAAAAAATGCTCTCTTTTTACTGATAGTGACTCAGAAGTAATACTTTACCATATGGTAAAGTTAAAGAATGATATAGAATAACTGATGTATTTCCTAAAAATTGATCCATGGGTTAGCAATTATTAGAGATGTGACAGTGAATTAGGATCAGTGTTACACTGAAGAAACAAATTAAATGACATGTTAAGGCTGCATGCAAACATTTGTAGAAATAATTGATCCAGTGCCCTGTATAACAATAGAGGGGTATTTATATAGCTCAGCCAATTAGAAATCATGTTGTGATACAATTTTGACAGGTTAACAAGATGCATTGTGTTGTGCAGCAATATGGGGACCATAGTCTTTCAAATGGTTTTAATTATTCTTTGGAAAATAAAGAATTATTTTTATTAGCATTATATATCCGGCATGTGTTCTTTGGAAATAACTTTACAACTAATTGGGTTTTTATAAGCTCTGTAGAAGTCACAAAAAATAGGTAATATTACCACATTATATATACTGTAGATATTAAAGAAACAAATACAAATACATATGGCATAATTTATCTTTTCTACTTCTGAATTAAAGTATAAAAGCAAACCAGTTTTTTAGATTTGGATAGAGTGGTGAGGGGTTAGAACCACTGCCAGGTTTGATTGCTGTATTCAGTATGTCTTCATTAGGAAGATTTACTCTTTTTAACTGTTCTAACTGAAAATGAGGGTAAATCCAAATGTTGCCACCAGAACAGGAGTAAAATGGACATGGTCTATGAATGGAGGGGGCAGACTTTTCAATCATCCACCTTTCCTTCATTTATAGGTCATTTTTCTTTCATAGAAGCGGTAGTATGCCTTCTATGAATGGAGGAACAGGGCAGAAAGGGTGGGCATAGTCAGCCACTGTGCCTGTGACAGCTCCCTAAGTTCTATTACCCTCCCCATACCAGAAGATTATGGCAGTGGGGAGAACACAGTAGCATAAGGGACACATCTTACTGAAGGTAAGTAAGGTCCCTTGTGCGTATCCTTTTTTTTCTAAATTAAACTTAGATTTTAAAAGCAGCGAGAGGGGTTAGGGGTGACTCGTTTAAAGCTATCTTATTATGTTTTTAACCACTTCAGCCCCGGAAGGTTTTCCCACGTTAGGACCAGAGCACTTTTTGCGATTCGGCACTGCGTCACTTTAACTTACAATTGTGCGGTTGTGCAAATTTGAACCCAAACAAAATTTGCATCCTTTTTTTCCCACAAATAGAGCTTTCTTTTGGTGGTATTTGATCATCTCTGCGTCATTTCTGATCGCCGCTATAAAGAAAAGAAAAGCGACAATTTTGCAAAAAAAGACAAATTTCTTACTTTTTGCTAAAATACAAATCCAAAAAAATATATATAAAAACATTTTTTCCATCGGTTTTGGCCGATTTATATTCTTCCTCATATTTTTGGTAAAAAAAAAAAAATCGCAATCGGCGCTTATCAATTGGTTTGCGCAAAAGTTGCCGCATTTACGGATGATGAGGACTAATTTCTGGGGTTTTTATTTTTTTTTCCTTTTTTACTAGTAATGGTGGGGATCTGCGATTTTTAGCGCTACTGCGATATTGCGGTGGACATGTCAGACCATTTTGACACTTTTTTGGGACCATTGGCATTTATACAGCGATCAGTGCTATAAAAATGCACTGATTACTGTGTAGATGCCATTGGCAGTGAAGGGTTTAACCTGGAGGGGGCGCTCTAAGGGTTAACTGTGTTCCCTGGGCGTGTTCTAACTGTATGTGGGTTGCCCTGGCTGGGGGAAGGGAGTGATACAGGAAGCCTGTGATAACTGCCCTTCCCCCTCTAATAGAACAGAGATCCATGTTTACTTACACAGACCTCAGTTCTTTCACTGCAGGGGGGCATTGCAGGTAGCCGGTGGCGATCGAGTCCGCCTTACCTGCTCCCTGGCCCCCCCCCCCCGGACACAGTGAGCATGCGAGTGCTCCTCCGGCGACACGCACGCTCATAATACTAGTTATCGTGGCCGCCGTCCTGTGACGGCATTTTGCGATAACGAGCCACCTTGCCGCCATCACACTGCGGCGGGCGGTCGGCAAGTGGTTAAGCATGAAAGGATGTAAATAGTTAAATTTCTATATTCTGGGCACAGGCACACTTTAATAATTCTTGTGAAGGGCATATATGAGAATAAATGGCAAAGTAAGGTGATAGCAAGGTCAGGCTTTCAAGATGTAACTTTGTAAAAATATGAATAAAAGTATTTCCTTGAAAGGTGTGTACTCATTGGAAAAAAAAAAACCATGAACCATCAGGAACAGCCACAGAAGGTAAGACCCTCCACCCACCTGGAGCAGTAACTCTTTGTGCAGATATGAGTGTTATGTATGTTTTTAAATGTTACTAACACATTATTATTGATTGGGCATGTACTGCTGTTTTTAGATCCCTTTGACACTAGGGCCGCAAGTCCATTAGCAGTAAAGCGCCAATTGTTTTTGGCCCACTAGGGAGGAGCTTTTAACCCCCAAAAAGGGTTAAGAAGGGGCTAAAAGCGCCCATGTTGCGGCGCTTCCGAAACCCTTTTCAGGCGATTAGAAAGCACTGCCCATTCAGCACTGCCCTGTATACAGCGCTCCCAAACCACCCCAGAGATGCTGCTTGCAGGACTTTTTTTCCGTCCTGCAAGTGCACTGCCTCAGTGCGAAAGCAACTGGGGCGGCATGAGAGGCAGTTTTCAGGTGCTATTTCTAGCACTAAAATGCCTGAAAACTGCCTCAGTGTGAAAGGGGTCCTAAATAGTGTTGAGCGAACCCGGACTGTAACGTTCGGGTCCGTACCGAACTTTCGAGTGTCCGGGACCCGGACCCGAACACGGACATTTCAAAAAACGTTCGGGTTCAGGTTCTGGGTTCTGGTAGTTGATCACCCATGTTGAATAGCTGAAGGGCAGCCAATCAACAAGCGTTTCGCTGGTTTGCCCTTAGAAGCCATCACAGCCCCATGCCTACTAATGGCATGGCTGTGATTGGCCAGTGCATCATGTGATCCAGCCTCTTTATAAGCTGGAGTCACAGTGCTGCATGTCACATGCTCTTGGGTTAGTGTAGGGAGAGGAAGCTGCCGGCATTTTTGTCAGGGAGAGATTGCAGACATTTTAACATCTGATCCTGCATCCTGAAATCACTACTGCTGTTGCTCTGAGGGACAGATTGCAGAAATTTGAGATTTCACATACTGCTGCTTTGAGTGACAGATTTGCAGATTGCAGATCAAACTCTGCATAACACAACGATCGCTACAATCGTGCACAGCGATCAGATTGTTGGAGCAATTTGAAATTTCACATACTGCTGCTTTGAGTGACACATTGCAGATCAAACCCTGCCTAACACAATGATCGTTACGATCGTACACAACGATCAGATTGTGGGATCGTACACAACGATCAGATTGTGGGATCGTACACAACGCTCAGATTGTGGGAGTAATTTGAGATTTCACATACTGCTGCTTTGAGCGATCTGACTGCACTAGGTAGAGGACAGATTATTGTTCAAAAATCATCTCCTAGTTCTAAAGGGAGAGGTTTTAGCTGCAGCTGTAAGTGACACATTATTGTTCAAAAATCATTTTATTTGATTTTAATTTATTTTCCCTATCCCCATTTTTTTGTAGGGCACTTGCCCCACTCTTACCCCATTTTAATTCCTTTTGCAGCCCTCTAGCACTTGCCAGGACTTTGTTACAGCCATTTTTGTGCCTAAAAGTTCGGGTCCCCATTGACTTCAATGGGTCCGGGATAACGTTCGGGCAACGTTCGGGTGCCGAACCCGGACTTTTTCCGGTAGGACCCGCAGAACCCGAACGTCCAGGTGTTCGCTCAACTCTAGTCCTAAAGCATTGTTTCTGCTTATATAATATAGTTTTATATGAATATTGGGTAGCAATGTTTGGTGTGATACATTAGTAATTGTACTTTACTACTCATTTTATCTCAGTCTAAGTTAATGGACAGAGCTTGACCCATAGACATCCACTGAAAAAGTCTCCAGAATGTTTACTTTGTAGTTGCTTTTTTTTCAACCACTTGCCGACCGCCAACCGCAGGTTGGCGGCGACAAAGTAGTTTGATATTGCAAATCGCCATCATACGCCGGAGGCGCGCCCGCACGCTCACTGTGTTTGGGGAGGGCCAGGGAGTGGGTGCGGTGGCCTCGATCGCCGCCAACTACCCGCGATGCCCCCCCGGAGTGAAAGAACGGAGGTCCGTGTAAGTAAACATGGACCTCCGTTCTGTGAGGGGGGAAGGGCTGTGATCACAGCCTTCCTCTACATGGAAGCTGTGATCACTTCCCTTCCCCAGCTAGGGCATCCCACACACAGTTAGAACACAGTTAACCCTTAGACCGCCCCCTGCAGGTTAACCCCTTCACTGCCAATGACATTTACACAGTAATCAGTGCATTTTTATAGCACTGATCGCTGTATAAATGCCAATGGTCCCAAAAAAGTGTCAAAATGGTCCGACATGTCCGCTGAAATATCGCAGTACCGCTAAAAATCGCAGATCGCCGCCATTACTAGTAAAAAATAAAAAAAAATAAAAACCCCAAAAATTAATTCTCATCATCCGTAAACGCGGCCACTTTTGCGCAAACCAATCAATAAACGCTGATTGCAATTTTTTTTATCACAAATATGAGGAAGAATATAAATCGGCCAAAAACTGTGAAAAAAATGTTTTTTTGTATTTTTTTTTGTATTTGTATTTTAGCAAAAAGTAAGAAATTTGTTTTTTTTTGTGCAAAATTGTCGCTCTTCTTTTGTTTATAGCGGCAATCAGAAATGACGCAGCGATGATCAAATACCACCAAAAGAAAGCTCTATTTGTGGGGAAAAAAGGACGCAAATTTTGTTTGGGTACAACGTCGCACGACCGCGCAATTGTCAGTTAAAGCGACGCAGTGCCGAATCGCAAAAAGGGCTCTGGTCCTAAAGTGTGAAATCCTTCCGGGGCTGAAGTGGTTAAATAATGTATTTAGAAACAATGCTGACTGTGCTGTGACTGTGTTATTAAAATGTACCTTTCCTTTTCAATCTGCAGTGCTGTAATTTTCTGCAAAATTCAATGCAATATGATAACCTGGCAACTCAGTTGGTGTACAGAATGCCTCCATAAATGTCACTTCCTGCCTTTGTGATTGGCTGACCGATTTTCCCAGAAGTCTGCACTAAGATACAAGTCAGATTTTAGGCATCATCTGCGACAAAAAAAAATGCATTTTAATGAAATGCCCCTAAAGGGTTAATTAATTCTAAAGGAATGCTGACACTGCAGCTTTCCTCATTAGAAGTCTGCAAGTGTATTAGCTGATCAATAATGAAAAAGTCACTCCCATTCAGAATTAGTATCCAAAAGGCATGGAAGAACAAACTGCTTTTTTTTTCAGAGCAGAAACGGGAAGGGGTCTGCAATAAAGTTTGGTAAAATCCTTGCAATGTACATAGATTGCCACAAGGAGATTTTTTTTCACAACAAAAGTGGAGTTACTCTTTAAAATGTGTATTTAAATTATAATTATGAACATACACTGTATGTCACAAGCAGAAAAAAAAATAGATAATTTCACAGATTTTTGATGGTATCCTTTACAGTAATAAACTTATGGAAAAGTCTCCCTTTAAAATGAGATTTGTTTAATATTGTACATACCTGGAAACATTTTCGGTTTCAATTTATAAAAAGTTAAAGTTTGCAGCAGCAAGGTTTTCTCAGGCAATGTAATGACAGGATGCTCTTTGCCAGGATACAAATTCTGGGATGTGTAGAGGGAGAGAGAGATGCCTATTATGTAAAATGTGTCCAAATCTGCTGCATGTCTGAAAAGTCCATCTGACAGTTTCTGAACAGCCCTGGCTGCTCTGTATATTTGATGGAAGTATCCCAATTCCACAAAATGCCCACCACATCCTCAAGTCTTCAAACACTTTAAGAGATCCTCTACTAAAAAGATTAACTGGATTAGCATGCATATTTGAGCCTATGAGCTAGTTTATGCCAGCTGAAAATACAGCTGCCAGCATTTTAATATGATTTATGAAAAACACTTCTAGTTGGTGAATAAAATACGGTGTGTTTTAGGTCAGCCAAACTGACCTGACACCTTGAGTTACTCACAGCACATAGGGTTCTCACTCTGCAAGTAAATTTTCACTTTGCAATTGAAATTTAACTAAGCTTAATGAATGAGCTACTGACATTCAACCTCCAACTGTACAATCACATTTCTTGCATATTATTGGGTATTTTTTTGCAAATTTAATTTTCACCTCATTCGCTTAGCTAAGGAAACATTTCCTTGCAAATTCAATAGCCTGATTAACTTTAGAAAATCCACACTCTGGTTTGTATGATAGAAATATCAAAAAAGCACCATCATTCTTTTCAGCTGTCCTTTAATACTGAAGCTGAATTCTAGCCTTACCTTCAGTCAACATATTATATGCTTATCCCATGAACTGAAATTGCCTACTCTGATTTCACGGCACACTGTGAGCTTCTCACAGTGTGTATTAAATGCTGCAGCAAGTCAGATAGATAAATTCCTAGCTGGAGGATATCAGCTTCATCTAACTATTACTTTCCCAGCCTGCCCCTGCCCCCTTTCATTTATTGGATTCCAGTTGTTTCAATCCTGGAGTCTCAGCATCACATACCGTATGTGCATTACTTAGGGTGGTCTGAATGCAAATGCAGGAATTACCACACTTTCACAATGGCATCTACCCATCAAAGCATTTGTATATTTGCATTACAGCTCACAGGAGCTAGCCCATTGCTTGCTTCAGGGCTGAGGATTCTTAAAAGGATTATTGAGGCAGAGTACTGTGATATTTTCTGGAAAATATGCACAGAACTCTTCTAACCCCTCACATCGGCCATGATCTGCATGCATTTTATAGAGAACCACTAAGACCCAGTGATTCCGCCACTGGGCCCCAAAAAAGTATGTAATTAAAAGGAAAGGCTTATTGGAATAAAAAAGGAAAGGCTTTATTTAAAATGGTTGTAAACTCTTACATATACCCAGTGAAGTGACTGACGTCAGGTGATCCATAGAAATGAAACAAATCCTTCTACATTTGTTGTGCCTGTTTATCTGCTGCCCTCTCTTCTCTACATCTGTTCAAAGTGCTGAATGTATAAGCTTGTCTGTGAGTTTAAAAAAGGGGGGGGGCAGAGAGCTGAAATTACATTCTGTAGAGCTCAGTAAGGAGATCTCTGAGAGCTGATTGGAGGGAAGAGGCACACCCCTTCACACAGTTCACAGGAACAGAGCTGAGGCTGTCACTCTGCTGGCGTTCCCTCCCCGTTAGCATTTTTCTCTTGGTGTCAAGAAAACTTGTCAGAGGTGACTAATGATGATAGTAGAGGAAAGAGGCAGCGGACAGAAAGGACACTTAGTGCTCTTAATTAAGACAAGTACACACTATAGAGGGGTATGCTTTGTTCATATTTCATGTATGAGGCTTACAACCACTTTAAAAAAAAAATTAGTATGTTGGTGGAGGCAGAGGAAGCAGGGAAGACAACATATAAATACATTAAACTTAAGCTTAACTGAAATATTGAATGAGCTGGCTTTCAGAATACAATATCCTCAGGGAAATTTGCATGGACAGAGGAATATGTGGGCTAAAAAAGAAATCTAACTGTTTATGGCCAGCTTCAAGGACCTGCTAATCTAAAGCTGGGTACACGCAGTGAGTTTTTTTTTTTTTTCAACCAACAGGCTGAATGAAAAACATCACAGATCCCTGCATTCACACAATAGGTGTGAATGCAGAAATCTCCCCCACCTCACTATTGTATGCTGACTAAGGATGGGCTTCATGTTCGGATGGAACTTATGTTCTATCCGAACATCGCCTGCTCACTGGTTTGGGTTTTCCTGAACATTATGGGGGCATTCGTGGCAACTTTGCGCGCCCCATAATGTTTTAAAATATCGTCGGAATGCTGCCCGCTGATTGGTCAAAGCATGCGCAGTGTACTATATATATCAGTGTGTACTGTACATAAGGTATATAGTACACTTGATTTGGTGTATTAAAATATATACAGCCTGAGATGACTTAGAACCCCCAAACATTATATTTTTTTCAAATACCCTAGAAATAAAATGGCAATCATTGCAATACTTTTTGTCACACAGTATTTGCGCAGCTGTCTTTCAAGCGCTTTTTTTTTGGGAAAAAAATGACTTTTTTGAGTTAAAAAATAAGACAACAGTAAAGTTAGCCCAATTTTTTGTATATTGTGAAAGAGGATGTTACGCCGAGTAAATAGATACCATACATGACACGGTTGAAAATTGCGCACACTAGCGGAATGGTGACAAACTCCGGTACTTAAAAATCTCCATAGGCGACGCTTTAAAATTTTTTAACAGTTACCAGGTTAGAGGTGCAGCGGAGGTCTTTTGCTAGAATTGCTGTTCACACTCTGGCGATTGCGGTGATACCTCACATGTGTGGTTTGAACACCGTTTTCATATGCGAGAGTGACTTACGTATGCGTTTTTTTTGCTGCACGAGCTTGCGGGGTCAGTGGCACTTTACATTTTTTTGTTTTATTATTTTATTATATTTTTCATCTTAACACTGTTCCTTTAAAAAAAAAAAATCTGATCACTTTTATTGCTATCACAAGGAATGTAAACATCCCTTGTGATAGTAATATATGGCGACAGGTACTCTTTATGGAAGGATGGGGGGTCTAAAAGACTGCGATTCTGAATACTGTCATTTTTTTAAAACTGGTGCCGTTAGCTGCCGAGTAAACCGGAAGTGACATTGTAACATTGCTTCGGGGAATGTACAAAGGAGTCCCGATCGAAGCCGATTCCGGCTTCCACAGGGACTCCACACAGAGGCCAGAAGTGTCAGATCGGAGCTCTGGTCTCCCGATGGGATGGGAGGCAGGAGAAGAGCAGCGGACGGTGGCGGGAGGGAGGGTGTACCCTCCCGCTGCCTGGGATAATGACCGAGTGGCTCCCGAGCCAGATCGGCTGTTATCAACGGTTAGCCGGCCGCCTGCTCTAAAAAACGGTACCAAGGTATATCCTGTAGATGCAGACTATACCCCGATACTTCCACCGTTTATAAACAGCAATTCGTATTAAGTGGTTACACTAATTTACAACAGCAGGGCCCGTTCCTGCGCCCAACAAAAGTAACTGCAAGGGGTTACAGTGTTCTGGCTCTGACAACACCCAAGGCCCAAGTTTTCACCACCTGTTGGACTGGAGCGTGTCATCACAATTTTTAACCACTTAACGCGAATCGTCATTTATAAACGGTGGCAGCTTTTACAGGCTATACCCCGGTATCGTTTTTTTTAGAGCAGGCGGCCAGCTATCCGGTGATAATGGTTGATCCGGTATCGGAAGCTGCTCGGTCTTTATCCCAGGGCGCGGGAGGGGCCACCCCCCTCCCGCCACCGTCCGCCGCTCTTCTCCGGTCTCCTGCCCCACCAGGAGACCAGAGCTCCGATCCGACACTTCTGGCCACTGTGTGGAGTCCCTGTGGAAGCCGGAATCGGCTTCAATCAAGACTCCTTTGTACATTTCCGGGAGCAACGTCAGAACGTCACTTCTGGTTTACTCGGTGGGAAATGGCGCCGGTGTTAAAAAAATGACAGTATTCAGAATCGCCGTTTTTGGCGATCTGAATACTGTGAAGTGCAAAGGAGGGACCCCCCGTCTTTTAGACCCCCCATCCTTCCATAACGTGTACATGTCACCATATATTACTATCACAAGGGATGTTTACATTCCTTGTGATAGCAATAAAAGTGACCAGATTTTTTTTTTTTTAAGGAACAGTGTTAAGAGGAAAAATATAATAAAATAAATAATAAAAAAAAATTTAAAGCGCCACCATAACCAGAAGCTCGCGCAGCAAAGAAAACGCATATGTAAGTCACGCCCGCATATGAAAACGGTGTTCAAACCACACATGTGAGCTATCACCGCGATCGCCAGAGTGTGAGCAGTAATTCTAGCAAAATACCTCCTCTGCACCTCTAACCTGGTAACCGTAAAAAAATTTGAAAGCGTCGCCTAAGGAGATTTTTAAGTACCGAAGTTTGTCGCCATTCCGAAAGTGTGCGCAATTTTCAACCCTAACATGTATGATATCTATTTACTCGGCGTAACATCCTCTTTCACAATATACAAAAAAATTGAGCCAACTTTACTGTTGTCTTATTTTTTAACTCAAAATAGCGATTTTTTTTCCAAAAAAATTGCGCTTGAAAGATCGCTGCGCAAACACCGTGTGACAAAAAATATTGCAACAATCGTCATTTTATTCTCTAGGGTGTTTGAAATAAAATATAATGTTTGGGGTTCTAAGTAATTTTCTAGCAAAAAAAATGATTTTAACTTGGTTAAACTAATTTACAACATCAGGCCCAGTTCCTCCATCCAACAAAAGTAACTGCAAGGGGTTACAGTGTTCTGGCACCGCCAACAAGCATGGCCCAATTTTTGGCCACCTGTTTGACTGGGGGATTTCATCAGAATTTGTAAACTAATTTACAACATCAGGCCCAGTTCCTCCATCCAACAAGAGTAACTGCAAGGGCTTAAAGTGTTCTGGCACCACCAACAAGCAAGGCCCAATTTTTGGCCACCTGTTTCACAGGGGGCTTTTGGCAGAATTTGTAAACTAATTTACAACATCACGCCCACTTGCTCCGTCCAACAAGAGTAACTGCAAGGGGTTACAGTGTTCTGGCACCGCCAGCACACAAGGCCCAATTTTTCGCCACCTGTTTGACAGGGGGATTTTATCACAATTTTTTAACTAATTTACAGCAGGGCCCTCTCCAAAATAAACAAAAAAATGATGTGCGGTTCCCCCCAAAATCAGAACCAGGCCCTTCAGGTCTGGTATGGAATTTAAGGGGAATCCCATGCCAAAATTTAAAAAAAATATGTTCGGTTCCCCCCAAAATCCAAACCAGGCCCTTCAGGTCTGGCGTGGGATCCCCCCAAAACCAGACCCTTATCCGAGCACGCAGCCCTGGCATGGCAGGAGGGGGTGGGGACGAGCGAGCGCCCCCCCCCCCCTCCGAACCATACCAGGCCACATGCCCTCAACATGGGAAGGATGCTTTGAGGTCCCCCCAAAGCACCTTGTCCCCATGTTGATGGGGAGAAGGGCCTCATCCCCCCAAGTCGGTGGTTGTGGGGGTCTGCGGGCAGGTGGCTAATAATAATAAAGGGGCCCCCAGATCTCAACCCTTCATGTGAATAGGTTTGGGTACTTTGGGTACCCCTACCCATTCACCAAAAAAGGAGTGTAGTGTAAAAAAAAACATTAGCAGGTTTTGACAAGTCCTTTATTTTGTATTATAGCTCTTTCTTCTTTCGTCCTCCAACTTCTCCTGGCCCACTCCTTCTTCTGGTCTTCTGCTACTTCTTTTAGTCTTCTTGCTTCCTCTCTTTGTCTTCAATCTTCAATCTGTTCCCATTGGGGGGTCAGGATCTGGGGCCCCCTTATTAAAGGGGGCTTCCAGATTCTGATAAGACCCCCTGCTCCCAGACCCCCACAAGCACCGGCTAGGCTTGAGGGGAAGAGGCTCTTGTCCCCCAAAGCACCCATACTCCCCATGTTGAGGGCATGTAGCCTGGAACGGTTCAGGAGGGGAGGTGCTCGCCCCCCCATCCTAACCGGCCAGGGCTGCATGCTCGGATAAGGGTCTGGTTTGGATTTTAGGGGGTCAAATTTTTTAAACTTTGGCGCGGGGTTCCCCTTAATATCCAAACCAGACCTAAAGAGCCTGGTTTGGACTCGGGGGAACTTGACAGAAGCCAGTCTTTGGAACAGTCAGTGCAGTACACAGATAGAAATTCAATTGGTTCCTGCTGAACTTCGACACATATATGCCCAGCTTTACACTTAACCACTTCAGCCCCGGAAGGATTTCCAGCTTTAGGACCAGAGCACTTTTTTCAATTTGGCACTGCACCATTTTGACTGGTAATTGCGCGGTCATGCAATGCAGTACCCAAACGAAATGTGCTTCCTTTTTTTTCCACAAATAGAGCTTTATTTTGGTGGTATTTGTTCACCGCTGCACTTTTTATTTTTTGCGATTGTTATTACAAAAATACATTAAACTAAATTTTAGTCATACATTTTTGCCAAAATGCATTTTATTTGCTGAGAAGCATTTTGAGTATTTTGCAGATCTCACATTTTGTCACAAAGTTTTGAAATTTGAAAAAAGTAAAAAAAAAAAAAGAAATCTGTTTATTTCTTCATTTTCCAAAACAAATGAGAGCTGCAAAATATGCACCATGCCTCTTAGCAGATAGCTTGGGGTGTCTACTTTCCAAAATGGGGTCATTTTGGGGGGTTTTGTGCTATCTGGGCATTCCATGACCTCCGAAACTGTGATAGGGAGTGAGGAGTAAAATCACCTTTTTACGCACTTAGAAAGCCTTTCAGCGGTGATTGGATTTTGGGGTCCCGTACACGGCTAGACTGCCAGAATGTCTCACATATGTGGTATCCTCGTATTCAGGAGAAGCAGCAGAATGTATTTTGGGGTGTAATTTCACATATACCCATGTCATGTTCAAGCAACATATCATTTAGTGACAACTTTGTGAAAAAAAAAATTGTCATTTCCCCGAAACTTGTGGCAAAATATAAAATATTCCATGGCCTCAACATGGCTCTCAGCAGATAGCTTGGGGTGTCTACTTTCCAAAATGGGGTCATTTGGGGTTTTTTTTTGCTATCTGGGCATTTCATGGCCTCCGAAACCTGGAGAGGTAGTGAGGAGTGAAGGCAAAAATTTTCACCCATAGAAATGCTGAAGGCGGTGATTGGTTTTCAGGGTTCTGTACGCGCATAGGCTCCCAAAAAGTCTCACACATGGGGTATCCCCGTACTCAGGAGAAGCAGCAGAATGTATTTTGGGGTGTAATTCCACACATACCCATGGCGTGTGTGAGCAATATATCATTTCAGTGACAACTTTGTGTAAGTTTTTTTTTTTGTCATTTTTCAATCACTTATGACAAACAAATAAAATATTCCATGGACTCAACATGCCTCTCAGAAAATAGCTTGGGGTGTCTACTTTCCAAAATGGTGTCATTTGGGGAGGCTTTGAACTGTCCTGGCATTTTATGTTCAACATCACCCACTCTTCTAACCACTTGAACCAACAAGTCTTTTCTGACACTTTTTATTTACATGAAAAAATACTTTTTTTGCTAGAAAATTACTTTGAACTCCCAAATATTATATATTTTTTTTAAAGCAGAGGCCCTACAGATTAAAATAGGGGTGTTATATATTTTTTTTTCACAAAGTATTTGCGCAGCAAATTTTCAAACACAATTTTTGGGGAAAAAACACTTTTTTGAATTTAAATGCACAAAAACACACTATTTTTCCCAATTTTTTTGTGAAATATAAAAGTTGATCTCATGCCGAGTTCATAGACACCAAACATGACATGCTTTAAAAATGACGCACACCCGTGAAGCAGCGACAAACTATACACATTTTTAAAAGCCTTTAAAAGCCTTTACACACATGCATGGTGAAATTGTTGTTTACATACGACACGAGACTGACGCTTGCGTCCACCTTTGCGCGTGTGCACGGGGGGGGCAGGGGTGCATTTTTTAAAAATTATTATTTAAATAACTCTGTGCGTGTCAGTGTACCTCACTAACTGGCCCTGCCTGGCTTTTACGCTGACCCTAACGCACACTAAAACCTAACTGGGGTCACCGCCAGGCGATTGGGGGTTAAAACCTATAAAAGGTACATAAACAAATATACGGCGGGTAATCTGATTGAAGAAAAAACTATCTAGCTAGCTAGTGTCACCGTGACACTTATACGGTGATCACAGGTGACAGGGGGCAATGAAGGGGTTAAAAACTTTATTGGGGGCAAGGGGGGTATTTACACCTCACTAGGCCTACTAGTAACCTAACCTAACACTGATTTAGTGTCACAAGGGTCACAAGTACAGCGATCGCTGCACTATATGACACTGTGACAGGGGGTGACAGGGAGTGAAAGGGTTAACTGGGGGGCGATCAGGGGGTGATCAAAGGGTTAAATATGCCTATGTGTACTGGTGTCAGTGTGGTGTTGGTGAAACTCACATTTTTGAAGCTTCTTCTTCCTCGCTGAAACCAAAAAGGGCTTCAGGGAGGAAGTTGAGCTCACTTCCTCTGCCTCTGTTTACATTACAGAGGCAGAGGAGCAATGTCATTCTTCAGGACCGATCAGAAGGGCCAGGCCAAAAATCATTGGCCTGGCCATGTAGAGTGATCAGTCCTGTGACGAATCAAACAACAGTGCAGGCGTTTCGCGATAATGAAGCACCTTGTACCCGTCACGCTGCGGCGGGCGGTCGGCAAGTGGTTAAAGTGGATGTAAACCCTCACATATACATACAGAGATGAAACACATCTACCTACATATGTTTTACATGTACTGTATATCTGCTGTCTTCAGCTTTATATACTGTTTAGAAAGTGCATGCCCTGTTAGAATTTTCTCTTCCTGATTCAACTGTGGGTGTGGATTCTTGCCATACCCTGTAAGACAGCTGATTGAAGGAAAGGCACACATCCCCTCTCCACATAGGCAGGAAATGTGAATAGACTATCTGTCTGCTAATCTATTTATTCCACCCACCCCGACACAAAATTTAGCCTGGTTTTATTACAGTTGATGGAGAACTTTCCAGAAGTTATCAGGCTCATAACAGAAGAACGGAGCAGGAAAAAGCCATGGGACATAGGGCTTTGAAGAGAGATAAGAAAACACTGCAGATATATGTGCCCAGCTCAAATTTCATGAATGGGTTTTACATCCATTTTAAGAGACTAAATAAAATTCTGATAAGTAGATGCCTAAACAATATGAAGTAATGGAGCTGCTTCCAAGCACTACTCAGTCTCTGTGTGCATGCTGTGACAGCAGGCTACACATACTTGACAGAAAAAACATTTAAATTAGTCATATAAATGCACATAAACAGAATAATATTTAGCTGTTGCTTCACCTTAAAGCAGAACTTCACTCAAAAAGTGAAATATTGCTGGTTCACTCCTTCCCTTCAGCCTGTAACTGAGTTGCAGTTTTTTTTTTGTTTGGGGCGCATACTGATTTTTTATTAGTACTCTCTCCATCTATCCTCGCATAGGGTGAGGATGACACTGCTTGCCCCACCCACACCCCTCCTGTAGCCTCCTGCAGGACCATTGACAGAGCACCACACAAGCTTGCACATGCACAGTGGGCAGCCAGTTGTGGTTCCTCAGGACACAATATCCAAGTTAGCAGTGCTGGCGACCTGCAACGGCAAGATGAGCCGGCTGGAAGAAGACTCACTCCAGACACTGGTAATTGCCTAATATTTAAAAGTCAGCAGCTACAGTATTTGAAAAAAAAACACTGAAATTCCTCTTTAATTTAAACCTAGATGTGGAAAACCAGAGGGTTGATACCTGTGAAGCTGTACTAGGGACACCCAACAGGATTAAGGGACAAAAATATGCTAGCCTATGAAACTCTTGTATTCCTACTGGATGAACAGGTATCTTCTGTAGGGTTGGAGATCACACTGGGCTGACTCAGTCGGTTGTGGTAGCAGCAGGATGGAAGAGCTCTCTTTCCATGCTTTCTGCCTCACTACACCTGGAAAGGGATGGGGAGCCCTTTTTAGGGGCCTGGGCTGCTGCCTTTGGGTGCAGCCTTGAGGTCATTTCTGCATGTAATGTAAGGGGTAGGGAAGGAGGGAGTGCCCAATATCCAAAGAGATGCAAAAAATAAAAAAAGGTTTATATTTTGTGGTCATTTATTGGAAGAAGCAAAAAATGGTCAAGCCAATGCGTTTCAGGGAAAAAGACTCCCCCTTTCTCAGGGCTGCTACTGTTTGTAGGTTGGTGAACAGGGCAAATCCCACACGGGTGTGTCTGAAATAGCAGAATCAGAATTGATCTAGGATTGCTGTGTTGGCAGCATACTGGATGAACAAGAGCATGGTACAACACATTAGCAGATGACAAGTGAATAATGAAACTGGGTATATGGAAAATAAAAAAAAGGGATATGTGTAGAGGGGTGGGAGGTGGTCTCCCTTGCAAGTACAGAACCTGCCCACCACAGACACAGTTTTAAGGACACCAACAACACAGGCCCAGTCTAAGAGATGTCTTTTTGAAGATTTTATTTGCAGAAACTTGAACAGGACGGGATTTAAGGGTTCATGATACTACAAAATGATAGAAGAAATCAACAAGTGGACAAACTCCTTACAAAATCCTCTTGAAACAGCTTTGACTAGAGGTAATAGGAAATGGCCAGTAATTCTAGGTCTTTATAAGAGCAGACCCAGTCCAGGCATTCTCTCTAGCACATGCACACCTGAGAGTCCAAAACCAGGTCTTACTCACAATCTTCTAGGACAGCTATCATGCAGCTTCCATGCAGGCCTCCCAAACATGTATCACCTCTCCAGCCACCTTCTCGGCACCCTCTTCCCATGGATTGGCTGGGGTATGGTAAATATTCATAAATCAGTGGTTGATACTCCTATTATATGTTCTGGAAGCAGACAGGAGTAGTGTTGAGCGAACCCGGACTGTAACGTTCGGGTCCGTACCGAACTTTAGGGTGTCCGTGGCACGGACCCGGACCCGGACATTTCAAAAATCGTTCGGGTTCGGTCCGGGGTTCTGCTATTTTACTCCACGTGTTGAGAAGCTGCAGGGCAGCCAATCAACAAGCGTTTCACTGGTTTGCCCTTAGAAGCCATCACAGCCATGCCTACTAATGGCATGGCTGTGATTGGCCGGTGCATCATGTGACCCAGCCTCTTTATAAGCTGGAGTCACAGTGCTGCAGTCACATGCTCCTTGGGTTAGTGTAGGGAAAGGTAGCTGATGGCGTGAGGGACAGATTTTAGCCATTTTAAGACCTGATCCTGCATCCTGAGATAGATTACTTTACTACTGCTGTCTGTGCTGTTGCTCTGAGGACAGATAG
>BLSH010047392.1:329644-340617 GCA_018402905.1 Glandirana rugosa | reverse complement strand
GTTACTGGGGTGTCAACTAGTTCGTGGGCGATTCAAATACCACCAAACCCCGTATCTAATAACTGCCATTCATCTCAACTCGCTTGTGGACCTGCAAGCCCAAGACGACCAGGCAGGCTTGAAGCCCTGTTTCAGGCCCAGGCCCAGGCCTGCCTTGGGCTTGCTAGCGTGCCTGTTGCTTGGGGTAACTTTAGTTACCCCTGGGCTTGAAAATCCGTGTTTTTACCGACATCGTTTCAGGACCTTTCGGGGTCTCCCGACGTTTTCCTTCATTTTACCCCCATTCCCATCCCGTTCACGGGATGTTTTTTTTACCCCTGTCCCTTTGTCCGTGCGATCGTTCGGGTTCCGTCCGGACCCGGACCCGGACTTTGTCCCGAAGTTCGGACGGACCAGCAGAACCCGAACGTCCAGGTGTTCGCTCAACTCTACTTACCGTCAATAATCTATGCCCCAAACCACCATAAACTTAGCGGGTGCTTGATCAACTGTGGGGTCATTGAATATCCATAGCAACAGAAAGCCACCACTCCATATGAAAGAGAGGCTTTAGTGTAGTTCCATGTGGGACCAAACCACATCTTGGTGACATGGAAGACCATTTTATCAAAAAGACAATACACCTTGATAAAATAGACTTCCATGTCTCCAAGATTTTTGATTTGGTCTCACATGGAACTACAGTATAGAACATTTCCTTTTTAATATGGTGTGTTGACTTTCTTTGCAGTGGTTTTTATTCCTGCAGAGATTCATCCTAACTAATGTTTCTGGTAACCATTGACTCCTGTACAGAAAGTGATAGGAAATCCAACATTTTTGAGTGGTCATAAAAAACAGAGGTGAATGGGATTCTTTTGATAGGTACATTTGTTAGGGTGACAAATGACTAGGAATTCCCATCACGTTATAAACTCTCACTTCCTGTTGTATCACTAAAGCAGGAAGTGATCAGAAATCTCCTCAAAAGGATAAACACAGACAAAAATAACCTGACAAGGGTTTTAATGCTTCAATGTTCTATCCAAAACTAAAACATGAATATAATGTTGATGTATATAAATGTATGAGACTCACAGTCCTGTATTAAACTCTAGTCTGAGAGGTAGGAAAAGCAGTCTATCATTATACAATTTCCAAAAAAAGGATATATGTTCTATTCATCAAATGGGCACCCAAATCTGCTGAAATCACTGCACGCTGGACCCCGAAAGACTGTGGGGTTGATTTACTAAAATTGAATAGTGAAAATATGGTGCAGCTCTGCACAGAAACCAATCAGCTTCCAGGTTTTATTGCCAAAGCTTAACTGAACAATCTGAAGTTAGGAGCTGATTGGCTACCATGCACAGCTGCATCAGATTTTGCACTCTCTAGGTTTAATAAATCAACACCTGTGAATTTTACTAGGATGCTGATAAAATAATGGCAAATAACATAGAAGAAAAAAGAGTTATCAACAAAATTACACATACAAAATGTACCTTAATCTTAGAATCATAGAATGCTTTCTTGATCTGTTGCAATTAGGCTGAGAAAAGAGAGATGCTTCCAGGGTGTGGCAGGTAATTCTGGGAGAATCATGTTACCATACTGCTTTTACAAGACTGAAGCTTTGGTAGAAAACAGGTGTAAAAAATGTTTATTCTACAATTTTAGTCTGATTTTATTAAGTTTGCTTGAGACCTCAATGGCAGTAATGCTCATGAAGGAACATGAATTCTTAAAAGCAGTTACTATAGGGTTTTACAGAATGGGTGACCATGTGTACACAAATAATGTCAGGATGTACAACAAGGACTGTAGGCAAGTAGGCTATGCTCCTAGTATATATAGTATCACACAAAAGTGAGTACACACCTTACATGTTTGTAAATATTTTATTATATCTTTGCATGTGACAACACTGAAGAAATGACAATTTGCTGCAATGTAAAGTACAGCTTGTATAACAGTGTAAATTTTCTGCCCCCTCAAAATAACTCAACACAAAGCCATTAATGTCAAAACCGCTGGCAACAAAAGTGAGTACACCCCTAAGTGAAAATGTCCAAATTGGGCCCAATTAGCCATTTTCACTCCCCGGTGTCATGTGACTCGTTAGTGTTACAAGGTCTCAGGTGTGAATGGGGAGCAGGTGTGTTAAATTTGTTGTTATCTCTTTCACTCTCTCATACTGGTCACTGGAAGTTCAACATGGTACCTCATGGCAAAGAACTCTCTGAGGATCTGAAAAAAAGAATTGTTGCTCTACATAAAGAATGCCTAGGCTATAAGAAGATTGACAAGACCCTGAAACTGAGCTGCAGCATGGTGGCCTAGACCATACAGTGGCATAATAGGACAGGTCACAACAGGCCTCTCCATGGTCAACCAAAGAAATTGAGTGCACATGCTCAGCCTTATATCCAGCGGTTGTCTTTGGGAAATAGACATATGAGCACTGCCAGCATTGCTGCAGAGGTTGAAGGGGTGTCAGTGCTCAGACCATAGGCCCCACAGTGCAGCAAATTGGTATACATGGTTGTCATCCCAGAAGGAGGCCTCTTCTAATGATGATGCACAAGAAAGCTCGCAAACAGTTTGCTGAAGACAAGCGAGACTAAAGACATGGATTACTGGAACCATGTCCTGTGGTCTGATGAGACCAAGATACATTTATTTGGTTCAGATGGTGTCAAGCATGTGTGGTGGCAAACAGGAGAGGAGTACAAAGACAAGTGTGTCTTGCCTACAATCAAACATGGTGGTGGGAGTGTCATGATCTAGGGCTTCATGAGTGCTGCCGGCACTGTGGAGCTACAGTTCATTGAGGGAACCATGATTGCCAACATGTACTGTGACATACTGAAGCAGAGCATGATCGCCTCCACGAGACCACTGCCTTGATACAGAAGCTGAGGGTAAAGGTGATGGACTGGCCAAGAATGTCTCCAGACCTAAACCCTATTGAGCATCTATGGGGCATCCTCAAGCAGGAGGTGGAGGAGCGAAAGGTCTCTAACATACACCAGCCCCATGATGTCATCATAGAGGAGTGGAAGAGGACTCCAGTGGCAACCTGTGAAGCTCTGGTGAACTCTATGCCCAAGAGGGTTAAGGCAGTGCTGGGAAATAATGGTGGCCACACAAAATATTGACACTTTGGGCCCAATTTGGAAATTTACACTTAGGGGTGTATTCACTTTTGTTGTCAGCGGTTTAGACATTAATGGCTGTGTGTTGAGTTATTTTGAGGGGACAGCACATTTACACTGTTATACAAGCAGCACACTCACTACTTTACATTGTAGCAAAGTGTAATTTCTTCAGTGTTGTCACATGAAAAGATATAATAAAATATTTACAAAAATGTGAGGGTGTTCTCACTTACTAACATAGTGTATGTCCTTCTTTTTTTTTAATCTGTCTGAAGTGTACCTTTAAGCAATATATTAATGAGTAGCTTGCCTCTGAAAATAATGTTATCTTATTAGCAAACATGCTAATTCCAACATTTCAGCTTAAATTAGTCATTTTAGTTTAGTACAGATATTAGCATATGCATTTCATTTAATCATTCATCCAATTTTAATTTCTAGCAATAGAAAGAAAACTGCCACTATGCAGCATATTTTGTATTAGGAGTGTGTACGAATTGCAAGCCACATTCTTTCTATGAAGCATTCAACCAGTGTTTAATTTCATCACAAGCTATCTCATATTGGAATTACTCAGATAATCTCTATAATTATTTTCCCCCAGATCTAAGAAATATATTAAGATAACAAAGATAATAAAGCTTTATAGGCATTGGTTTCACACTAAGCCTATCATAGCTTGGTCCTATTTTCCTATTGTAACACATTAGAGAAGCAATTCAGCGAGTTGATACTAAGGCAATCTTCTTTAGAACAGAAGGCACCACAAGTTAATCCCTTTAAAATTTTTTGTGTTCAAAAAACAATAGACGTTCTATGTAAAACATAACATGAACCAAGGACAGTTAGTCTGGTTTTAGAGCTCTCTTTACACTCTAACACTTGCATGCGCTTGGCACTTCTCACATTTTAGCAGAATGATATAGTTAATAGTCTTGCTGGGATGTATAAATAATGAGTAACAGAGGGTGTGTAAATGTTAGGTTTTCCTATTGAAAATGCTGAATAAGGTTCAGTGCTGGTTATATATTATATATTAGGGCCTAGGCACCTGACCACAATCTGCTGAAGAGGAGCTCAGCCAATACAAACTCTGATCTTCCTCTCCAGTTGATATCACATGACCTAGTGCCTAGACTGTCACACTTGTTTAGCCTTGAGCATCCAATTGCCACTTGAGGATCAGGAAGGGTTTTTTTCCCCTGCTGGAGCAAATTGGATCATGCTTTGTTGTTTTTTTTTCTGCCTTCCTCTATATCAACTGTGGCTATGGGATTGTGTATATTTCATTGTTGAATGTGTTTTTTTTTCCTTTTATTGGTGGAACTAGAAGAACTTTTTTTCAACCAGATGAACTATGTAAATATGTAAGTAATTTCACCTTTAAAGGAAAGCATCTGAGCATTTTAGCTATTGCATTACCATTAATTTATCTATCCCATACAGACAGAAGAGCAAGCCATACAAAAATGCTCACAGTAAATTAAAATGTCATTCAAAAGTACTTCAAAACATGGTTTGATTTTAACATTGATTTTGTAATGACTGTAAATTCCCAAACAAAAACCACATTCATTGTTTGAAATTCTTCTAAAGTATGGCTGGCTTTTTATACTTGACAAGCATGTATGATACACGCACTATAAAAAAAACAGACCCTTGCACAACAAAGTTGTTTGTAGATCTAAAAGAGAGTGCACAATCAGATTGTAATGTGTGTGGCAAGCTTTACATTTAGCCTCTAATGAGGAACACAACATATTCAGAGTTTATTAGCAGATGTTATCCTATATGCTGAAAATAACTGTCTTAGGCCTTTTTCCCACTGGTACACTTTTTGCCACATTTTTCTAGAATGACAAAAGTGCATGAAAATGATTCCTCATTATATCTCAAGTAACTGTTTACACTGCAGGTGTGCTGTGCTTTGAAAAGTCCTGGATGCTACATCTTTGGTGCAGTTTTTCAAAAGCGTGACAAAAAAGCACCTTCCATTGTAAGTCAATGGGAATGCATCAAAAGTGGAAAAGGGACCTTCGGCTGTACAAAAGCATATCAAAAGCATGTCAGTGTTAAAGGGCCCTTTGAATTAGTGCTCTGAATTGTATGAACTAGCATGTTAGGGCCTAGTATAATAACCTAAGTTTGAAACTGGTGCCGTCCTGCTATACTCAGCATAACAAAGACAAGGCAGTAATAATTTGTTTAAAGGTTAAATGCACTTTTTTTTCTCAACAAAAAGGGTTTTTTTTTGATCTACAAGAATAAAACATATACATCCACAGAGCATCACGTCATCAATCATACATCCAAGATGTTCACAGAATAGTGCGTACATATAAACCCCAAGGTTTATAGACAGACATTGAAGACATTAATGATCAATCTGGAACTTAGAACGTTATGAAGAACTGAAACCGGGTCCATATCCATAGCCCTCCCTGGGTTCTACACAAGGGTAGTCTCTCTACCTGAGCAGCCTGTCCATGACCAGGTCCACCGGCCAAGCCCAGCGTATCCAGCCATGGAGCCCACAGTCTGTCAAACCTGCCACCAGTGCCTCTGTGTTGGTATATCAATTTCTCCAGTCTGAGGGTATCTCCCATCCAGCCCAGCCATTCTCTCACTGTAGGGGGTTCAGTGAACTTCCAATGTTTT
Source organism: Glandirana rugosa (assembly GCA_018402905.1). Lineage (NCBI taxonomy): Eukaryota > Metazoa > Chordata > Amphibia > Anura > Ranidae > Glandirana > Glandirana rugosa. Next base: position 334,819 of record BLSH010047392.1, on the reverse strand, counting down.
AATATCGCTAGTCTAGTCTGGAAGAGTGCTCTCCCTATGGCTTGTCTAGGAGCCTCCTCCACCTGCAGATCGGTTAAATGCACTTTACTTAAAAAAAACTCACCTTTCTTTCTAAAACCGACAATAACCATAAAAAAGGCCTTTATTTATACATTTAATTTATTCAAAGTTGAACTTTGGCCAAAAACTAGATTTTTGCGTGTACACTGTAAAAATAGACTACAACTAAGTGAATAACAGCAAAGTTACAAACTGGGCCATATATTAAGCAGTTCTGGACTGCCCACCGCACATTTACTGCGGCAAGGGGGCCCAGCTGCGTTAAACAATGCTCCTGTATGTTGTGACTTCTGTTGGGTCTGGGGCACACGCGCCGCCACCAACAACCTGCGATCGCAGCGGGGGTCAATCAGCGGGTTCGGTGGACCCAATGTTCACCGGCACCCGGCCAGCTCTTCTGAGAGAGGCAGAACAGTGGTCTGTCTATGTAAACAAGTTCTGCTAGAGTGTAAGATGGAGATCTTGTGTTTCTGCTAAGCTGGAACACAGATCTCTCTCCTACCCCAGTCAAAGCATTCCACACACAGTTATTAAACACTCCCTAGGAGCACATTTAAACCCTTTGATCGCCCCTGATGTTAACCCCTTTTCTGCCAGTGTCATTAGTACAGTGACAGTGCATTTTTTTAGCACTGGTCACTGTATTGGTGTCACTGATCCCCAAAAAGTGTCACTTAGGGGTTGATTTAATAAAGGCAAATAGACTGTGCACTTTGCAAAGTAAAAACAGTGCAGCGCGAATCCAATGTGAATAATCCTAAAAATAATTGCGAATATTAATCAAAATTAATATAACATAAAATACAACAAAAAATATGTGAATATTATAAGTTGTTCAAAATTCATATATAACATATAGTGCAACAGAACCCTCAAGCATGAAATTAAGCCCAAGAGTCCATAAATCCGGTGAGTGAATATGTGTTCATATTGATTCGGAAAATTGCTCTATTCAATCAGATGAAGACTGTTCATATAGTGCAGTAATCCAGAAATTAGAGGTAATTAGATAAAGAGAGCAGGCAAGTTATCATCCACATGCAGTGTCACCACCACCAGGAGAAATACAAGGTACCCTTACCAGATATAACTGGGTAAACCGCATATATATCCACCAGGACCCATCCAAAGGACCACCATCAAAATTCCCAGGATAACGATTCTTCCTCCAGAGGGTACACTTGAACTGTATCCTTCACAGAACCATCCAATATGGACAAGGACATCCACATCAAAAACCTCTTGGTCATAGATAGACTTTGAAGGGTATCCCAATGCCTCGTCAAAAACAAAAGGCGCTACATAGCATGATATCCTTTAAATAATAGTCGCTTTATTTATAAAGTTTGCACTTACATGCTCCAGGATAAAAACGTTCACAAATGGAATTCCACATATAAACCATAAATTGCGCAATGGTACAGAGCAGGCTCTGTTTTCTTTTTCTGTAAATGTAGGAGAGAAATACTTAGGGGTTGATTTACTAAAGCTGGAGAGTGCAAAAAAATGGTGCAGCTGTGCATGCTAGCCAATCAGCTTCTAACCTCAGCTTGTTCAATCAAGCTTTGACAATAAAACCTTGTAAGTAAACAAACAATATTGTTGCGCTAAAATAACTCTGACATATACGTGTATCACATGTGAGATGATTAACACAAATAAAAAAGCATAATATATTTGTTAGTGAGAAAATGAGTCCAAAAAAAAAAAAAAAACACTTGTGAAAAAAGTCTTGTGAGGAAAAGGAAAGCAGTCGTGCTTTAAAGAGAAAAAGTAAAAATTATCATATCCATCAAAACAAATCGGAGAATAGCCAGTGAAAGAAGTCCCTTCTTTTATCCACCACCGCAGAAAACCGTGCGAACACCTCCAGTGATAATGTGGGTAATTGAGACACTTACCGGAAGCAGAGACCTGCTATCTCTAGCTAAGGTCAACCTCATGAGCAGATATAGCCCTCTGCAGGGACCAGTGTGGTAGAACGAAAAGAGGCGATCCTCCTAAATTCTCCAGGTTCCAACAGCATCCGTCTCATAGATTAATCGGGTGCAGCAGATCTTACAGGGTACTCCCAAAGTACATGCCATAAAAAACAAGGGCTACATAGCGTAATACTGTAACACTTCTTTAATTAAAACATAGCATATAAAACCAGGGTACTCACATTGTAGAAATTCAATATGCGCATATAAGTAAAAAAGCCAGCAAACGAATAAAAACGTCCGTCCTCGCGGGATCAACATGCGGCGTGGTGACGTCAGCGCGTAAATTCCGCCCTACATGTTTCGTGATAGGTCACGTCTTCCTGGGGCACGGGCAACGTCCTGCATCACCACATAATATACTCCCTCTCTGACCTCCAAACCTCACTTTGACAGTCTCCACCAAACTTCCTGTTTGTGTTGCACACCTCACCATGTGATGCAAACTTCCTGTCTGTGTTTCAAGCCTCACTGTGAGATGCAGGAACCGCAACTAAAAGGACTCATTATTGGCACAAAGATTATGAGATTACCTTATAGTGATAATCATTGGCTCATCCATTGTTTATTATACAATAATATAGAATAGTAGATATTTGATTCATAATATCCGTATTCAAAACTAGGACAATTTTGATGGAAACAGTCAGAGCGAGGGTATATTAAGAAATTTATATAAAAACCATCATGTCAAATTAAAACAGAAATTCTCAGCCAGAAGCCATTCAGCCTAACCTCTAAGGGGCCAGTCACATCCTCACCCCACGCATGCATTAATGCAATAAAAAAGAAAAAGACCACTGAATTTAAACCTAATACCATCCCTCAGAATTTCACTATTAAATCCTTCATCTCATGCAGTACCACTCATGTGGTTTACCTTATCACATGCCCATGTGGGCTTCACTATGTGGGGAGGACGGTGAGGCCACTTCAGGTGAGACTAAAAGAGCATATCGCCAACATTAAAAGGGGATTTAAAGATCACCCCCTCTCTAAGCACTACAGAGACAAGCATGACAGGAACCCCAGGGGAACTTCTTTCCTGGGGATTGACGTGCTAAAGGCTCATTGGAGAGGTGTAGTGAAAAGGAGGGAAATCTCCAAGCTCTAAATGAGCTGGATCTACAGAGTACAGTGTCTCAGGCCTAAGGGCCTAAACGTAAATGTTGAGGTTAATTCGTTCATTGACAATTCATGAGCGCATTGCCTCTAATGCGTTCATGGATTGACGTGTGAACGCACGTATCTCTAGTCTCTATGTACATTTCTGAATCTCGCCCCCTTCTGACCTATGGGGCAGGAACGGGTGCCTATAACAAAGGTTTGATGTACCTCCTCTTGTGGGTTGATACTCGAATAATCCATTTGGGTTAAATCCCCTCTAGTATTTCTATAGATATGGGGAGGACGATACAGTTTTTTCTAGCTTTGGGACTTTGTAATATTTTTTTCTGATCATGGACTTTTGGGCACTGTGCACCAATGTATAGCAGTATGTTTGTGATTAGGGTGCCCTTATTACCCATGAGGGACCTGTTGAGGGTACAATCTGCCCTATGGGGGGTCTTCCTTGCCCCTCCTCATGTGGGGCTATTCGGTCTCCTCTAGTGGACCTATTTTGTGAAAAATATAGAATTTGGCTTAGTTTAACGCACTTTTCTCTAAGTGATCCTAATTTAAAAGTGAGTCATGAATTCCCTCTTGCACTGTGTTAATGGAGGAGTCGTAGAGCACAAGTGGGATGAGGATGTGACTGGCCCCTTAGGGGTTAGGCTGAATGGCTTCTGGCTGAGAATTTCTGTTTTAATTTGGCATGATGGTTTTTATATAAATTTCTTAATATACCCTCGCTCTGACTGTTTCCATCAAAATTGTCCTAGTTTTGAATACGGATATTATGAACCAAATATCTACTATTCTATATTATTGTATAATAAACAATGGATGAGCCAATGATTATCACTATAAGGTAATCTCATAATCTTTGTGCCAATAATGAGTCCTTTTAGTTGCGGTTCCTGCATCTCACAGTGAGGCTTGCAACACAGACAGGAAGTTTGCATCACATGGTGAGGTGTGCAACACAAACAGGAAGTTTGGTGGAGACTGTCAAAGTGAGGTTTGGAGGGCAGAGAGGGAGTATATTATGTGGTGACGCAGGACGTTGCCCGTGCCCCAGGAAGACGTGACCTATCACGAAACATGTAGGGCGGAGTCTACGCACTGACGTCACTACGCCGCATGTTGATCCCGCGAGGACGGGCGTTTTTATTCGTTTGCTGGCTTTTTTACTTATATGCGCATATTGAATTTCTACAATGTGAGTACCCTGGTTTTATATGCTATGTTTTAATTAAAGAAGTGTTACAGTATTACGCTATGTAGCCCTTGTTTTTTATGGCATGCACTTTGGGAGTATCCTGTAAGATCTGCTGCACCCGATTAATCTATGAGACGGATGCTGTTGGAACCTGGAGAATTTAGGAGGATCGCCTCTTTTCGTTCTACCACACTGGTCCCTGCAGAGGGCTATATCTGCTCGTGAGGTTGACCTTAGTTAGAGATAGCAGGTCTCTGCTTCCGGTAAGGGTCTCAATTACCCACATTATCACCGGTTTTCTGCGGTGGTGGATAAAAGAAGGGACTTCTTTCACTGGCTATTCTCCGATTTGTTTTGATGGATATGATAATTTTGACTTTTTCTCTTTAAAGCACGACTGCTTTCCTTTTCCTCACAAGACTTTTTTCACAAGTGTTTTTTCACAAGTGTTTTTTTTTTTTTTTTGGACTCATTTTCTCACTAACAAATATATTATGTTTTTTTATTTGTGTTAATCATTTCACATGTGATACACGTATATGTCAGAGTTATTTTAGCACAACAATATTGTTTGTTTACTTATCTGTGGTTAGTGGAATATCGCACTATTGATTGTTGCAGCTGTCACTGTTTATTACTTTGATTCTTAAGCACGGTATTGCTTTTGAAAACTTGTAATAAAACCTTGTAGCTGATTGGTTTCTGTGGGAAGCTGCAACAAATTTTGCACTTTCAAGCTTTAGTAAATCAACCATTTAGTATCTCTCACTCTCCTTGCAGAGAAAAGCAAAGTGTGTGTGTAAATAATAA
>BLSH010047392.1:309687-323915 GCA_018402905.1 Glandirana rugosa | reverse complement strand
ATCGTTGTACGTACACTTACTTCACAGGATATTCTGTAATAAATATGTTGGTGGTACGTCGATGAGATAACGTCGGGGACAAACAACACCACATTTCATTTCATTTAAGGTCTTGTGTTCATATTGTAGTGTTGCATATAATTGGGGGAAGTGGATACCCATTTTGTTTAGATTTACGGATTCGTGTTAAAACGTGGAAACTGTACACAATCATTTTGACATGTATAGTATTGATCTCAACTCGCTTGTGGACCTTCAAGCCCAAGACGACCAGGCAGGCTTGAAGCACTGTTTCAGGCCCAGGCCCAGGCCTGCCTTGGCGTGCGATCGTTCGGGTTCCGTCCGGACCCGGACCCGGACTTTGTCACGAAGTTCGGACGGACCAGCAGAACCCGAACTTCCAGGTGTTCGCTCAACTCTAGTTATGATATGTACAGTTTTACTAACACATGTCAAAGGTGCAAAATTGTGCTTAGGCATTTAGATTTGTTTTACCCATAGGTGAAGGGGGTTAATATACGTTGTGATGTTATACTTGTGTTCTGGAATTTACTTTACTTTACACCACAACAAACAGGGGCTGCAATAGAGTAGCTGCATGGTGGTTGTATAAATAATGTCTTATAGGACACTTCATTCACATGCATGTTGCTACAGAACTCTCATGTACTCAAAGTCTCAGAATTCCCAAAATGCTTTAGAAAGTTTTTATTCTCAGAATTTTGTCACAGGCCCCTGCCTTAGTGCTTGCCAGTGCCAGGGTAAGCACTGTTTAAGATTGCTTGGACAATTAGCCTAACAACAGTTATTCAATATATATCATGTCCACAAGTGAAATGATTAACATACCCTATTTACGAGAGTTCTTCAAAACGTTTGCACACTTTTTTTTATAAGTTTCGCAGACATCTTCAACACAGCATGACAACTAAAACTAAACTGCAAGGCCAGACAGCTGACAGACAGACTAATCACATGACACTCTTGGACAAGACTCATTACAACTTCTTCCGCCTTTACCGTTTACAACAAAAATATAAAAGTGCAGATGTTTTTGAAGACCCCTCATACACTTTTTAACAAGCAGCAATTTATTTAAGCTCTTAAAAATCCAATCATGATTATACAAAAGAGTTAAGTAACTGCTATCTGAAAACATGGGAGCATGCTGTAAGGAAAACGTATTACCACTAAAGGTGTATGTGGAGAGCAGGGTGAAGGGATTAGAAGCCTTTAGGAGACAAGAGAGATCTAAAATGGATGTTTAAAGGAAATCTATAGTGGTTTTACACAATGTTCCTTTTATTTATGGTCAAGACTAAATTACTAAAAGTTTAAAAAATATTATATTAAAGTGGAACTCTGGTCATAAAATTAAAGTGATTGTAAGGTCGTTTTTTTTAAATAAAAATAACAAACATGTTATACTTACCTCCTCTGTGCGGTTGGTTTTGCACAGATCCTCCTCTTCTCGGAGCCCTCTTTGCTGCTCCTGGCCACTCCCTCCTATCGAGTGCCCCCTCAGCCATCAGGTTTCTATGGGGGCACCCGAGCTGAGTCAGAGCTCCGTGTATCCAATCAGACACGGAGCCCCAACCTGGCCCTGCCTCCTCTCTCCACTGATTGGCTAACTGACTTTAATTGACATCTGCAGGAGCCAATGGTGCTGCTGCTGTGTCTCAGGAGGAGTATCCTGGATGGTTAGACACTTGTAGACATCGCTGGAGAGAGCAGGATCTCAGGTAATTAAGGGGGCTGGGGGGCTGTTACACACAGAAGGTTTTTTATCTTAATGCATGTATGCATTAAGATAAAAAACCTTCTGCCTTTACAACCCCATTAAGTCCTACTAGATCACTACAGGCTGGCTCCTTTTGCAGGTATAGCTCTGTAAAACATTAAAAAAAAAATCCTTATACTCTTTAAAATCCAGTAATACACTGTCTCACCCTGTTCTGCACATGCTCAGTTGCTGTCCATTTTTAGGCATTTTTAGACACGGTTGAGTTTGTAGAAGCCAATCTGATGACAGCCTTAAAGAGGAATTAAACCCTCCTATCCTTTACAACCAAGAAAGCTGATTCGGTTTGATCTGCAACTGTCATGGTGCTGCACATGTGATCAATTAAGACACCAGCCATTTGATGGATTGACAGTTAAGTTGAAGACACAATCAACTCAACCAAAAAAACACGTATTTTGAAACTGGTAAATCAATGGGTTTAGTTCTGCTTTATGATTTACAGCAGGGCTTTGGGCTTCAGCAAAATGGCAGCCTCCAGCAAGAAGAAACAGGGAACAATGCTGGAGGCAATTTACAGCACGCACTCATTTTGGTAGCATAATTATTAATGTAGAATGTATGTTCCTTGCTAAAGAACATTATTTTTTATCAAATTGTTATGGGTAATGTTCCACTTTAAGTCATGTAAAGTATGAAACACTGCATATTAATATTTAGTTTTATCCTTTTGAACTGACAGGTGCAGCTTGAGGCACTCAATCTGGCTCAATGGCTCTCAGTTGAAAAAAGAACCCCATTACAGAACTCAAATATTAAAGTGGAAGTAAACCCATGAATTTAACAGTTTAAAAAAACAGTTACATTCCCGACACCTACTGGAAATGTAATTGTCACATTTGTTTGTGCTTTCAACCAAACTGTCAAACCATCCAATGGCTGATGTCATAACTGATGACATGTGCAGCATCATGGCGGTTTAAGATTAAACAGAGGCCAACATGGCAGCTTCCTTGACTCAAAAAGATAATAGGGCTTACTTCCACTTTAAGCTGAAATGTACACACATGCGTGAATGAGAGCTATTCATTTCATTAAATACATTTTTATCACTAATGTGTTTAAGGTTTTAATCAGTGAACACATGCTTCAAAGCAGACAGAGCCTATGGAGCTATTTATTTACTAACCCAGTTGATCAAAGGCACCCCCTGACGTCTCTCAGTATAGGGCTGTCACAGATCAGCTGCAGAGCTGATCTGTGTCTTACTGGTTGCATATGTTTTTTACCTTTGCTGCTGTAGGTCTGCTGACACATGTGGTCTCACAAGCTTGTGCTCTGCTTTGGCTGCACTGACTTGGCAACTATGGGCATCACCGGCTTCACCTGCTAGTTTATATGCCTTCCTTCCTGCTACATCCTGTCCAGCCTCCCATGCGTTTCCCTATTTAAATCCCACTCAGACCAGTTTCTGGTTGCTTGAGCAACACTTGTTCTTGAGCCCCTTCCGTGCTATATTCCTTACCCGACTTCTCGCGGACTGATGGACTGATCTCTTGTGTACTGACTCGGCTTGTTCCCCTGATTACATTTGTCTGCTGACTGCCCTGACCTTGGCTCTTTATCTGGCTTTTCTTTTGCTTCATCCATCCGTGCCTGCACTGTGTCTTCGAGTACTCTCCACGTGAGCAGGGTGAACCTGGGGGTCGTGACCAGGGGTCAGCACGTAGCTAAGTCCAAACTCCCGTGAGGGGGTCCCTGGCAGAATACCAGCTGGCCCTTAGACTCCATGCCCTGGGGGATCCTGTGTCACCTGCTCGCCCATGGGCTTACACCTGCATCATTGTGACAAGGATCACTTTAAATTAAACCCTGTGTCATGATGCAAGGTCTGGTTATTCCTTAGAGACCTATCTGGCCATTTTAATATGTTGCTTTACACATAAAAACCCAACACACATAAAAAAATAACACTTACTTAAACCCCAGGCCTTCCAATAAATACTAGGAAATCAGGGGATGGCAAAAATCCCAATCTAATATAATAATAAAATATATTATAATACAGTGGGGTAAAATGTTCTCACATATATTGAGCCTGACAGTGGTCTCTCTCACCTTGATTTGTCATTCCAAGGTCTCCAATCTTAAAAAACTTCCACTGTCTTGCACAGACACTTCATATCTACATTAACCATTAGTCCAGCTAAAGAGGGACAAGAAATAGCCATTTGTAATACACAACTGGATAGTGAAAGTGTGTGAACCCCGGTCGTGATTTGCTGGGGGTCCCTAATGATACCAACATGCCACATGGAAAGCACGCCGTCAGCCTTTTGTGTTTTTTTTTTGTTCAAAAAAGGGTCTATGTATCATTCAAAATAACGAAATGCTCTTATATATATATTGACTGATTTAGCACAACCACCGTGCCAGGATAAAAACCAATATGATAAAAAAATTAGAAATTTCTATTTCTCAAGAGATTTTACAGTTACTTATATTAGTTACAAAGACACTCTGCCAGCAACACTTTTGAGACAGTTCATTGCTTTTGTGACAAACTTACCACCAATCACATCTTGTCCTCATTTGCTACAAATTGAAGTGTTGACAAGAGTGGGCGTAAAACCCTTATAATTAGATGTAATCTTGGAATCAAATAAGAATGATTATTATATTGCATAAGAAGTTTTTAAAAAAAGTTGTAAAAGTTTAATTAGGTTACAAAAATGATCAGAACTAAAACAGCTAATAAATTGTATTATAGGAGACAAGAGCACAATGTACCTTTTGTAGTGTCAGAAGAGAAGGTTGTGACCACATTGATGTAATCATCTCACTTACAGATTTTATATAATTATCTGCTAACCCTTAATAATATTTCTTTGGTTGAAGACAGGACACTGTTCCATGAAATCAAATTTACCTTACAAATAAGAAAATAACAATGAAGAGTTAAATGTTTGGCCTGTGCTAAATTTTGCCTTGAAGGTGTATTTTTGCTAGCTAAAACTGCAATAATTTTAAGCCCAGGTTCACATTAGTGTGATCACAGACATTGCATGTGAGTCGCACCCGCACCGTGGGTGCCGATCACATGCAATTTCTTTGCAGTGCGAGTTCAGAACTCGCATTGGATTCATACGAAAATAGTGCAGGGACTTTTTTTCCCCGCACTAGAATCGGATCGCATGTGTGTTCTCACCCATGCCATCTGATTCATGTGTGAGTTCACCATTCACACTGCGATCAGTGAACCAATCTGGGAGTGTCATTAACAATGTATTGACCCCCACAGCAGTTCACAGAGGGCAGTGTGAACTGCCTGCGGGAGAGGTGCAATGTGGGAACCGACACTGGAATTGTGCTGGTTCCCGCATTGCACATATGTAAACCTAGGCTAAAAAGAGATTTTTTCTGGTCTTGAAGTGTGACACTGTATATTCAACTCAAGTGGGAAGTTAGGTGCTCAAAACTTTTCTGGCAGATCTTCAGGTATTTTTTGGACTTGCGTCATTGGAGCAGTACACATCCAGCGCACACAAGCAGCAGCAGTAATAAGATGCTCTGCCTTGGGAGTTCTTCCTTAACCCCTTCAAAAGTGCTGGAAAAAAGCCAGAAACTGCAGTGTAAAGTAATGGGGGGAGATATTATTCTAATTTTAGTGACAGGTGCCGGAACAAGTAAGTTCTGTGACCCCAGTCTCCATGAGCTGCTTGAGGAGACTATATCTGTATAATACACTGAACCACTGATTCATTTAGAACCACTGATTAGAATCTTCTGTCAGTCTTTTACTGCTGTCAGTGTCCACACTGTGGAAAGCTCCTGTAACTTCTTGTCCCAGTGACAATGGTTATCATGAGAACATTTAAGAATGATTCTCTGCCACAGGAATAGAAAAAATGGTCTTCAAATGCACCCCTTTTACTTCCTGCCCAATTAAGAATGGTAACCACTATATCAAAAACTACATATACTGTATATGTATATATATATATATATATATATATATATATATTGGAATAACATTGTAAAGGAAAGTTACATATTCATTAATATTCTGTTGATGTGCATTAGGGCACAATAAAAACAAACAGACAGATTCAAGTCATAAGGCCCAACAGCTTTGTCTTGTTAGCTTAAGTAGTTGGTCATAAAAGAAGGAACAAATGCGCAGTAAAACAGTAGAAGTCCCACAGCGGAAATTCTGTTTTGCCTTATTAAAATGTTTTTGCCTGGGCATCTACACAAATTAGTTAATCCAGATGCAGATGTAAAATGTATTTATGGCATCGCCCAGATTGAAAAACAACTAATTTTTCTTTGAAGGAAACTGTTAAAGTTCTTACTTTTAAATGTTTCAAAATTCCTTGCATACTCTATTTGCACATTCAACATAACAAAAAATAGCCATATGTACTAGAGGGAGAGCTGCATGCAGTAATAGGTATTTATTTAACTACAGTTGCCTATTACTGTGAGGTTGATAAAAGCTAATCAGAAAGAAATAGAAATCAATGGGAGTTGGGTGGCTGTTGCTGAAAAGAGATCAGGAAGGATTTCACTGCTACGTGATCTCAACAACTGCCTGTGTAATTGAGAAGGTGGAGTATAGTTAACATACAAAATCCCACCCAACAGTAAAGATGTCACTAAAGGGACAATTATTTTTCAACAAGCTCTACAAACAAAATCACATTTGCTGGTTGCAAGATTAAATTGATAGCTAACCCAGCTTTGACACATATTGCCAGTATTGTTGATATTCATACATTAGATTTACCCAGATAGAAGCGTTACATTAATCACTCTTGATCACAAGCTTCATTGACAACCTATCACCTACGATTAACACTGAGATTTACTGTTCTTTACTAACAAAAAAAGGAATATAATAATGACAAATTTCCTTAAGCATTGCATCATTATCAGAATATATGATGTTTTGTCCAAATGCAGAGTAAGAAAAATATTCAGCAAACAGAGGGAATGATAATAGTAACTGCTGCTGGCAACCGGAAGGTTATTAGTAATGCACAGCCTAGACTGCTTATAATGAATGCATTGTCCAAGGATTTCTAGACTATATAAATCACGCTCACAGTGTGCTGCAATGAGGCAAAAATAGAAGTCATTATCTAAGCTTGCAATCTCATATATCACACTGATAGATATGTAACTGCTTACAAAGGACACATATATGATGTACTATGGTATATATTGAATACATGCTATATAGCAATATTTATACAGATTGTATTTTTATATACAGTACTGTGCAAAAGTTTTAGGCAGGTGTGAAGAAATGTTGTAAAGTAAGAATGCAAATATATACAGTAGTTAATCATTTATTTTTATCAATTTACAAAATGCAAAGTGAGCAAACAGAATAAAAATCCAAATTAAATCAATATTTGGTGTCACTAACCTTTGCCTTCAATTCTTTGTGCACTTGCACAAAGTCAGGGATTTTGTAGGATTAGAGTCAGGTGGCCAAGGTGTGTGCCATAAACAAAATAGAAACTCACTGGCGGGGCAAAAACATGGTCAGGGCGGTATCACAGAATGAAACATGATGGATCCATGAATTAAATAGTATGAAGCCAGCAGGCTTGACATAAATAGAAATTGACATAAATTGTTTCATTTCCAATTTTTAAAAGAATTTTAGCATAAAAGTAATTTTAAATCTAGATTTTGACATACCGATATACAGAACAGACCACCCTGAGAGACAGGGAACACTGTAGTAATCCCCACATCACTTTACAAGTTTCCACCTTCACTTTATTTTCATTTTTCATTTTTTTCACTTTTATTTAATTTTTATTTTTACACTTATTATATTATTTTTATTATTTTTAATATTTTTATTTTCATTCAAATATTTTAATTTTTTTATTTTTATCATATTTTTATTTTATTTTTATTTTCATTTTCTTTATTTTCACTTATTATATTTTTTTCCTTTGCTCCAAATTTCACTTTCAATATATTTTTTTATTTTTTATTTTATTTCTATTTTCTCAAAATAGGCATAAAAGAATAGAAAGCCCATAGAAGTTTTCTAGTAAGTCAATTTAATTTGTAGAGGGAAATATAGAAGTTTCCTGGTAAGCTGAGGGAACTGCAGATAAAGTGCTATCTCCTATTCAACCATAAGATGTCCCCATTTATAAAAGAGAAGCGCATAGGCAAAGGATTAGCACCAGTATAACCATTCTAGGAAGGAATGAACTTCCTGATGGTCTGCTCTAAAAGGATTTATCATCCAATCAGGGAGTAGGAGTATCGGTGACACAATATAAAGGCGTCTGGAGAGCAAGGGAGCTTCCTGCTTTTGAAAACGTCACCAGGAAGTGATGAAACATGTCAAGCTGAAGGCTCCCAAACGTTATACTTGCCCAGGGAAGTGGAATGCACACAGAGGAAATTATGCGTACACTGTCCCCAGGGACTGCAACAGTGTTTTTTTTAAGTTTCTATGTTTTAATGGCTACTGGCATTTTTGTAAGTTGAAAAAAAAGTTTTTAAGATTTTACACATGTAAGATCTTTTTTTTAACAAGCAGCATACCTGCAAAAGTAGGATCCCTGGAGGTGTATACACAGTGCAAGGACCAGGAACGAAGGGAGGTCACCCACAACGCGCATAAGGTCCAGGTCTCCTTACAAATGACTTAAAAGCCTGCAAGACTCCTTCTGTCGTACGGCACAGGAGTCCAACCTATCTGGTGAGTGCGGGCTGATGGCATGTGGATCACAAAAGTCACAGTTTGAAGAAGCACATAGAGCACTGGAGCACTTTATTGGGACCATATATTTTATCACATACAGTTGATTATAATAACTTTTTTTCCTAAATAACCGTTGACATTTGGGCACACATTGATTGTTTTTTAATATTCACATTGTATCAATTTTTTACTGCATTATCAATTTTTTTCATTTGTTTATCACTGTCAGCAATTTTTTTTGCACACCGTAGATTATCCTTTGTAATTGTTTACATAGCGGCATTTCCACCTTCACTGAGTGGAATATTTGCATGAATATAGCACCAGTATTTAGCACATTAATATAATAAGGAGGAACGTGTATTATCCACTGTGGGGAGGAGGAGCGCTGTAAACCTTTCCAACACATTCTTCTGTGCCCCCAGTTAGGGGGTAATTTATACAGCTGCACCACTAGTTGACTCCCAGATCTACTTCAAGGAGCGAGTGACATAACACACGCAGGTATATGATTAACCAATTATACCAAGCAGATGCTTATGATCATCAATTTCATATGTAGGTTGAAGAGGAGGAACAGCCAGACTCTGCTACTAAGTTGAGGTTGTGGAAGACAGTTTCATGTCACATGTAATACACCATGGCAACACTGAGCACATTAACAAGACACAAGGTAATTATACTGCATCAGCAAGGTCTCTTCCAGGCAAAGATTTCAAAGCAGACCGGAGTCTCAAGATGTGCTGTCCAAGCTCTTTTGAAGAAGCACAAAAAACGAGTAACGTTGAAGGCCATAGATACAGTTGTTGGCCAAGGAAACTTAATGCAGCAGATAAAAGACATCAGAAGATATGCCAGCAGTGCCACCAGCACAGAAGTGGTGAAAACCAGTGGGACCCCGGTACACCCATCTCGTGTCTGGAGAAGTCTGGCCATAATTGGTCTTCATAGAAGAATTGCAGTAAAAAAGCCATACCTCTGACATGGAAATAAGGTTAGGTAGCTCAACTATGCAGGGGTGCAGAAAAATTGCAGCAGATGCTCTGGACTGATGAGTCAAGATTTGAAATATTTGGCTGTAGCAGGAGACAATTTGTCTGCCAAAGGGCTAGACAGTGGTACAATAATGAGTGTCTGCAGGCAATAGTGAGGCATGGTGGAGGTTATTTGCAAGTTTGGGGCTGTAATTCTGCAAACTGAGTTGGAGATTTTGTCAAGATCAATGGTGTTTTCAATGCTGAGATATACAGGCAGATACTTTTCCATCATGCCATATCATTAGGTAGGCATGTTATTGGCCCCAAATTTATTCTGCAGAAGGGCAATGTCCCCAAGCATACAGACAATTAAGAACTATCTTCAGTGTAAAGAAGAACAAGGAGTCCTGCAAGTGATGGTTTGGCCCTACAGAGCCCTGATCTCCACATTATTGAATCTGTCTGGGATTACATGCAGAGATGGAAGGATTTAAGTCACCCACCATCCTCAAAAGATCTGTGGTTAGTTCTCCAAGATGTTTGGAACAACCTATCTGCCGAGTTCCATCAAAAACTGTGTGCAAGTGTACCTAGAAGAATTGATGCTGTTTTGAAGACAAAGGGTGGTCACACCAAATATCAATTTGATTTGGTTTGCAATTCTGTTAATTTACTTTCCATTTTGTTAATTGCTAAAAATAAACTATTAACACTTCTATTTTTGAAAGGATTCTTAGTTTACAGCATTTTTACACAACGCCTAAAACTTTCGCACAGTAGTGTATATATACAGTTTGTTTGTTTTTTTATCTAGTAGTCGCCACTGCTTACTTCACTGTGTACAGATATGTGTTCTTTCAAGAACTTGATACATGATGGAAATGTTTTGTTTTTTTTCAGTTCCCTGCTGAATTTTTTACTTTCAATGAATGTTATAGAGTGAATACAATCAAATTGTAAGCTGGCAGGATCACAATGGGATGGGATGTACCCATTAATAAAGTATTGAACAAACAAGAAATTGCATTGCAAACAATATTACAGTCAGGCTTTATACCCCAAGACAATTAAAGAAGAGAATGGGAACTTAATACAGTCTCAATGTGTGGAGAATAGGTACTTGGACCCCGAGTTCAAGCTGTAAAGTTCTGGCATAAGAACTAAGAGTACCAAAAAAGAGAAAAAAAGGGGGGTATTGAGACTTCAGAGAGCACCTGCCCACCGCCCATCCTGAGCTCCAGAGGTCATCCACCCTCCACCCCTATGGGATCTAACTGTGAAGGTGTAGATCCCCCCTTCCCCAATGCAACCTCCAGCCCCCATCAGAAGGGACAGAGAACCGAGTTGTATTGTTCATTGGACTGCTGGGGATGTATAAGAAGGAAATGTTTATTATTAGGAGGTAAATGTAATGCTGACACATTTTGGGGTCTGCGCATCCTTTTCAGGGCTACATACAAACACATCCTATCCTGAGCATGTATATGAAACACATTACAAAAGAAACACATTAAAATGCTAAAATTTCAAATATAGTTACTAATGCTACACTAAAAAAAAATCAAGACATTTACAATATGTTAAAGCAACACAGTAACAAAATATTAGGGTGTATTACATACCACCACCTTCAAGCTGTATCAAACATGTCCATAATTCTTCCTACAAAAGGAGAGAGAAATGTATTAAAATTTGCAAGCTACATTTTTTTATTTATTCCTTTGGTACTGCAAAATCTGACCCCCTGCAGAGCACCTTTTGGATTGGTAATACATAATCAGAAGGACACAGCTTCCCAGCTGAAATGAGTTCTTTAAAATTGTGTTTCCCCGGGGGAACAGAGATAATGAAACAATTTGCTACCTTACAAAGAGGCATATTGAATAAATATCTTAGGGTCTGTGAATCCAAGTTGGCTGAATTACAGTCTGGTTTTTTTTTGTATTCATTCTAACCAACTTTTGGAATAAAGTGGTCATATGACCCATTAGATACATAGCCTTGGATTGTTCTCCAAGTGGTACACCTGACAAAGGACATGATCTGAATCACATTATATACTATAACTTAATAAACAAGCAAAATGTTGTGTCCCCTTTTGTTAATACTGGACATATTGGAATTGTGAAATAGAGTGCCAAAATGATTTGACACCAACAATCAGGACCGTTAGGCCCTGATGTGAAAGCTGTCACTTCCACATTGAGGCTGATTTACTAATGTATTTGAGAATGTTCACACACTGAAGATTCACTTCAATTATCCAATCATGTATTTGAACATTCTCAAACATTTAGTATATAAGCCTCATTCTCAGTTTCTGTGTTGTTCTCACTATATTTGGTAACCATTTCCCACTGCCCTTTATTTCTGCTCACATTTTTCAGCTGTTTCCTCTCTTTATGGAAAGATCCAGACACAGAGGCTTTAATGACAGTATTTGATGTTAAAGTAATCAATGTGCAACACATATTAACGGCTCCATAAAATTGGCAACTGCAGAATATCCTGCTTCCCTGAACTGCCACACAATAAAATAAGGTTCAAAGAACTGGTGACAGACTGTGCCTTTCTCTGAGTTTAACCATAGACATTAAATTACATTCACCTGATCCTGGGGCATTGGGCAACAATCTTATGTTTGTGGAAAGTTTTTAGGCCTACTGGCAATTGCTGCTGTATTGTTCTAGTAATCAGACTTGTTGGAAAACTTGTCTTGCTCATTACTGTTTTGATAAATTGATTCCACTTCACTCCTTGCGCTCTCTATTGAAAATACCTGTAATCTTGGCTTAGTGTATATGCTAATATAGAATTTGGCAGTGCTTTGGCAAAGTTTGCCCTTCAGGTAAGTGATCATGCAGCCTTAAAGTGATACTAAACAATATCCTGAAGCACATTCTCTCACGCAGTGGTAGACACTTTATTGGGGGCGCAGGAGCACCACCCCCCTAATCCATGTGCCCGGCCCCTAATCTACATGCAGGGTGCCAGACGCATGGATTTCAATGTTTTTTTGTAAGCACATGATTAGAGACTGAGACTCTAGGTGGCTTCAAAAAAGGGCACTGCTCCTTGAGCCCACCCAGTTGTGTGACATTTGCGAAATAATGTTCGCTAATGTCTTGCTGCCTTTCCTCCTGGCCAATCAGGAAGTGGATCCTGAGACCTGATTGGCCAGTGAGTCTTAGGACTCCTGGCCAATCGGGTTTCAAGATCCACTTCCTGTTCAACTGGGAGGAGAAGCAATGCCTGTTCAGCCGGGAGCCTGGAGCAGCCTCCTAAGATAAGGCCGGACTGATCGCCGTCTTCCCATCTGATCACCGCCTTCTTACCCATCTCCCACGGGGGAGTTATGTGAGTAAGGGGGGGCAGGTTTGTATGCCACCCCCTAAAAAATATTTAGCACCAGCTGACACTGCTCTCATGGCAGTTCTCCTGGATCCAGACTTATCTAGCTCTAGCCCTTGTTGATCCACCTCCTTGCAATGACAAACATATGAGCCAGCAGGCCAATCCTAAGCTCACCCCACACTCCAGCAGTCTCCCACAATTGGCTGTTGCATGCACCTTCTCCCTAAGTGCCACTTGCATTCCACACACCACATACAACGTCTCATTTTATCTCAGGCTGCTACTCAACTTTGACTTCACTACTAAGGTCCCCTCTAGTCTAATTGTAGCACAGACCACTTCTAATGCTTCATGAGTTCCCTATTTGAAGCTGGGCAACATGACAGTATGATAAAAGTACAAAAAGATAGCAAATTAAGTTATGGTTGCTGAGTACAATGGAAAACCCAACTAAATAATACATTTTGATTTTATAAGTATTGAAATTGGAAGGTGATCTATACATTACATTGTTTTCTTACATCCATAACACACACAAACACATCATAACATTTTACATGGTAATGTGATCTAGTACTATATGTTTTCATAGGGAACAATCATCTTTCTCGGCTCTACATCCAGAAAATGTATAACTTTATCATGATTAAAAAAAAATCTCATTTCTAAATTTCATTATTTCTGGAGAACACAGTTTTTGACTAACTGCTGACATTGGATGTAAACAACAGTATATCAAAATCCAGCTTGTTCCTGCATAATTCCTTCCATTAAAGCTGCCAGTTTTATATAAAGCAGGAAAACTAGATGTGGGTGAGACTATGTAGGCACATTCTTACTTAGTTCCTATGCATATTACAAGAAATACACATTGCAAACTCCATTCTTCATATAAAAAGATCAATAGGCTATGAATGTGTGTTTCCATTTGTAATTGCAGCTCTGCATGATGTCAACATGTCAATGACACCTCAATATAACTTGAATCTATGAACATGTAAAGCACTTAACTCATCAATCCATCTTTTTATCCTTTTGACAGCTCACAGCAGTCTCCATAAATTGTTTTGCCTGTAGTACATTTAAACAGCAAAATCAATTGTTGAGATAGATTATAAAATGCATAATTCCGTTTTGTTAAATACCTCTGACGACACTCGACAGTTTTCCTATTTTTCTACCTAACTACTCAATTCACGAAATGTACAAGTATCTAAGTTCAATATAACTCCACAGTAACTGTACAACTGTAGTACGTCTCGACGTTAATGTTTACCTTTGTGTGTAAGTATCGGATAACTAGAAAAATATACTTCTTACCTCAAACGTTACACATAAAGAACATTATACGTATCCTTGATTCATTCTTACACGGATGTATCAGAGTGGGTGTAGATCAAAAGGACGAAATATA
>BLSH010047392.1:270968-286749 GCA_018402905.1 Glandirana rugosa | reverse complement strand
TATTTTATACGACCCCAACAGAGTTAAAAAAATTCTTTCTTAACGTGTGCTCATCACAACTCGCTTGGGCCTGACATTGCAAGCCCAGGCATGGCTTGAAAGCCCACAGTCACCGTACCTGGGCCTGTAAAGTTTTTAGCAAGCCCAAGCCAGGCCCCAAGACGATAAAATGAGGTGCACAACTCTTCGACGTCCCGTCGGTTAGTTGTTCGCAAAGTGACCAAACGGGAATCTTCGGTAGTGTCGGTACGGATGATTACCGTACCGACACTAACCGGTCACGTAGTACACTGGGTCGGAGAAATATTCGACCTCAGTGTCACGACGTCAGTGTACGACAGTGAAACGCTTGTTGATTGGCTGCCCTGCAGCTTCTCAACACGTGGAGTAAAATAGCAGAACCCCGGACCGAACCCGAACGATTTTTGAAATGTCCGGGTCCATGCCACTGACACCCGAAAGTTCGGTACGGACCCGAACGTTACAGTCCGGGTTCGCTCAACACTACTCGTGTGCAATTCTTTCTTAAAAAAATTGAGACAACCCCAGCATATTTTATGCCAACCTCCAGGGAATATCCTATCATTATTTTAGCACCGTCTTTAGCCCTACAAACTCCATAGCACACACACTGAATGTGGTTACTGATATAACCACTAGGTTCACTATTGCATTGGGGTTTATAAAAGATAATTAATGAATAAAATAAATAAAATGATCAGTCCTTCCCCAAGATTGGGGGTGATTTCTCTTCCCCCCAGTGTCGGGGTTTTGAGGGGGCAGCTGGCTGGTCTAAGTCGCTCCCCTCCTGTGTTCTCTCTTCTCTCTATCTTCCTAAGCTGTCCTCTTTTTCTCTGTATCTCAACTTTTACCTCTTCCCTTAGGCACCAGGGAGGCTCGGCTTTGGACACATTTCATAGATTCATCTCCAATCCCTGTTGGAGGCAAGTCACAAACTATCTGCTCCCAGGATCAGGTAAACTCTTCCTCAGAAATGCATGGCTCTCAACTCAGGAAGTATGGCAGCACATACTAACCCCTTAAAATCTTTGAGCATCGCAACACATAATGTCCAGGGACTTAATTCACCTGTGAATCGGAAAAAATACTTTACGTCTGGGTTTTCTTCTACAAGAAACCCATTTCCCTGAGCAATATAACCCCATGTTTATGCACTCTAAATACCCCCAATTCTTCCTGGCGAATGCCTCTGACCAGACTAGAGGTGTGGGAGTCTTTTTTGCCAAGCACATTGGTTTCACTCCCCAGAACGAAATTATCCTTCTGACAGAGACACTGGGGGGCTCAATATACACCTTCATATCCTATTACACTCCAAATAGGGGGCAAGCAAAATTCCTTCAAAATATGCTCATCTTGCTATCACCTCACCTCATTGGGAAAGTGATCTTGGGGGGGGGGATTCGAACATTGCTCTGGATCATATGCTTGACAAGTCAGGATCGAGACCTTCCTGCTTGCTCCAACCACCAAAGCATAGCCTTAAAATCACCAAGCTTCTTCACTAATTAGGCCTAGTAGATATTTGGAGGGAACTTAACCCTAAGGCGAAGGACTACACTAATTTTTCTGCATCAGAGCTTATGTCAGGGATCCAGACGAGCGTTGTGATCGCGCACATTTGTGTGCACGCGCGCATGATTTCAAATGAAGGCTCCCACGACCGTTCGGAAGCGCGCACATGTACGCATGCGCAGGCATGTTGTCAGGACACCAAGAGCAGGAGGACTCTAAGACCCAGAATCCGACAGAGCAGGAGGGCACTAGGACCCAGCATCTCTGTCAGCACATCACATGGGCTTTTAAAAGGACGTCAGACTTTGGCTGAAGTGCTGTTTGATCTGCAGTTAGTCCGTTCCTGATACCTGCTATCTGTTATCTGCTACCTGATCAACTACCTGCTCGACCTGGCTTGCCTAGACCATTCTACCTTCTCCAATCCTGACCCGGCTTGTTTGACGTCGCTTCTTCAGCCAGCCTGACACCTGTTACTGAACCTGCCTGTTCTCTGACAATCCCTTGTCTGCTGATTCTGCCTGCTTGCTGATCCGTGCTCGACCTGGCTTGTCTCATGCCTCTTCTGCCTACCTGTATCCAGCTACTGTGATTGCTGATCTGCTGCTGCTGTTCCAGCTGTCCACTGTCCAGTGTTCCAGCCTGCCTGCATCCAGCTACTGTGATTGCTGATCGTCTGCTGTTGTTCCTATTCCTGCACGTCTGCTATCCAGTGTTCCAGGCTCTGCTTCCAGCATCCAGTCTAGAGCTGCTGACAAGAGACACTCCTACCTCGCTGTGATCACGAGAATACTTTCCCCACTCCAGTGGGCTCTGAGCCAGGGCTGTATGAGAGGTCTCCTTCTACAAGAGACAGGCTCAACTATCAGGTATGTGGTGCTCATTACAGCTTAGCTAGGATAGATTACATTTTTTACCAGCCCAAGTTATCCCCATGATCTCTAAATCCCTTATTAGAGACTCTCCGTTGTCAGACCATTCATTAGTTATAATATGCGTCAAAACTGATCTCGAACCACGGGGTAAACCTCACTGGTGACTGAAAGAATCCCTTTTAAACAACCCAGTCCATTGCACCTTGTTAGAGAAGGAGCTCAAAGATTAGTTTTGATTGAATGATAACAGGGAAGTCAGGCCCTCGATATTTTGGGCGGCGCACAAAGGGGTGACGAGGGGTAAGATTATGCAGCTTTCTGCCAGGCTCAGAAGGGAGAGGAAGATTGATATAGAGAAATTAGAGCATAACTTTCATGACCTCGCTAGAGCTCATAAGAAGAATCCTAATCCCCAAACCAGGGCATTGCTGGAAGGAGGGAGGGTGGCTTTAAACCTTGGTCTAACTACCAGCACCGAAAAACAAATTCAATGGTCCAAAGCCCATTTTTATGTCCAAGGAAACCAGATAGGTCCTAGGCTGGCTGCCAGGTTGTCCCCTAGGTTCCGATCCTTCTCCTTCCCAAAAGTGAGGGACTCCACTGGGGAACTGACACAGAACCCCCAACGTATCATGGCCGCATTTCAGAATTATTACGCCAACCTCTATGGGTCAGGGAGAGTAACCTCTCCCCCCTCTCTCACCTCGTTTTTAAATAATATCCCACTCTCCAAACTTACTGCCGCTCACTCAGAATCACTAGGACTTCCGATTATGGAAGCAGAATTAATAGGGGTTATTAAAAACCTTAAGAGGGGATCTGCTCCTGGCCCAGACGGGTTTTCTACAGGTTACTATAAAACTTTTGGCCCCTCTCTCGCCCCCTACTTGACAAAATTCTTCGACTCTCTCCAATCAGGATCCAAGTTGCAGAACAAAGCCAACTTGGCCTTTGTTTCAGCCATCCCCAAACCTGGTAAGGATCACTCAGATGTTTGCAACTACAGGCCCATATCCTTAATCAATAATGACCTTAACATTTTAACTAAAATTATGGCCAACAGACTGCTAAAGTTCATAGGGAATTATGTCAACAAAGATCAGGTGAGCTTCATCCCGGGGAGACAGGAGCCTGATCAGATCCGCAGAGCTGTCGACATTATCTCCCTTCTAAAATCCAATTGGGATGGGGGTCCACGCCAGGAATGGTTTCTTTTATCTGTGTATTTACAAAAAGCTTTTAATACGGTCGAATGGGCTTACTTGTTTGAGGTCCTTGGTAGATGGTGTTTCGGTCCGAAATTCCTTCAGACTATGAGAGCCTTCTACTCAAACCCTTCCACTCAGGTTAAACTTCAAAACTACTTCTCAGACCTGTTCATAATATCTGAGGACACTAGACAAGGTTGCCCCTTGTCCCCCTAGTATTCGTTATTGCGATGGAATCTTTGGCAAGTGCCATCAGGATGAACCCTGATATCCATGGAGTAAGGTGTGGCTCCCAAATGCACAAGTGTGCCTTATTTGCAGATGATCTGCTTTTATTTATCACATCCCCCCCTCACCTCTACCCCCGGGTAATCCAAAGCTTAAAAGAGTTTGGGGAAGTCTCCGGGCTGTCCGTAAATTGGTCCAAATCAGCGGCCTTAAATGTTTGCACTCCTGAGCCGATAGTACATTGCCTCAAGGAGCTTTATAGATTTACTTGGAGTAATAACCAGATTCCATACCTGGGGGTCAACCTGGCAGCTAACATTAGCCAACTGTATGATGTCAATTACCAACCTTTATTTCGGAAATTATCAGATGACCTCTTAAAGTGGGGCCAAGAAGGCCTTTCTTGGCTTGGCAGAATAAATTTAGTAAAGATGACCCTGCTTCCTAGGATTTTATATGTCTTTCATTCCCTTCCCATCCCCTTAAAGCAGTGGTTCTCAACTCCGGTCCTCAGGACCCACCAACAGGCCAGATTTTAAGTATTACCTTGGGGAGATGCAGACTAGAACACTGCAATCACTGAGCAGCAAATGATATCACCTGTGATGTATTTCAGTTATCCTGCAAACCTGGCCTGTTGGGAGGTCCCAAGGACCGGAGTTGAGAACCACTGCCTTAAAGAAACCTCATTTACTAAAACTGCAATCGCTGATTTTGAAATTCGTATGGGGCCAAAAAGGTTTCAGATGTCCGGCTAACATCCTCTATAGGAGACGTTCTCAGGGGGGCCTGGGCCTCCCACACCTCTTTAAATATTTTCAAGCTGCCCAGCTTGCCCAGTTTTCAGCTATTTATCCCAGAGGGGAAAAACCTGATTGGATAACAATGGAAAGGCAGGCTGTCCCATTAAACACTATTGATTTCCTGGTAGGGGCTCCCCGTAAGTTGAGGCCCCCTATCCTGGCCCCCACCCTCTCCCACTCAATAGCCCTCAGTGATTCCGTTCTCAAATCCCCTTACTTAGTCTCCAATCTTCGCCCCCTCAATCACCTTTTTAACAACCCCAGCTTCCCACCAGGTCTAGAAATCTGGGCCTTTAAATGGTGGACAAATAAAGGATTATTCTGAATAGAATATTTTCAGATCTCTACGGGCCCCTTGACTTTAACCCACTGCATTAACAACTTAGGAATGCCCCCCTCCGAGACATTTAGGTTCCAACAAATACATAATTTCCTGTCTTCATAGTGGAAGCTCAGAAACAACTTCTCAGATTTTACCCCTATGAAAAATGGTGCTCTGATTTAGAAGTCCAAAGAGGAGGTATTTCCTTGATCTATGCATTGCTGATGGAGAGCTTGGACAAGCCTTCCTATGCGAGGAGATGGGAAAAGGACCTGGATGTAGTCTGGGAAACAGAAAGGTGGAATTCCCTGTTCCAGAGATAGTTCAAAGGGATAGTCAATACAGCATTGAGGGAAGCCAACTAAAAGGTCATCAACCGCTGGTACTTGGTTCCGACCAGGTTGGCGGCCATGTTTCCTAACTCTTCAAGCCTGTGCTTTAGAGGTTGCAGCCATGTGGGCTCCTTTCTCCATATCTGTTGGGAGTGTCCACAGATCCAAGGCTTCTGGAATAGGATATTCCAACTGATACGTAAGATCACAGGCCAGCCCATGCCCAAAAATCGAGAAACGGCTCTACTAAATGATAGGCCTGATGGTATCTCCAAATCCCTCTTCAAACTCACCCACTTCATCCTGTTGGGAGCCAAAATTACAAAGTTTACAGTTATGTTCCAGGATATTAGATCCTAGATTTGTGTCCAAATTATAATTGTGTTGATCTAAGACCACATGTAATATCTAGTGTAACAATGGAAGTATAACTAAGCACAAAATGTTAACTCCTCCCAGTCCACAGCTTGTACCCATTTGGGGTGGAGTTGGGGGAACAGATGTCTTATTCTTAAAGTTTACTTTATAGATGCATTCTTTGGAACACTCTTCTGGAGCACTAGTTGTTTTCTGTTTAGCTCTGAGTTTTTGTATGTACTAAACTGGCCCTACGAAGCCGTTTTCCGATCTTTCCCCAAGGTACCCTTAGCTTTATCAATATATTTGTAATTCTTAAAAAACGAATAAAAAATCTTTAAACATAAAAAATTACTGTTATCATAGGTGTGCGCAGCCTATTGCATTAGGTTGTGCACCCCATGCATGCATGTTTGTGCATGTATATATATATATATATATATATATATATATATATATTGTGGCAAGGTGGTCTTTAGCTCAGTAGTAGGTGCATGTTCAGTTGGTTTGCGACAGCCAGGAACTCTGTTTGAGGGCATGGTAGCCCATGTTTATTAAAAGAATAAAGTTCAAACAAAGATTCAAAGGGTTTTTCCTCGCAGGGGGTTGTCACCATCCATATGCAGCAAACAATAATTTATATACTCAGCCTCCTGGCTCATCAGTGAACATTAGCTTTCCTGGCTATATAGTTCAGTAGCCCTCCTGGCTAAAACAAAATCCTAGCCTTCCTGGCTTGGAAATGATCTGCTGTGGCGTGATCACGGTTTACACTTGCCTTCTTGCAGACGTGGACACCCAGGCCTGCCTCCTGCAGCTTGTGACCCCTGGAGACCGCCTATCTCCCTTCCCGGAGCCTTCTCCCAATGTGTGCCACTGAAGCCTTGGCCTGGCTGCCTTAACAGGCCTCCCCCCAGCTGTGCAATCAGAGTCCTGGTAAGCCCCAAAACCCGGACCGAAGACAAGGGATCTCATCCCACCCAGATCTCTAAGAGATCCCGGGGCTCCAGATCTCGAAACTGACTTTTTTATGAAATGAGTAAACTGAAAAGCCAGTTTCCTCTTAGATTTACAATGTCTCTGGAGCTCCTCAATCTGCCAGGTTGAGAATTCTGGGCCATTCCTACCATCTAAACCCTGGCAGGGTAAGGGTCTGCCGCATATCCTCCTCCCCTGTTCCGAACCCATAGGGGGCAGGACACACCAGCCTAACTTCTTCAAATTGGCACCTCTGTGACAGCTATCACCCTCAAGGGCCAAACCCAGTCTTATCAGGTGACTTTCCCTGTGCCCCCCTGCTACACTGACTTGAGTACTACAAAGCCACCCCACTGACTTTTTATGGGTGTGCTTCCAAAAGCGCCACCTGCCTACTTTCCTTGGGGGTCACACTTTTAAACACTTCAGTAAGGTGCATGGGTTCTTTTATTTTGGAATTAATTTCTGTTAATGAGACCTTGTTTAACTTAGGGCCAGTGTCCTCAGACATTTCACTCTTACCACTTGTGAGGTTCCTGGACCTCTGGAAAACTTTCACAGAAATACCAACCTGAACCCATAGGGGGCCTATTTCTACTGTACCTATTCCCTCTTCTGTGTCTGTCATACCATTATTCCTTTTCCCGCATGTTTTAAGATTAACAGTAACCACGTCACCATGACCCTTATTATTGTGGTTACCAATGGTAACCAAAACATTTACCAGTGCGTTGCACTTTTCCTCATTGTCAGAAATATCAACACATTTATCAGAATTTATTTCACCAGTGTTCTGCAAGGCAGTTTCTTGAGGGGAATCGCACAAAGTGGAATTGTTGTCTCCCATGGCCACATTACTATCTATCAACTCAACAAACACATGATCCTCTTCCAGCAACTGCCCTGACACCGACCTATCATTACACAAGTCTATATTTGGGTTGATGACCCCAACTGGAAGGAAACCTGGCCATGCACTGTGAGACAATTTTTAAAATTACCACAAGAACGGCATCACAAAATTCCCAAAATGGCCATCTTTGCTCAGTACAGTCTGTAATATCCAGCTCTAACTAACGGTACTCCACAGTACCAGTTTCCCTGACCATGGAAGAGACAGCAGGGTATACACTGGCTGTACCTCCCAGCATGCTAATATTTCTCTCAGCAGGCCTGTCATAAAAAGGCACTGTGATTCTACACCTAAGACATTCCTGGGGTCCTTCATGTTTCTGGGGACGTGGAGAGACTAATTTACTGATGCCTTAGAGGTGGTGCTTTTTAAAGGGGCTTCCTCCCAGCTGGAGGTATCCAATATAATAACCTGGTGTTCTCCTAGAGTGTAGCCAGGTGCGGTATTCACTACACAACTCTGAAGCACCGTGCCAATGATCTGTTCCAGGTCTTCTCTATAGATAACATTATTTTGGTATACCACACCACTAACTTCTTTATGGGTTGTGGACACGACCCCTGCTATGTGATCAATCTCACTTGGCATCTCCTGAGGGATATCCTCTGTAGCAACAAGCGCACCCTGGACTATAAGTTGCTCTGCAGTTCCTCCATCCAGCACAGCAGAAATTGTGTCCGCCCCATTTTTACCAATAAAGACAACAGATCTCTGGCCCACCTGTCCCAGTCTGTTATCTCTGTGCTCACCTCAGAGGTACCACACAGTACTGCACCAAGGGACCCAGAGGGACAGAGTGGCTCCACAGCAGACACATTGCACCTATCACTTTTATTTAAAGCAGACTGTGGCAAAACATTTTCAAACATAGCAGGCTGTAATACCACAACTTCACAACTTTGCTCGGGTGGCGCTTCATTAACCTCATGAACACTTTTGCTGTCAGCAGTGACAGACCGCATTAACCCATTATCAGCATAAGTAATTTCAGACATTTTAGTTTTACCATTTAACATAATCTCATCACCAAGGTCAAGTACCCTCTTAACCTTCTAAGCGGCACCACAATTGTGCCCGGGTAACCTCCAGCTCTTTCATACAGAGCTCCCTGGGGGTTTCTAAGGGCCACTCTGCTGCCTTATATACTCTTGCTAGGGAAAATAGCAGATCCGGCTTAGTGATCACCCCTACCTCATTAAGCATCCCATTATCAGCATTACTCCACACAATAGCAGCAGACCTTTCATTACACATATCAACAGTCTTTTTACCTTCTATGGGCTGTCCCAGCCCACTATCAACTTGAGACTGACCAACATGAGACACATCATTATTTCCCTCTTGAGCAGCACACACAGGTGCAAATTTTACTTTAACCCCTGCCACCCCAATGTACAGAGTACTGCACAGGGAAAAGTCACTATTAAGAGCATATTCAGTGCCCCCACTAACTGAGTTCACTCTCACATCACCATGGACAGTCTCATAACCAATCTTTTCCAGCATGAAATCAATGGTTCCAGTCAACATTTAATTACAGATAGTCTTACCCATCGCAGTAGTAGGGGTCACCATCTTCTTGTTAAAAATATTTTATTAGGATTTACAGAAAAGACTACAGAAAAGGTAAGGCTGAGCAAATATAGTACGTTCATAATAATACATAACACATTCTATACACAGAGATATGTTGACTCAGAAAGGATGGCTTGGCAGGTAAGGTGCAATAGCTAGGACTAACTAGGATTGTGCTTTATGCATATTGGCTTTAAGATGGCTGCATCAGGAGATTTGACCAGACTTCCCAGGCACACCAGCTGGGATCTAACTGTGCCTGGGCAAGGAGCCCGGATTTCGGTGCAAATTGAAACCAGAATGCTCACATTGAACCTGCTTCCAATGTATATTGAGTGCCACCGAGTCCTGGATACTTTTTGAAGCTATTCTTATCAGATAAGTTCAGAAAGTAAGGGTGTAAGGAAGAAGGAAAGAGAAGGAAAGGAGAGCAAAGGAAGAGAAGAAGAGTTGAGGTCTGTGCAGTGGTCTCAGTGCCCCACTCCACACTCAGCAACCAAATCAGGGAGGTTAGTTGTTTCCATGGACGGAGGGTCTCAATGTCAAAGGTGGGCGGGAGATAGTTATTGATCCAGGGTTAGGGGTCACCATCTTCAATTGTGTACGCTGTCTCATGAAGCAATCCTTTGTTGCACTGTCACTGGGCAACTCTCCCTGGTGGCCATGGGATAGAACTGCAGCAGCCCCTTCAAACTCGTTAGCACCCCCTGAAGGCACAACAGCTACTTCCTCACTGTTGCTAAGGGTGACTGAAAACAAATTTGTGCAGGAATCCAAAAAACTTTTCTCTGCAATATTGTCTCTTGGTGTACCCCACAACCAGGGACAAGGCAAACAATCATGTTCCAATTTACCACATTCCAGGCATGGTACCTGTAGACTTCCTCTGGTTGCTAAGGGAAATTACATCCTCTCAGCTGCTCTTTGCTGGTCCTCCCAAACAACTTGAAGTTTCCTTCTGGGATGCTGTGTTGATTACACTTGCCATAATCCTCTGTAGGGGATACCTTTGGCTTGCGATTCCTGGAACGGACATCACCGGCATTGCTAGGGACGCCCACACTCCTGGCACTCCAAGCAGGCTTCCCAAATGCAGATGCGGACCTTTGCTTTGCAAGGTACTTTTGCACTGGAGCCTGGGACAATGGGCACTTGGGGACAGCATGTCCCCACTCGCTGCACCGCAAACATTGCTCTTGACTCCATGCCTTGTCAGGGCTTTGTATCTTTATAGCTGGTCTCCTTGCACCAGCGTTGCTAGGGGCAACAGCATGTATTTCCCCTTTGAGTGAAGCAAAAAATGGTCTGCAATACTCCCCAGCAGTCTCACACTCTTGCTTCATCTTCAGTCAGTCCACAACACTTTTGTGCTGTCCAGCCAAAACAAAATGGAACACTGTTTTTTTTTTTTTAAAAAGGCTGGTTCTCACACTCCTGGTAGTGGAGTCAGACTTGTGCAGGGAACAACCACTCTTCGCACCTGATTCGGGGACCCCTGGTAGAGCAAACAGGTGGTCAGAGAGTGCAGGATGGCACGAGGGCTGGATTGTCACCGATGATGGTGTGAAAGGTCCCAGAGCAGCTCGTGCAGATATGAAGAGAGGTGGTACAGGCTGGGTCGGCAACTGGCTGGCGGTGCAGTACAAAGCAGTAGACAGAAGAATGGTCAGGTCCAAGCAGAGTTCATAATCCGGTGGGCAGTGGAGGTACAACGGGTCAGGCAGGAGGATGGTCGTGGGTAGCCGGGCTTTGGTGCAGGTGGATATCAAGCAGGTCAGGTCAAGCTGTGTCTTCAGGAAATGGGAACAAGTGAACAGGAACAGAAGCTGGAGGCTCACAGGTACACTAGATGCTGTAGAACAGACAGCACTGGTTGCAGGGTGCTGTCCGCATAAATGGGCCGTTTGGGCGCCAATGCCGGTGCATATGCGTGCACAGGCTTCCAGACCCAAATTCCAGGAGCGACGGTTGTTTCCTGACACTGGTTTATTTTCATAGTATCACTTTTGCTGGGATCTGGATTGTATCCAAAAAACACTCCTCCAAAAATGCTGTCTGCCTTGCTGTACCACCGCACACAGTCAACATGACACAAACTCACTGTGGAGCAGGGACCCAAATTTTTCTGTCTTGTGCCCAAAGCAATACCTCCACCACGTGTGACAAGGGGGTCTTTAGCTCAGTGGTAGGTGCATGTTCAGTGAGTTTGCGACAGCCAGGAACTCTGTCTGAGGACATGGTAGCCCATGTTAATTAAAAGAACAAAGATTCAAAGGGTTTTCCCTCGCCTCCTAACTTATATACTCAGCCTTCTGGCTCATCAGTGAACATTAGCTCTCCTGGCTATATGGTTCAGTAGCCCTCCTGGCTAAAACAAAATCCTAGCCTTCCTGGCTTGGAAACGATCCGCTGCGATGTGATCGCAGTTTACACCTGCCACCTTGCAGATGCGGACACCCAGGCCTGCCTCTTGCAGCCTGTGACCCCTGGAGACCACCTGTCTCTTTTCCCAGAGCCTTCTCTCAATGTGTGCCACTGAAGCCTTGGCCTGGCTGCCTTAACAGGCCTCCACCCAACTGTGCAATCAGAGTCCTAGTAAGTCTCAAAACCCGTACCCAAGACTGGGGATCTCATCTCACCCAGATCCCCGGGCTTCAGATACGGAAACTGACTTTTTTATGAAATGAGTAAACTGAAAAGACAGTTTCCACTTAGATGCGCAATGCCTCTGGAGCCCCTCAACCCACCAAGTTGAGAATTTTGGGCCATCCCTACCATCTAAACCCTGGCAGGGTAATGCTCTGCCACAATATATATACTGTGGCCTGATGCAAGGTGGAAGGATGCTATGTGTCACCACGCATGCGCTCATTGTGAGTGGACTAAGGGGGGAATCCGGCCCGGCTTTTGCCCGTCACCGTGGCAGGGCTGGTTCCGGTCCAGATTTTGTGATCCACTGAAGTCCACCGTCAGGTGGTTTAAATTCTCAGGTGAGAGAGCAGAGGTTGCTCTGCCTGGGTCTCAGAAGTCAGCAATCTGAGAGAGCTGGTCTTGGAAAGGTTTGCTTATGGACTTTAAGAAAAGGTTTGCACTGTTTGTGTTTTGCGGGTGTCTGGAATTAGCCCTACACCATCTAGAGAGGAAGACAGAGCTGTTTAGTTTAGTGCAAGGATTTATTTTCTGTTGTGTTTGTTTTTGTTTGTAACCCTTTAAATAAACCTGGCAAACTGCTTTCATCCCTCACACGTGGTGGAGGATGCGGGCAGTTTTCTAAAGAGGAAATGGAGGAAATGTTGAGGGCCCTGCTGCAGGCCAATGCAGCTCAGCGGCAAACCAAACCAGGTTGCAGAGGCCGCTGCAGCACAGCATGAGGAAAATTGGCAGGCCCATTGCAGCTCAGCGGGAGGCAAATCGGCAGGCCATTGCGGCTCAGCAGGAGACAAACCATCTGTTTGCAGAAGCCCTTCTGGAATTAAGGAAGGGGTCCACAGCTCCTGTACTAGCGGAACAAAAATTGGTCAAAGCCAGCTATTACCTGCAGAAGCTGATGCCAGCAGATGATGTGGAGGCTAACCTAACCACCTTTGAGAGAGTCGTTGTGCGGGAAGCTTGGAAAAAAGACCAATGGGTGGGACTACTAACCCCTTTTCTGACAGGAGAACCCCAAAAGACCTATTTTGACCTGGAACCAGACAAGGCCCAGGACTATGAGACATTAAACATTGAGATGCTCAAAAATGGGGAGACAAATCTGAAAGTGGCAGCAAAGGAGGATGTGGGCAGACCCTTGGCATCCTCACTTGCAAAGTGAGACTGTTGGTCCTGTGTTGTATGTAATGACGTCAGAATGCCTGCAACAAGCTTTTGACCTGCAAAGTGTGGGGGTCTTAAATCTAGAGTTTTCCCACCAGAGAGATCTCCCTGTCCTCTGTATTCCCGGGATTCCACACAGGAAGATCACACCATCCCTCACTGTTACAAGAGTAGAGATCCAATCGATCTAGAATTTCAGGTTAAAACAGAAGAAGAAGAGAGATATGTGAAAGATGATCAGCAGTCTATGGGGGAGGATGGAATAATGGACATATGTATAAAGGTGGACACTCCTACAGAGATCAGCACAGTACATGGATGGGAGATGAGGAAAACCTCAGAGGCTTGTCTCACATTGTCTCCAGACTATAAAGTAGAAGATGAGGACATCACAACAGTATAGTCTAGAAGAAAATCCGGCTACCTCAAATGTCCATCTGGCACCACACAGTGTAGATGGACCATCGTATTCCTCTTGTCCTGAGGAACCTCAGACTGTGAGGGACAGTGCTGTCCTGCCTACAGATAAGAGGTTTTCCTGTACTGAGTGCGGGAAGTGTTTCTGCTTTAAATCTGATCTTAATGTGCATAAAAGATATCACATACGGTAAAAGCCGTATTCCTGTCCTGAGTGCGGGAAATGTTTTCCAGACAAGTCCCATCTTTACAAACATCAGAGATCTCACACGGGGGAGAAGACTTATACCTGTTCTGAGTGCGGGAAATTTTTTTTAAACAAGTCAAGTCTTTACAGACATCAGAGATTGCACATGGGGGAAAAGCAGTATTTCGGTCCTGTGTGCGGGAAATGTTTCTCAAACAAGTCCCATCTTTACAGTCATCAGAGATCTCACATGGGGGAAAAGCCGTATTCTTGTCCTGAGTGTGGTAACAGTTTTTCTGTGAAGTCCCATCTTTACAGACATCAGAGATTGCATGCCGGGAGAAGCCGTATTTCTGTCCTAAGTGTGGGAAATGTTTCTCAAACAAGTCCCATCTTTACGGACATCAGAGATCTCACATGGGGGGAAAGCTGTATTCTTGTCCTGAGTGCAGGAAATGTTTTTTAATGAAGTCCAATCTTTACATATATCAGAGGTCTCACACGGGGGAGAAGCCGTATTCCTGTCCTGAGTGCACAAAATGTTTTTCAAACAAGTCCAACCTTTATAGACATCAGCAATCTCACACAGGGGAGAAGCCTTATTCCTGTCCTGAGTGCAGGAAATGTTTTTCAGACAAGTCCAGACTTTCCAAACATCAGAGATCTCACACGGGGGAGCAGCTGTATTCCTGTCCTAAATGCGGAAAATGTTTTTCAGACAATTCCAGTTTTAACAGACATCAGAGATCTCCACTTTCCTTTCCTGAGTGAGGGAATTGTTCCTCACTGAAGTCCTGTCTTCCTGTACATCAGGGATCCCACACAACCCTCGAGGTGTATTAGTGCCTTGAGTGTGGGAAATGTCTTCTATATGAATGTTGCTGGACATCACAGCTCTCATGTTGGGAAGAAGCACACCCTGATATACACCTCAGATATACTCCATGGCTGATCTTCTTCATGTAAGAAACCATTCATAAGGAGATCAGAGATCACCAAAGACATGGATTAAGTGTTGTACCATGTTGGCCATTGATAGCAATAGAAAAATAAAAATGGAGTCATTACCTTTCAAAAAAAAAAAAACGGAAATACTCGCACGTCTATAGCAGTCCGGGCTCAACGGGTCCACCAGTGGTCCTACCGTACAGACAAGACACCCCACTCTCAGATGTTCGACCTGGTCCACCTCATCAGGAAGTGGCTGCAGCCAGAGACTTTGCCAGGTCCTCAGATTGTGGAGCGTGTGGTCATGGACCGCTATCTGCGTGTGCTTCCCCCTACCTTGAGGAAGTGGGTCATTCGTGAGGACCCTAAAACTGCAACCCAACTGGTGGGCCTCATGGAAAGGTACACTGCTGCTGCGGACTTGTTGAACCCGTCTGTGCCACACTCCAATGTCTCGAGATGTGAAAAATCGCCCAGAGGATCAGGTAAGATTGTTCCAGGGTTCAAGGGCTTCAAGGGCATGAGGAAGAATAACAAGACGGCTGTTACAGCTAATGAGACTGTGGACTCTAGACCTGGAGCCTGGCCAAATAGGCCAGGAAGGTCTGTGGGACAGTTGAGAGGACTGGGTATAGAACACATACAATGCTATCGTTGCCATGCGTTAGGTCAGATTGCCACAAACTGTCCCCTAAATGATGAACCGATGCAGTGTGATAATGCTTATAGGAAAAGATGCATATCTCTTTTTGCACAGGTCGCATGTACTGCATTACATCAGGGTCACATGGAAAAGCAAATGTATGTGATTTCTGTTGATGGAAAGCCGGTCACTGCACTGTTTGATTCTGGTAGTGTTGTGAAATTAGCCAAAAACAATTGTGTAAGTCCTGCAAAATTACACCCTAACAATCGTCAATTGCCTCCATGGGGACACTCGGGACTACCAGACTGTGGTGGTTGAGTTTGACACCCCTTGGGGCAGTGTGAAGCATTCAGTAGGGGGTGGTACCTTCACTGCTTCATGAAGCCCTAGTGAGGAGAGAATTCCCCCATTTTTGGAGGTTATGGGAAGGCACAGGGAGTCTGGAGGATAGAGCTCCCCCTGCACCAGACCCTTTTTGTCAAATGAAAGGGGAGACTGTTGACAGGACCAAGGAAGGAGGAGACCCTCTACCCTTTCCTGTAATGGCTGGGGAGCCAGAGGACCTGGAAGATAGCTCTCAGCTCGAGCTTAACGAACAAAGGGGTACCTCCGTTAACTGCTAACAATCCCACATTAAAACGTC
>BLSH010047392.1:254737-270791 GCA_018402905.1 Glandirana rugosa | reverse complement strand
GAGAGCATACCGTTTGTACTCCATCCCGTCGTTTTTCAGGGTTAAAGAGGGTAGAAACAGGTTGTGGAAAAAGTTGTATGAAAACTTCCAGAACAATTTAGAGAGGTGTTCTGGCAGTCAAACCCCCCCACTCTACCCTCTAAAACATGTCGAACGTATCGAGAAATCACTGAGACCTGTATTTGACTCACGGAACTAGGTAATTATACAGAAAACCCTAGGGATGGACTGATTTGTGCACCTGTTCGAGAAACCGCTGTCGGAATCGCCTTCATAAGGCGTTCCCTTACCGAAGTCCTATGACAGGAGAGATTTAACAAGACCTTCAAAAGTATGTTGAAAAAGGTGTTGGACAAAGATGGGAGAAATTGGGACTTTTTGCTGCCCTACCTCATGTTTGCCATACGAGAGGTTCCACAGTCATCTACAGGTTATTCTCCATTTGAAATCCTGTATGGTAGACATCCCAGGGGACTGCTAGATGTTGCAAAGGAAACATGAGAGGGAGAGTCCACACCTTACAGAAGCGTCATTGAGCATCTCTCATTGATGCATGATCGAATTGTGGCTGTCCTGCCACTTGTACAAGAACATATGGAGCCAAAGAAGCCCAGAGAAGGGTTTATAATTGGGGTGCCAAGACCTGGATATTCAACCCCGGGGACAGAGTGCTGGTGCTAGCCCCCACTGTTGAAAGTAAATTCCTAGTGAAGTGGTAGGGTCCCTTAGAAATTATAGAAAAAGTAGGGGAAGTAAACTACAAAGTTTACTTCCCCTCCGAAGGGCATGGTCTCCATAACACCTGACGTTCCCATAACTGAAACCCTGTCAGTGATGCAACAAAACAACGTTAGAGAGTTTCTGAGTGAAAATAGAGAATTTTTCTCTCCTCT
This sequence comes from Glandirana rugosa, assembly GCA_018402905.1. Classification (NCBI taxonomy): domain Eukaryota; kingdom Metazoa; phylum Chordata; class Amphibia; order Anura; family Ranidae; genus Glandirana; species Glandirana rugosa. The sequence goes on along the minus strand of BLSH010047392.1, from coordinate 269,898 downwards.
ACCTGGACTGACCACCGTTATACAATATGACATAATTACGGAATCAGATGTCCGTATAAATGTAAAGCCCTATAGGATACCAGAAGCTAGGCGCGAGGCAGTTGCCAATGAAATAAAGAACATACTAGAGTTGGATGTGATATAGGAGTCCCATAGTGACTGGTCAAGCCTTATAGTGTTGGTCCCCAAAGCCAGATGGTACTATCAGGTTTTGTAATGATTTCAGAAAGTTGAATAGCGTGTCCAAGTTTGATGCGTACCTGATGCCTTGGGTCGACGAGCTTGTGGACAGATTGGGAGGTGCCAGATACATAACCACTCTAGACCTGACTAAAGCCTATTGACAAATACCCCTAACTGAATCAGCCAAGAAGAAGACTGCCTTTTCCACTCCTGAGGGGTCGTTCCAGTATAAGCAGATACCTTTTGGTCTACACAGTGCCCCAGCATCATTCCAGAAAATGATGGATAAGACATTAAGGCCACATCGCCCATACGCAGCCGTCTATCTGTACGATGTTGTCATCTACAGCCCAAACTGGAAATCTCATTTGTTCCTGGTGCAAGCAGTAGTGGATTCCCTTCGGAAAGCAGGACTCACGGCCAACCCAAAAAAAGTGCCATAGGCTTGGAGGAGGCCAAGTACCTTGGCTACATTGTTGGTCGGGGACTAATTAAACCTCAGACCAACAAAATTGAGGCAATTCAAAAGTGGCCCTAACCACTTAATAAGAAGCAGGTTTGTGCATTCTTGCAGATTACAGGCTACTATAGATGTTTCATATCTGACTTTGCCACCATTGCTGCCCCTCTGACAGATCTGACGAAGGGTAAAGGGTCGGTCATGGTTAGGTGGAATCCGGAGGCAGAAAAAGCATTTCAGAGGTTGAAGCAAGCCCTTTGTGTACAACCAGTCCTCATAACCCTGGACTTCACAAAGGAGTTTGGCGTACAGACAGACGCCTCTGAGGTGGGACTAGGTGCTGTTCTGTCCCAAATCAAAGACGGTGAGGAACACCTGATCGCCTACCTGAGTAGAAAGCTAAACAGGCATGAAAGAAATGATGACATTGTCGAGGAGGAGTGCTTAGCTATCAGATGGGCCTTAGAGGCCCTGAAATATTACCTGTTGGGAAGACCATTCACGCTAGGCTTGGACCATGCCCCTTTAAAATGGATGTGTGACACAGGGAGAAAAACAGTCGGGTGACAAGATGGTTCCTAGCTCTCCAGCCCTTCAAGTTCATAGTGGAGCATAGAGCTGGTAAGCTCCAAAATAATGCGGGTGCCCTTTCCCAGGTCCACTGTATGAGTGGGACAGTTGCTCAGCCACAGGGGCTTGAGCAGAGGAGGAGGATATGTGGCATGATGCGAGGTGAAGTAGTGGAGGGACGCTATGTGTCACCTTGCACGCGCTCATTGTGAGTGGACTATGGGGGAAATCCGGCCCGACTTTTACCCACCACTGTGGCAGGGCTGGTTCTGGTCCATATTTTGTGGTCCACTGAAGTCCACCATCAGGTGGTTTAAATTCTCAGGTGAGAGAGCAGAGGTTGCCCTGCCTGGGACTCAGAAGTCTGCAATCTGAGAGAGCTGGTCTTGGAAAGGTTTGCTTATGGACTTTAAGAAAAGGTTTGCAGTGTTTGTCTTTGTTTTGTGGGTGTCTGGGATCAGCCCTATACTGTCTAAAGAGGAAAATGGAACTGTTTAGTTTAGTGCCAGGGGGCAAGGATTTATTTTCTGTTTTGTTTGTTTTGGTTTTCAACCTTTAAAATAAACATGGCACAAGCCAGAAGTTTAAGAAAATCTGCCTACGAACTGCTTTCATCCCAGGGAAAGCAATCCCCACTAGAGCTAATCCCTCACAATACACACACACACACACACACACACACACACACACACACACAGACTCTTATAAATACATGTAAACAATGTAAAAAAATATGGATGGTGTCAGTAAGGCAGAGGATGGTGTCAGTAGGGCAGCGGATGGTGTCAGTAGGGTAGAGATTGGTGTCAGTAGGACAGAGGATGGTGTCAGTGAGTAGAACAATGGTCATGTCAGAAAGGCAGAGAGCGGTGTCAGTAGGGCATTACTCTGCTCGTCATTGCACAGAAATAGGAAAAAACGAAGTGGATTCAACCCCCTTCCTGGCTTCATAGTAGCCTGCTCCAGGGTCTATTCCTCCTGCAGGATCCAAGCCTCAGTCTAAGGTCTACCTCTGTGCAATGAAGTGCGCAAAATATGAAAGGGACTTTGTCCTTTGCTGGAAGTAAAGAGTGGACTGAAGCTGGCATTATATTCTGGATAACCATTCATTTAAAATGACATGCAAGCTGGGGATCGATGCTACCCTCAAAAGGCTGTGTCTGATCGCCTTTAATCCAAAAGGTCCATTTATGAGGGTAAGCATCCATTTTGGATTCCATGGGTGTTGGTGGAGGATCAATCTGGTGGTGGTGAATTCAAGTTATGATCAATGTTAATGGTTATGGGTGGATATTAGGAATTTTGGAATTAATTAATTTACAGAATTGTTTTGGTAATAGAATTTGAAGCGTAGTATACACACAAAGCAAGGTCCATAAAGACATGGATGAGTGAGTCTGGGGTGAAGGAACTTGACTGGCCTGCACAGAGTCCCAATAGAACACCTCTGGGATGAATTAGAGCGGAGACTGTGAGCCAGGCCTTCTCGTCTTGACCTCAACCGGATAGAACACCTTTAGGATGAATTAGAGCAGAGACTGCGAGCCAGGCCTTCTCGTCCAACATCAGTGCCTCACCTCACAAATGCGCTTCTGGAAAATCATTCCCATAGACACACTCCTAAACCTTGCACCATGGACAACCTTCCCAGAAGAGATATAGCTGTTATAGCTGCAAAGGGTGGGCCAACTCAATTGAACCCTACAGACTAAGACTGGGGTGCCAATAAAGTTCATGTGTATTTAAAGGCAGGCCTACCAATACTTTTGACAATATAGTGCATATTTGATATACAAGCTGGAGCTCAGAATTTATTTCTAATTCAAAAGTATCTTAACACCTTTACACATTATGTTCAGCAATAAAGAGCTTTAAGATGTAGACTAGTCTTCTCCTACTGTCTTCAAAGTTTAAAAAAGGTAAATTGGAAGATGGATCCATATATAGACATTAGTATGGATCAGACAATTTGCTAGGGAATGGAATATTATTACCCGTTTAATCTAAAACTGACAAGCCTTCCTTAATTGCAAGAACATTTTTAAAACAGCACCTTTTTGTTGCAAGGTCAAGCAAGTGAATATATTCAGCAGCTGCTGGCAAATATAAATCTCACCTAAATCCAGTAAGCAGCAGGAGATAAAATATAGTAGAGTAAACAATAATCGTAGAACATGAGCCAAAATGCTCAGAGAAAACATCATTACTATGCCAGACAGGGAGTACAGCTAAAAGTGCATTTAGTGGGAAGGCACTAAAATCCATGTCCATATTTAGATTAGAAATCCCATTATCAATGTACCGACTTTGGCAAATCAAAGATGTTTTCATGGCTCTTTGGCTTGTTTTATGCCGCTGCCGATTGTCTTTTATAGCAAATTCCAAAACAACAGCTGAAATTCTGAATTCTGGTGACATCCTATAAATCTGTGTAAGTTTTAATCTGCAGACTGGCAACTTTTCACTCCCACACCACGTTTTCCTGTTTATACCACTGGCTTCTCATTTATAAATGCTCTTTATGAAAGACCGCTACATTGATTTACATTTCAATTACTCCTCAATTGCTCAATTGCTAAATTCTACTATGGAAAGCCCCCAGCGGCAAGAAACAGAATTGTGCTTATACAGACAATTCTAGATTATTATGTAAAAATACAAATATTTACTAATCATATAGACAGATACCGTACTCTTGAGCTGCATACTGTAGGTCCTCAGGGAATAACATTTGTTTTGCACCATGGAAAACACCAAAGACAGTATACTAGAATAGTAAAGAAGTTATTACCTACTAAACCACAGCAACAATAACTTACAGATGATAGTTTCTGTCCTGTCAACTGCCTGAAACTATTCTCATAACACCTGGCCTCAATTTATTATTGCTGTTGCAAATTTCCCAGGGCTGTGCTACTTTGTGGACGTCTAAATTGACATGCTGTTTATAAAGCTCAATATCGCTGTTGTTAATACCATATAGCAGCTCAGCTTAGGAACACCAGCCATGACGGCAGTTCTGGGTGAGCCTGCAGCTTCTAAAAATTCACCAGCTATGTAGTAGCGGTCCACTTTTTGAACCCAAGTTTTGTATTTGGTCTGGTTGTTTCTAAAGCAGAAGATGGATATGTATTTAATTAGCAAGTTAGAATACATCTAAAGTACTTTCCAGCCTGGATATATGACCAACAGCAAGTGTGCCTTACTTAGTGTGCAAATATACTGAGCATACTTGCACATTATGTCAAAAGCTCCCGAGACCCCAAAAATGGTTGTGTGGCTTAGTTCCACATTCATATCCTTGAATCAGGGAAGGGAAGAAAGTTTAAGGGCCCTTTCACACAGGCTTTCCGTTCAGGTCCACCTGTCCGTTTTTCAGGCGGACCAGAATGTATGCTCCATGCAGCCCTATGGAGCGGCAGATGTCAGCGGAGACATATCCGCTGACATTCACCACTCTCTGATCCGATCCTGTCCGTGAAACACAGACGGATGGAGATCCGTCTGTAGAATCGGATTGGAGCGGAACAGATGAAAATGGACAGGTGATGCGTATTCATCCGATCTCCATAGAGGAGAGCGGCGCTCTGACAGTTCCGTCTCCACTCAATGAGCAGAGGCAGAACTGTCGTCCATCAGCTCAGCGGGGATCCCCGCTGGGCAAAACGGAATCCGGAAATGGAAAGCCTGTGTGAAAGGTCCCTAAGGCATACAAGTAGAATTCTTCACCCTTCTCTGGAGGTCAGTAAACCCTGGATTTTTTTGCTTTGACAAATTTTGCAACTTTTTACATAAATAGAGTGCACTACAGTCAGGTCCATAAATATTGGGACATCGACACAATTCTAATATTTTTGGCTCTATACACCACCACAATGGATTTGAAATGAAACAAACAAGATGCGCTTTAACTGCAGACTTTCAGCTTTAATTTGAGGGTATTTACATCCAAATCAGGGGAATGGTATAGGAATTACAGCAGTTTGTATATGTGCCTCCCACTTTTTAAGGGACCAAAAGTAATGGGACAATTGGCTGCTCAGCTGTTCCATGGCCAGGTGTGTGTTATTCCCTCATTATCCCATTTACAAGGAGCAGATAAAAGGTCCAGAGTTTGTTTCAAGTGTGCTATTTGCATTTGGAATCTGTTGCTGTCAACTCTCAATATGAGATCCAAATAGCTGTCTCTATCAGTGAAGCAAGCCATCATTAGGCTGAAAAAACAAAACAAATCCATCAGAGAGATAGCAAAAACATTAGGTGTTACCAATTCAACTGTTTGGAACATCCTCAAAAAGAAAGAACGCACAGTGAGCTCAGCAACACCAAAAGACCCGGAAGACCGTGGAAAACAACTGTGGGGGATGACCGAAGAATTATTTCCCCGGTGAAGAAAACACCCTTCACAACAGTTGGCCAGATCAAGATCACTCTCCAGGAGGTAGGTGTATGTGTGTCAAAGTCAACAATCAAGAGAAGACTTCACCAGAATGAATACAGAGGGTTCACCACAAGATGTAAACCATTGGTGAGCCTCAAAAACAGGAAGGCCAGATTAGAGTTTGCCAAACAACATCTAAAAAAGCCTTCTCAGTTCTGGAACAACATCCTATGGACAGATGAGACCAAGATCAACTTGTACCAGAGTGATGGGAAGAGAAGAGTATGGAGGAGGAAAGGAACTGCTCATGATCCAAAGCATACCACCTCATCAGTGAAGCGTGGTGGTGGTAGTGTCATGGCGTGGGCATGTATGGCTGCCAATGGAACTGGTTCTCTTATATTTATTGATGATGTGACTGCTGACAAAAGCAGCAGGGTGAATTCTGAAGTGTTTTGGGCAATATTATCTGCTCATATTCAGCCAAATACTTCAGAACTCATTGGACGGCGCTTCACAGTGCAGATGGACAATGGCCTGAAGTATACTGCAAAAGCAACCAAAGAGGGAAAGAAGTGGAATGTTATGCAATGGTCAAGTCAATCACCTGACCTGAATCCGATTGAGCATGCATTTCACTTGCTGAAGAAAAAACTGAAGGGAAAATTCCTCAAGAACAAGCAGGAACTGAAGACAGTTGTAGTAGAGGCCTGGCCGAGCATCACCAGGGATGAAACCCAGCATCTGGTGATGTCTATGCGTTCCAGACTTCAGGCTGTAATTGACTGCAAAGGATTTGCAACCAAGTATTAAAAAGTGAAAGTTTGATTTATGATTGTTAATCTGTCCCATTACTTTTGGTCCCTTAAAAAGTGGGAGGCACATATACAAACTGTTGTAATTCCTACACCGTTCACCTGATTTGAATGTAAATACCCTCAAATTAAAGCCGAAAGTCTGCAGTTAAAGCACATCTTGTTCGTTTAATTTCAAATCCATTGTGGTGGTGTATAGAGCTAAAAAGATTAGAATTGTGTAGATGTCCCAATATTTATGGACCTGACTGTATATACTGAATGAAATACAGTATATCCTTACCAATCCGAACAGTATACACCTCCAAGTTTTTCTATGAGACAGATTACTGTCATTTCCAGGCCTTGGCCCCATCAGTTCAAAAGGGGGTGCTAGGCACCTGCCAAACAGGAGAGCTGGCTGTACTGCCTTATTGCTGATACTTGTGACTCTTGTTGATCCCCCAGCAGCAATGTCAGCTTCTACTCCTTATTCACCCTATGGCTGTGCTGTAGAGGGGTCAGTTCTAGGATCTGTGTCCCTTCCACCTGATGTGTGCCCTTCCTGTGTTAAATGAACACAGTGAGTGATCTGTACTGATAGCTCTTGAGTCCATTTATCACTGAAGCATAAGCTCAGTGCAGAGCTCTTCCCATTCATTCATTGTCCAGTGCAGCTGATGTTACAGAAAAAGAGACTGATGAATCTATGTCCTCAGCCCCATCCTCTATCTCAAATGTGAGACATCAGGGGTCTGTTTATATCTCTGATATTACATCAAAGTCTCCCCATCAGGGCAGTTAAAAAATAAAAAAAAAAATCTAAAAAATAATAAAAAAAATTAAGGACTTATTTAAGGGTGCTTTACTCTCTGAAGAGCAGGCATCATTTATATCACTCTTCAGAGATTATTTGGCAGGTAGTGAGGAGTCATATTGCCTTTTTACCTCCTGCATTAACCACAGTCAAGGTCACCGCAACTGCATGCTTTGCACACAGTTGTGGGGAACTTGCAGAGCAACGCTATTGCATTGGGTCTTGACCGATGAGGGTATAACTTATGCCATGACTGTGAAGCATAGAATTACAGCCATGTCATTCTAGCAAAATTATTATTTGATATTTTCAGAAAGGGGGGGGGGGGGGCTGTCAGGTAGGCTGTACAAGGCCCCATGATTTCTAACAGCAGCCCTGTTAGAAGCCTCAATGCCTTGATCAGCAAGCAGTGCAGCACATCTTCTCCTCCAATTAGACACATTGGGGTTGATTTGTGAAAGGCAAAAATGCTGTTCACTTTGCAATAGAATTTTATTTTAGCTTAGTGAGTGAGGTAAAACTCTGCTGACATTTTTTCCATGGAAACTATGTGATTGAGTATTCTTTGCAATTTTAATTTTCACCGCATTTAATATAAGCTAACAAAAGCAAAAATTCCCTTGCAAATGAAATAACATATTTGCCTTTGAATGTACTTTATTGTCTTATTTAGATACATGCTTATAATCATTTGATGTCACTGGATGCTTTTTTGAATCTATTGCAAACAGATAGCATACAAAAGCATAGTTCAGTATAGCTCTTCCACTTTCTTGAGTCTTACCTATGTGAAGTTGACTTGTACTATGGCCTCTAGCTGCCTCCTGGGAAACAAAACAGAAAGGGAGGCGCACGCATCTAGTGCATTACCATAAAAATGTATCAGAATTGTAAAGAAGTTTAAAAATGAATACTCGCAAAACCACAATGTGGTATCACAAAGCCATAAAACCAAAGTGAGATGATGCAAATGGGTAGATGAAAGAGCACAAGGTGGGGTAACTTGCATCATCTTGCTTTGGTTTTATGGCTTTGTGATACCACATTGTGGTTTTGTGAGTATTCATTTTTAAGCATTTTTACAATTCTAATAAATTTTTATGGTAATGCACTAGGTGCGCGCGCCTCCCTTTCTGTTTTGTTTTTTAGTATCTTTCAGATCACCCTGTCCGAGGGGGGCAGCACACATTTGATGTTTTATTCCTTGATGCTCCAGTTGCCTTTACTTCGAAGGTCACTGGAAACAACTTTTTTCTTTTGTACAACATGCCTCCTGGGAAATCAACTTCACATATAACAGGAGATTATTGTCACTGTCACCCAAGAAATCCCATGTTATTTCATTTTTGTGGCATAAAAAGAATGGCTTAGCACCAGATCTCTGACTGCACACCTAAGGTGTGGTGTCCCAACATCAGGGAAGAACCATGAAGAGCCTGCTAGCTCCAAGAAGATATCTGGGTAGGACAAGACACACAGCAGAATGTGGGAAAAATGGGAACTGCGGGATTGACTGGGCTTAGAACCGTGCTTATAATGCATAAAAAGCTAAAAAATAAGGAGCACATAGGAACCATTTTAATAGGGAGATGCAAGGTCCACTTTAAACTTTGGAGCCATCCTCGCACACACACACACACACACAAAAAAAAATCCTTAGTTTTCCATTTTCTGCAATTTCTAAAAGAAAATTAGATGATGAAACATTTGATAAGAATGGATATTTTTTTTTTCCAAATGATAATTTCTGTATTTAAAACGGTTAAAATAGACTTCTCTGAAGAAATCAGCCAGCTTCATAGTAATGGTGACACACAATGGTGCATGACACACCTGACATTGAGAAAAAATGAGTGGTGCTACGATGCGTTCTAAATGTGACAGTAGTTCATTCTTACTGCTCAGCTGACAAAATTAGGGAGTTTGGCCTCTGGAACTAGCTGAACTCTGGCTAAGGTTAATTGCATGCCAAGTAGAGTCAGCAGCGTGCCATGTCATGCGTGCTAAGAGAGTCAATTTCTGCTGGCAGGTTACTGCTGTCTAAAATTTCTGTGGTTTTGGTGAGCTACTATGGGTGAAATACAGTATAGGCTACATAAGACTGAAATGTGTGCAAGTAAAAGGAGTGGAACAGAATTTGCTTACCTATACTGAGGTGCACTTACCTAAAGTAAATCTCCTGTTTTCCTGGTACACAAATGCTCTCCAAGTCAGCTTCTCAATTGCAAGAGTTTATTTTAATCAAATGGTATTGCAGGTTCCTAACTACTTCTTTCTGCAGATGTTGGTGCATTTAATGGAAGTGACAGATCTGTCTTCTCATAACTGTCCCAATGTAGTAACGAAACAGAAAAAAGTAAATGAAAACATGAGCACTTTGCTACCATATTATATATACCTGATAAGTATCTAAGAAAAAAATAAAAATGCTTGTGTTTATCATTTTGTAGGCATGTACAATCTGGATTTACACCCATCACCCTTATGCATGATGCACAGTCACCATATGACTTTTGCAATCCATGTCTGCAATATGTTATATTCTGAATGTCTAGACTTGTAAAGCCAATTTTAAAAAAAAACACCCTGTCATCCAATGGGTCCAGTGTTCTCAAAGTCTACATTATGCTTTTTAAGTCTCTCAGTTTAAACATAAGTCACAGCTTAGCTTATGCAAGAATTTTAATATCCATTCTTTAACCACATACCGGGTATTTAGAGCACTTCCCGCCCAGACCAATTTTCAGCTTTCAGTGCTGTTGCATTTTGAATGAGAATTGCGTGGCCGTGCGACACTGCACCCAAACAAAATTTGTATCATTTTGTTCCCACAAATAGAGCTTTCTTTTGGTGGTATTTGATCGCCTCTGCGGTTTTTATTTTTTGCGCTATAAATAAAAAAAGACCGAAAATTTTGAAAAAAAAAAATGTTTCTTTGTTTCTGTCACAAAATTTAGTATAAAGTACATTTTCGGGCACTGATGGGCACTGATGTGGCTACACTGATGAGGCTAGACTGACAGGCACTGAGGAGGCAGTACAGATTGGCACTGATGAGGTGGCACTGATAAGGTTGCACTAATGATGGGGCACATGGGCAGCACTGATAAGCAATGCTGACGGGCACTGACACGTGTCACTGATATGCGGTACTGATGGACACTCATAGGTGGCACTGATAGGTGGCACTGGGCACTGATGGGCAGATAGGTGGCACTGCTGGGCACTGAGAGGTGGCACTTTTAGGTGGCACAGATGGGCACTTTTAGGTGGCACAGGTGGGCACTGATAGGTGGCACAGGTGGGCACAGGTGGTAACAGATATGTGGCACTGGTGGACACTGGTGCATATAGCACTGTTAGGGATGGCACTGGCAGGCATCATACATGGGCACAGTGCCATCCCTACAGTGCACTGTATTGCCCTTACCTGGTGGTCTAGTGGGGGCTCCCTGGTGGTCCTGGGCGGCCTCCATTTTCCCTCCCTGGTGGTCCTGGGTGGCCTCCTCACTGTGTCCAGGGGGGCTTACTGGTGGTCTTGGGCAGGCTCCCTGGTGGTCCAGTGGGGTGATCCTGAGGGTGGCTGCGCTGATAAACATCCAGCGCAGCCCCCCCTCATCAGGCGAGCAGCCGAACGGCTCTCCGCTGCTCAGGTCTGCAGACCTGAGCAGAGGAAAAGCCGATAAACGGCTCTTCCTATTTACACTGTGATCAGCCGTGATTGGTCAAGGCTGATTACATGGTAAAAGGCTTCAGATCAAAGCCTTTTACCTCGGTCGGTAATGCGGTGGGTCAGACTGACCCACGGCACCACCGCTCGCCACGATGCGTGCCCCCAGGGGAGCGCGAACGCGGATTATCCTGAGGACGTCAATAGACGTCCAGTCAGGATAATGAACCACCCGCCCGGACGTCATTTGTCTATACGCCGGGCGGGAAGTGGTTAAGGGTAAGTAGAAAAAAGTAGCAAATAAAGTAAAAAATAATATTGCGTATAGAATTGCGACACAAGCCATATTGAAATTAAATGTTATTGAAAATTACTGGTTTCCCCAGAAGTCTGCCTAAGATACAAGTCCGATTTCAGGCATCCCCTGCAACAAAAATGTCATTTTTGATGAGATACTCCCACTAGGAACATGTCTAAAGGGATGCAGGCCCTGCAGCTTTCCTCTGCAGGTGCACAGCTGATTGATAATTATGAAACCACTCCCATTAGACCTACTCAGCACAGGGGCACAGAGGAGCAAACAGTGATTTCTTCAGAATAGCAAAAGGTAGGAATCTGCAGCAAAGGTTGTTATAATCCTTGCAATGCACATAGATCACCCAAAGGGGAATGTTTTTTTTTTTCAACAAAAGTGGAGTTACACTTTAAAGCCCAACTGCCTGCACTGTACGGGTTGACTGATCATATAGATCTAGTGGGTATGCAAAAGCAGATTTACTTACTCACTACTTCACTCTGCTACACCAGTCCCTACAGTGTCTTCATGCTGCAGCAGTCAAAGGCCCTGATGTCATCAAGGCCAATGAAGGATCTGTAGCCCTACACTGGAAATGATTATACAGAGGAACAGTGCATTTCCAGAGCACCATCTGCTGGGGAATGCAGGACTTGGTAAGTAAAAGTGCTTTTACTCTTCCCTAGAATAAACAAGCCGTTTTCCCAGTGTTGGGCTTTAAATTATTTTAATTGTGAACACTTACCTATAAAAGTGAATTGCCCTGAGGTCTAATAGTAACTTTTGGGTCAACTATTTTACATCGAGCAAGTAGGACAGTTCCCAGCTCATACATGTGCAAAACGCAATCAAATACCAGTGTAGTGTAATTTGTTTAGGATAGATAGAATAGAGAAGGGTTAGAACGTTTGTCAGGTTTTATTGTTGCCTGTATTTCCAGTGTTTTACAAGGACAGGAAGTTAGAATGAATCTCCCTATTCTAACTTCCTGTCCTTGTAACAGTTGCCACCAATGTAGATAGTGAGAACACCTCTGAAAGTACCAGCTATGATAGCTGAGCTATTATAGGTGGGGAGGTGGGACTTTTGGATATTTCCACTTACATCTTGTCATATTGTGAGAATGGTAAATGACACGTTCTAAATATTCTACCAGAAACAAGAAAAAAATGTATTAAATAATATTCATTAGCCAATTATTTTGTTAATCCCATACCGGTCATACACAAAAATCTCAGATTTTGCTTGATATAGCTGGAATCAGCCCCCAACTATCAATAATAGATCACAGAATATTTACAGCATGACACATTTCTTTATTTTTCACATGACAAGCAAAATGGGAACATTCTCCACTAGCACATTAGACACATCAAGACCTTATATGAATGCAATGGAGCAAAGCAGGTAATGAATACTATTTATAAACTGATCATTTTTCTGCCCTTGCTTAGAACAAGAGTACATAACAGTAGCATTAACCTTTAATTCACAGCCTTTTCCTGGATCAGAGCTATACATCAAACATTCCATTATTACTAGGTTTATTTTATTGATTGAATTCATATTTATAATTCATGTTTGGAATAAATATGCTTCTTCTATCGCTTTCATTATAGGTAACTGTTGCTACAATGCAGAAACATACTTATTATGAAGGATTGTCGATTCTGGATTCTTAGGTCTCCGTTGTATATTATTTAAGTCTAGAGTGCACATTAAAACAAAAATGTAGTCCTTTAGAAAAAAACCTTCCCACCCGCTCCTTGTGTTTTTCACCTGCATAAGATGTGCATTAATCGTGTAGTTTCATGGTGCCATTTGTTGATCTGTACACACAGCCTATGATAGAGAAAATCTTCACATTCTGGTCTCAGTGGTTTTGGTTTGTGTTCAAACGTAAGTCATGTGGCATGGCACTGCACAAGTTAATGCATGACCGCTATCTAAAGTCTGAGAACTGACTAGCGCTCTGCAGTTGAGAGCTACAGAATAATTTGATCTGTCACAGACAGAGAACTCACAATGCAGCTGGAAGATTTTTCTTCTTATATTGGCACTCCCATATTTGTGATGGAACACAGAGAAAATGGCAAGGAATGCATTGGATGCTGTGTGACCTGGAACAAGAAGTTGACTGTCCCTAGGGACATGCTAGGTTATTTAATGAATTACATGAATAGATCAGCCATGACACCATGGACTGCATACGCAACATGTGAGCCCATCATTACAAGGTAAGGTTAAACAACACAGGGAATATGAATAAATGAGTGAAATGTTTTTTTTCTTAAGCCAGCGCAAAAAACTTATTTTGACAGAGCTGCTGGTGTAAATGGGTTTTACCCAAAAGGTTTGTATTAATATCTGTGTTAACTGCGCTCTTTGCCCTAACCACTAGGGTAGGGGTAACAACACATTGCATGAAAGTATAGATATAAATTATAAATATAAAAGTGCATATAGTGCGTAAACCAATAATTTTCACTTCATTCACTAAAGTGCCTATATCGAACAAAAATAAATATAAGTTTAAGTGCATTGATAGGACTGACCCCTAGGGGTCAGGATGACTCCAAACATAAGGTGCATGACAACAGATTGTGCAATGTGATACTTAATAACCTGTGCAATCTGGTGAGCTATAAATCAATCAACAAATAAAAAGTACTGTGAGTCAATCATAAGGTCCAGCTCAATGTGTAAATTAGCAAAGTATGACAACGAATTGAGCAGTGTGGTTCTTGATACCCTGTGCAATATGACCAACTATAAATCAAGCATAAAGTCCAGCTCAATGTGAAAATTAGAAAAGTTATGTCCAATCGATATATGAGTGGATACCAAATGCAGAGTAAGGTGATTTGACAATTTCCATTCAGTTGCCAAAAAAAATCTCAATCCAGATCTTCAGATGAAATAAAGTGACTCTGTACAGTCCGTCACCAGAGAAAATTGACAGAAATGTCTACTTACCAGATCTCTGTGTTCCCCATCACAAAGATCAGAAGCGCTTGTGGGTAAGTAGGGGTTCCACGGTTCTGCAATACAAGGTTCACTCGGCTCATGTAAAAATCAAGGAGGCTTGCATTGTGAAATAAGTCTTGGTATTTGTTTAAAATAAGTTAAAACTGACAGGCAGATTAAAAAATGTCACTTCTGCTTGTTTGGAACTCAGGTGGAGCGCTCGGCGAGCCCCTTGCATTTTTGAACTTGCCTGTCAGTTTTAACTTATTTTAAATATATACCAAGGCTAATTTCACAATGCAAGCCTCCTTGATTTTTGCATGAGCCGAGTGGACCTCATATTGCAGAACCGTGGAACCCCTACTTACCCACAAGGGCTTCTGATCTCTGTGATGGGGATCACAGAGATCTGGTAAGTAGGCATTTCTGTCAATTTTCTCTGGTGAAGGACTGCACAGTCACTTTATTTCATCTGAAGATCTAGATTGAGATTTTTTTTGGCAACTGAATGGAAATTGCCAAATCACCTTACTCTGCATTTGGTATCCACTCATATATCGATTGGACATAGCTTTGCTAATTTGCACATTGAGCTGGACTTTATGCTTGATTTATAGTTGGTCTTATTGCACAGGGTATCAAGAACCACACTGCTCAATTTGTTGTCATTCTTTGCTAATTTACACATTGAGCTGGACCTTATGATTGATTCACAGTACTTTTTACTTACCGTATATACTCGGGTATAAGTCGAGTTTTTCAGCACATTTTTTGTGCTAAAAAAGACCCCCCTCGACTTATACCCGAGTCAGTGTCTGTGGGTGATCAGTAGTTTTACATTAAACAGAGCCTTGCTGCTTCCAAGAGCCGTTCTGTGCTTTGTAAGTGTGATTAAACACATTGGAATGCAGAGAATGCTGAAAGAGGTGTCAGATTCTCAGCTTGATGTCGGGAGGTGGGCGGGACAAGCTGATGTTAGCCGTTCAGTACCGCCCATCTCCTGATCTCCGTGAAGAGCTGCAGG
>BLSH010047392.1:221007-254727 GCA_018402905.1 Glandirana rugosa | reverse complement strand
AAACAACTAACTAAATATCAAGTGGTCTAACGTGTCCAATAATTCATAGTGTAACGTGTTAGACAACAGTACGTGGAATACAAACCTCAGTAGGACTGGGGATCCCCAGTCAGGATAGTTACGTGAATTTGAATATAAATAAAAACAAGCTATATCCGTGAAATCACTTACTTCACTTTTAATAACCAAATGCGTGATGTTTAAGTGCATTGATAGGACTGACCCCTAGGGGTCAGGATGACTCCAAACATAAGGTGCATGACAACAGATTGTGCAATGTGATACTTAATAACCTGTGCAATCTGGTGAACTATAAATCAATCAACAAATACCGTATATACTCGGGTATAAGTCGACCCGTGTATAAGCCGACCCCCCTACTTTTGCCCAAAAAATATGGGAAAACAGGGTGCCAGAACACAGGGACAGGGAGCCAGAACACAGGGACAGGGAGCCAGAACACAGGGACAGGGTGCCAGAACACAGGGACAGGGTGCCAGAACACAGGGATTGGGTGCCAGAACACAGGGAGCCAGAACACAGGGACAGGGAGCCAGAACACAGGGACAGGGTGCCAGAACACAGGGATTTTAGCCAGAACACAGGGATTTTAATGCCAGGACACAGGGATTTTAATGCCAGGACACAGGGATTTTAATGCCAGGACACAGACACTGTAGCCAGAACACATAAGGGATGAGTAAGGTAGTTTAGTTTCACATTAAATAGAGCTGTGTTGCTTCTAAGAGCCCTTCTGTGCTTTGTAAGTGTGATTAAACACATTGGAATGCAGAGAATGCTGAGAATGCAGAGAGAGAGCTGCAGCTCTTCACGGAGATCAGGAGGTGGGCGGTACTGAACGGCTAACATCAGCTTGTCCCGCCCACCTCCCGACATCAAGCTGAGAATCTGACACCTCTCTCAGCATTCTCTGCATTCCAATGTGTTTAATCACACTTACAAAGCACAGAACGGCTCTTAGAAGCAGCAAGGCTCTGTTTAATGTAAAACTACTGATCACCCACAGACACTGACTCGGGTATAAGTCGAGGGGGGTCTTTTTTAGCACAAAAAATGTGCTGAAAAACTCGACTTATACCCGAGTATATACGGTAAGTAAAAAGTACTGTGAATCAATCATAAGGTCCAGCTCAATGTGTAAATTAGCAAAGAATGACAACAAATTGAGCAGTGTGGTTCTTGATACCCTGTGCAATAAGACCAACTATAAATCAAGCATAAAG
Source organism: Glandirana rugosa (assembly GCA_018402905.1). Lineage (NCBI taxonomy): Eukaryota > Metazoa > Chordata > Amphibia > Anura > Ranidae > Glandirana > Glandirana rugosa. The sequence continues at coordinate 253,483 of BLSH010047392.1, read as the reverse complement.
TCCAGCTCAATGTGCAAATTAGCAAAGTTATGTCCAATCGATATATGAGTGGATACCAAATGCAGAGTAAGGTGATTTGACAATTTCCATTCAGTTGCCAAAAAAAATCTCAATCCAAATCTTCAGATGAAATAAAGTGACTGTGCAGTCCTTCACCAGAGAAAATTGACAGAAATGCCTACTTACCAGATCTCTGTGATCCCCATCACAGAGATCAGAAGCCCTTGTGGGTAAGTAGGGGTTCCACGGTTCTGCAATATGAGGTCCACTCGGCTCATGCAAAAATCAAGGAGGCTTGCATTGTGAAATTAGCCTTGGTATATATTTAAAATAAGTTAAAACTGACAGGCAAGTTCAAAAATGCAAGGGGCGCGCCGAGCGCTCCACCTGCGTTCCAAACGAGCAGAAGTGACATTTTTTAATCTGCCTGTCAGTTTTAACTTATTTTAAACAAATACCAAGACTTATTTCACAATGCAAGCCTCCTTGATTTTTACATGAGCCGAGTGAACCTTGTATTGCAGAACCGTGGAACCCCTACTTACCCACAAGCGCTTCTGATCTTTGTGATGGGGAACACAGAGATCTGGTAAGTAGGCATTTCTGTCAATTTTCTCTGGTGAAGGACTGCACAGAGTCACTTTATTTCATCTGTGGATCTGGATTGAGATTTTTTTTGGCAACTGAATGGAAATTGTCAAATCACCTTACTCTGCATTTGGTATCCACTCATATATCGATTGGACATAACTTTTCTAATTTTCACATTGAGCTGGACTTTATGCTTGATTTATAGTTGGTCATATTGCACAGGGTATCAAGAACCACACTGCTCAATTCGTTGTCATACTTTGCTAATTTACACATTGAGCTGGACCTTATGATTGACTCACAGTACTTTTTATTTGTTGATTGATTTATAGCTCACCAGATTGCACAGGTTATTAAGTATCACATTGCACAATCTGTTGTCATGCACCTTATGTTTGGAGTCATCCTGACCCCTAGGGGTCAGTCCTATCAATGCACTTAAACTTATATTTATTTTTGTTCGATATAGGCACTTTAGTGAATGAAGTGAAAATTATTGGTTTACGCACTATATGCACTTTTATATTTATCATTTATATCTATACTTTCATGCAAAGTGTTGTTACCCCCACCCTAGTGGTTAGGGCAAAGAGCGCGGTTAACACAGATATTAATTGACACAGGGAATATAACTACACTAATTCTGGTCACCAGTCCTCAGGAGGTAGGTGCAGGAACTGGAGAGAGTTCAGAGAAGGGAAACAAAGTTACTAAAGGGACTGGAGGACCTCAGTTACGAGAAACGACTACTAGCACTAAACTTATTTTCTCTGGAGAAGAGGCGATTGAGAGGAGATAAGATATATAATATACAAATACCTCAATGGCGATTCTGGCTAAGGGAATAAACTATTCAGTCTCAGGGAGTGAAGAAGACACAGGTAGACATGTGCACTACTGAAAAATGTGTTTTGCTTCGTTTAAGTTTCATTCTTTTTTTTTTTTGTTTATCGTATCATTCGTTATGATCGGCATTCGTTACTTCGGATCATTCGTAACTTTGGATGCATTCATATTCGTGAAGTTCACTAACAGTTACTTAAGCCAAATTTGAAAGGAAATTCCAATAAAAATGTAAATCTAATCTTTCCCAAATTAGTTCCCATGGCGTAGAGACCTGAATAGAAGAATTACTGACTTCAGCTATTTTACCTATAATTTAATAGTTTATTATAATAAATATCAATAATAATAATAAAAACTATAATAGTTAAAAATGTAATTATAATAGAAAATATGAAAAATTAAATTATCCAAATGTAATTGATTCATTAAACTCATATGCTGAATCGTTTTACGTTCTTTCGGATATTTGTATCTTTGGATTTTCGTTCTTTCGGGTTTTCGTTCTTTCTGGATTTGGATTCTGGATCATCATTTGGATGCTGCCGAATGAACGAATATGCCGAATTTTGTCCGAAAACGAATTTGTAATAAAACTAATTGCACATGTCTAAACACGGAGTCACTCGATGAAACTGGAGAAGAAAAGGTTTAACCTTAAACTGCATGGGGGGTTTTTCACTGTCAAGGCAGTAAGGATATGAAATTCTCTTCCACAATCGGTGGCGTCAGCAGGAAGTATTGATAGATTTAAAAAACTCTTGGATGTGTATCTTAGTGAGCACAGTATACAGGGATACAGGAAATTATAATGAACACACGCACCTACACAGGTTGAACTGAATGGACTGGTGTCTTTGTTCAACCTTACCAACTATGTAACTAATATCTAGTTAAAACAACTAAAACATTTTAAAGTGTATGGTGCCATTAAATTTATTTTTAAATAGTAGATTGCCCTATCTTTTTTATCAGCCTGTTATTGTTACTGGAACATCATGATTCAGATTGGAAAAGTAACTATGCACAGCCTTGAATTTCACAACTGTAGTGCAAGCCAAGCAGCCATATACGTTTATTAAAGTCACTCAGATTCATCAATATAATTTCTTCTTGAAGCACCTACTGTATGTGTCTCTGCTTTGGATTCTGGGACTCACCCCATTATTTTGGAGGGCACTGGCCAGGTGCAATACCCCCCATTGAGGGACCTAGAGCAACAACGCTGACATTTTAACCTGTACTTGTCCATATATTTATACACTCTTGAAGAATCAGAACAGCCTTCTGAGAACTGTGTTGAGTGTGATTGCCTGGATTGCCTGTCTTCTACCAGGCAAACCATCAAAAAGATTTTATACGTGGTTGTGTGTAGATGTTAAAATAGTGATGTTGAATTTTATGAAAACATTTGTGTTAAATAATAATGATGATTTAATACAAATATGGTCAACGGGTGCAGTTTATATGATTTTCTCATTTCTTTCAGAATCCATTCACAGTCTTGGGTGGTGTTTAACCAAGCTGTATTGCTTGAAAAAAGTTAGTTTCCTGGACAGGTAAGACAGTTTACACTTCCATATGTGCATTGCTTTGGTTTCCTGTCACTTCCACTATAGGCATACACATTTTCCCCAAATCCTACATCAGGGGAACAGCAGGAACATCCACTGACAATCAGTAAATTTAAGACGCATTACTTACATAGCAGATATAGTACATCATTTTACATGTAATAATTTCGCTGTCATGGTGAGTCATCTTTTCATGGACGATCACTTTCCATTAAACATATAAACTTATGACTGCCCAGTCACCTATGTGTGACAAATGACAAAAACTAACAATCATCTCTTGCAGTGAACTGATTTGTTCTAGTTTTATGCTGGCCGTGCCATTCTTTTCTGATGATAATGCAAAATCAAATGACATTTATGATAATCTGCTAGCCTGATAAAACGTTAATTAACAAGCACTATGGTAGCTGTAGAAATTTTCCATCATACTAGAAAATTTGCTTCACCGAACAAAATTTTCTTCAAGGAAACATGTGTAAAGTACTGTGAATGCAAACACAATTACTAAAATATTGTATTTGTTTTAACATGAGAATATAGTAATTGTCATATTTTTAAATCTACATAATTTCCTAAAATAACACCTAGTGATCTTCCCATGACGGGTGCTAGCACTTCTTGTTTTAGGATCATAACACTCTGCCTCGGTTTTCCAATTGCTGTCCTGTATTGTTTACCTTTTCACAGGAGCTTCTGGTGGTGACTATAAATGACAGTACCCACAAACATGTTCCACCATTCTCACCATTAGGAATTCATTTTAATCTATGACAAGCATCTGAAAGAAATGTCTACAAAGGGGCTGCATGAGATCAGCAAAAAAAAAAAGCTGAAAACCGTATTTACTAAAAGAACAAAAAAAGAAAATAGTTAATAATACAACATGCTTTAGAATATGAAATTTCTGCATTAATGCATTGTTGTAATAAAAACCTTCTCTGCCACAGGCCCCCCCCCCCCAGCCCACCTTATACATACCTGAGCCAGATCTCGATTTAGTGCTGTGCCCAAACGCAGTGGCTCTCTCCACTCTCTCCCTCAGCACAGGGCAGATTGATAGTGGTTGCCATTAGCTCCCACTGCTGTCAATCAAATCCTGTGAGGAGGGAGCAGAGAGCAGTCCGAGCTGCACTGTCTGTGTCTATGTGTATCCCACTGCTTCCTGTGGGGGCACTTGCTGAAAAGGAGGAGCAAGGCATGCCAGAGGATGACCCAAGAAGAGGAGTATTAGGGCTGCTCTTAGTAAAACTATAGCAAAGAGCAGGTAAGTATAACATGTTAATTATCATTCTTATTCTTTTTTTTTTTTTTTTTTAGAAGGTTTACAATCCATTTAAGGTATTTATCTACTTTAAACATTCAGGGGAAAAAATAGCATTTGGCCAAGAAAAAGGGATATCACCTGAAGTGCCAGTACAAAATCTAGTTACATATCTGGAAAGTTTTCCCTGTCAGTGATGGGTTTCTGCCCATGCTATCAACAGACAGTGCTGGTACATCTGTTTAAAAAGTTCTTTACTAACTCTAGTACTCAGCTGATGTGGGGTTGATTTACTAAAACTGGAGAGTGAAAAATCTGGTACAGCTGTGTATAGTAGCCAATCAGCTTCTAACTCCAGCTTGTTCAATAAAGCTTTGACAAATTGGTCTAGGCCTTTCTGTCTTGAATATTCTGATCTTAATCTTGTATCTCACCAGTACTAGCTCTGCTACTGAGTCTTTCTTTTTAATGTGTATCCAGTTATGTCTGCCTATGACCCTGTCTGTTCCACTCTGTCTGCTATACTTTGCTCTCGTATGTCTAGAGTCATCCAGCTAGGTAATGCTGTGGGTGTCATACTGAAAGTTGTCCTGTCCTTGAAAGTTATCTGTATCTTCCACATCTCTGATGAAAACCAAGTGCTCCCTGTTCCCTGCCCTCCAATGGCAGCCAATAATCATCAGCTGGCAATACTGTTTTCTCCTGTTTGTCTGTTCTGATCTTTTATCTGCTCTCTTAAGTATATTATGGAAAAAGAAACAAAATAGAAACCTATGAAAATGGTAAAAAAAAAGCAAGGGACGATGATGAGACCATTTGAACATTACTTTACCTATCCCTAAGCCCTGATTAAGCCCTGATTAGGTGAAACATTTCAAAAGGGTAGTCCTAGAGTGGGGACTGTTATTGTCATGCTTGTGGACAAGTTATTCCATAAATTAAGAAGTTTGTGAAACATCTGATGTGCAACAGATTTTCAATTTATTGCTGTACTTACTTTGACTGGAACATCCACCTACAAAGTTTATAACCAATGGTTAACACTTTTATAGCTGCAGTGTTTCAATGATTTAAGGTTGAAAGGCTTGTCCAACCTCTAAGATGGATCATTTATTTTTATTTGTTTATGCAAAATCACCCTTACCCTTAAAGGGTAAGTTCACTTTACTGAAAAATATGTAAGGTGAACTTACACAGGACCCCCTCCTCACCTCCCAACCTTCCCCAGTCCTGCTGACCTGGAGCCCGGCGATCTCCTGCTTTCAGACATTGGATCGCTGCCTCACGGTTTCCAGACCTAGAGATCTCCTGCAGCATAATCTCCAAAACGTACTTCGTAAGACGGTACATTTAGGACGATTCTAATTGGTCGGCGCCATCACATTGGTGGCGCAGAGCAATCAGAACCTGCATAGCCCGTCAATTCACCGCGGGCAAAGAAAGAAAGCTATAGGGGATTTCAAATCCCTGGACCAGTACAGTGGCGATCCGACATGTCAGAGCGGGGCATCGCCGGCTTCAGGTACAGTGGGACCTGATGCAATGGGAAGGAGGTCCAGTGTAAGTTCACCTTACAGATTTTCTGTAAAGGTGAACATACACTTTAAAACCAAAAGTATCATTAATCAAGCTCATCAGCATAAATGATATTAACTAAATATGTGTATGAAACAAGTCCTGGCAAGGCAATTTTCTTTCTTAAAACATCTTGCTTATTTTAAGTGTTTCACACCGTACCAAAACATACAAAATGACAGAGTGAAAAACAGAAAACTATTATCTCTTGTAAATTTATTCTTTCTCAACAACTGCGCTGTACCCATAATAATGGAAGGATAAATATAATATTGTATTTCGTTTGGAGACCACAGTTAAGGGTACCAGGACCTAATCACACTGGTGTTTTAAAAAAGATCAACAATCTACTGACATGCCAAAAAAAGAAGGTGATGAGATATTCATTTTGTCAAAGTTACGAATATCTTTTTATTTATTGCTTTTTTATGGTGCCGTCAATTTACGAAGTGCTTTACATATTGCACATTCCCATCAGTCCCTGCACTTAAGGGGCTTGCAATCTAGTGTCTCTATTTTTCAAGCATGCATACACATACTAGAGTCAATTTAGACAGGTGACAATTAACCTTTCAGATTATTGTGACAGTAGCACACAGATTACACACATAAATATTATTTACATGTGAGCGATTGTAGAGGAGCCTATAGCCAATGACACAACTTTGTATCACGTTTACGTTTTTGGGGGCATACTCATAGAGAATAAGCACCCTTGAACAAATGGTAAGCTGCATTTATTAATGACTTCTGGAACATAAACTTTAAAAGAGAATTCTTTTCATTATAAAATGATTGCTTTTCTTGCATAATAAAGGAAGAGTCCAAGAAGAATTCTAGCTGCATTAGTTGGTGAATGTAATTTTATTTTAATGCAATTTTAATAATTAAACCTCAGCAATCCTCTCATTAGTTTAGGCAGGAATCTTAAAAGCGAAAAGCAAATGGTAAATATAAAAAGATTCTGCCTTACTACCCAGAAGAACATAAAAGTATCATTACCATATGAATGAGGCCAGCTGTTGCAGCTGCAGTGTGCCCACTAAATTTGTGCTGTGCATAGTTGTTTGCCTCTTGTGTAACTTTCCCCACAGTTTTTCCAGATGACCTTCTGTGCCATAAACAAAATGTTTTTCCTGTTCCAGCTCTGTACAATTATGTGTATGACAATCGTATCCCCTCCAGAAACAAACATGTAGCCTAATAGTGCATCAAAATGTGAAAACAAAATGTAATTATGTGTAATCCTTTCCTGTGGTAGCAAAGGGTCCTTTGAATTTTGGAGGATTTAAAATTGTAATCACTAATTTAATCCCATTAAGTGTGGATGCTGGAAGCATTCTCTAGGCTTTTGACATTTTGTGCTGTGATTCAGGTATGCAGAGAGTATTGTCTGTCAATTCTTTCAATAAAGACATTTACTGTATCTGTAAAGTTAACCACTCTCACAGCCTGCTAGAGCAACTGGGAACCCACACACCATTTATTAAAGCCGTTGTCTACCCATCGATTTGATAGTGTCAAAAAAGAGTTAATATTCCCGGTATGTCGGAAATGCTAGCTGTCTCCTTGATTGTGCTCTCAACCAAACTAGCAAATCATCCAATGGGTGGTGTCATAATGGATTACATGTGCAACATCATGGCAGTTGCAGATTAAACAGAGGCTAAGATGTCAGCTTCCTTAGCCGAAAACGATAGGAGAGTATACAACCACTTTAAGCATGCGCATGACAATATCCTGGCTTATTGCTTCTGGATAGAGCGTTTAAATATGTTCTTCAATTCTGAGCTTAGTGCTTCCCCCCAATGGCTCCACTCCCCCTTTTCCCAGCAATATATATATTTTTTTACTTACATTTAATTGTATGTCACTTAGCTAGTCACCTGACTGCCTGGTTCATCTTCCCCTTGCGGCTCCTCAAGGCTGTGGGAGATCCTGGATGATGCAGAGAGGGATACTAATGTAATAGCACTAGCGTCTCTCTTTGCATCAGTACACTGTAGGGCTGATTTACTAAAACTGGAAAGAGCAACATCTGGTGCAGTTGTGCATGGTGGTAACCAGCTTCTAACTTCAGATGGCTCAATTAAGCTTTGACAAAAAAATAAAAATGGAAGCTGACTTGTTTCTATACAGAGCTACACCAGATTTTGCACTCTTCAGTTTTGGTAAATCAACCCCTGTGAGTGCATGGTGACATGCTGTGCTCACAGGACAGAACGGTATTCATAATCTTTCCTCAGTCTAAACTAATAGGGGATACTCCAGCTTAAATTAATGTGGGGATAGCTGAGGTTTCATTATTAACATTTCTTTAAAATATAATTAGATACACCAACTATGACCAGACTGAATTACACTGGGCATCTTTCAAACCAGAAGACTCACGTCATCTTGTGGTGAAGAAGAGGTATTGTGAAAATCAACTTCAGATTGAAAGTAAGAATCGCAGTCAAAGCTGCTTTTTGTACCACCAACTGGAAGATGTTTAAAAAATAGGCAGAAGTCTATAATGAATATTTATTATGATATGTAGGCTGTCATAAATGAACTATGTGCAAAAAATGTAAGTGGTCTGTCTGCCACACTTGTTTAGTGGTTTCAGTACTTTTGAGTCACTGCCATGGCATAAGTAGGTAAAACAGAATTCTGACTTTACTTTGACTTTCTAATCTTCATGCTTGTTCTTGGTTGGAGACTCAAAAAATTTACTACAGAACTTGGCCAGCATGGTTGCCAAGCGATCTGCATGCATGACTGGTTTTGGACCTTGGGATTAACTCCCACCATGGACATTATCAGAATGGAATATATTCTCTTCATGTTTGAATAAGTAACCCATTTTCCTCCCGAAATCTGAAAACATACTTGCAGGTTAAAGAGACATTCAAACCCAAAATGTGTCCTTTTGTGTCTGCTAGATGCAGGGGAGAAAGTGACCCTGTCCTGGTGAAAATAAACATGTGGCCAGTAAAAAAGATAGTACATATTTATCCCACACTACTGAACACCATTGTAGTTAAGAGGACTATGGAGTCTCTTAAAAACCACCACTTGCAGAAGTATTGATTGCCTGTTTCCCCCACTGCACCCATTGGTTTCTCCTGCTGATCCCTACATCAATTCTCTGTCTTATGGTGGCATAGGGATCCATGGGCTGCCTCACTGAGTGCAGCATCTTCCTTTTTCCCTTGGGGACTCCAATGAGGTGCCCCCTGTACTTGAGCTCCCAGATCTGCATGGGTATTCCAAGGGGGCCTCATGCTCCTTGTTAGATTTTTAATTGATTCAATAATACATTAAAAGGAGGGGTGGGATCACTCACAAATCCAAGGTGGGCAAGAACAGTGTTATGAACTAGGACAGGGAATTTTGCTATTTTTGCATGTGCGTGTGTGCGCACGTGTGTGTATCTGTATGACAGTGGCAGCAAAACACTGTTGTACAGTTCTATTAAAACAGGTAAAACTTTTTGCATAATGCCTTGTAAAATAGACAGCATCTGCACTACTGATGGGTTGGCTTTGAAGCTGAGAATATCTGCATAGATATTAAATGTTTGAAATGGAAGGTGATGTACAACATAATTTAATGGCCACAGTGGAACATGGTTGCAGCTCTCTTATCAGCTTTTCTATTTTCTACATGCAGTATAGACATTTGGCTACTATGTAGAACACCCATATGTCACATTTGACCAACAAGGTTAATATATACAAGAATAATGAAACACATTAAATGACACCAAATGTCAGCATTTTCAAGGCCACCACATGAAATAATGTGGTGTTAAGCGTGGTACAAATAAGGTTATCTGTTATACTTGGGGTTTATTTATAAAACATTCATTGGATGAATGTCACACACATTTGTGCAAGCTGGATGAATTTTCCCAAATTATCTGTAATATATTAATGCCTATAATCACCAGCACAGTCAAGTGGCCATAATGCAGTATATATTCTCATTGAGATAGTTCAGAAAACTATAGAGCATTTTGGGCACTAGATGGAGCTGATAAGAATGAATCTTTAACAGAAAATATGTGAAAATGTGCATGGCATTCCTCCAATAAATGTTTTATAAATAGACCCCATGGTGTAACCTCCTGTTCTGGTGAGAGGATTTTATTTTATTAAATGGTGTAAGAAAAAGTCACACTATTATTGGATTCCTTTTCTTCTCCACCCCTGTGCCTGGAGGTTGGATGCTTTTGTGAGAGTGAGAGAAAAAAGCTGGATGATTCATATGGCCTATACTCCAATAAATTCTGGTGGGTAATGACAATCCCTTTTTGTGGGGTCAATTCACTAACATTTACCGCATAAATTATTGCAGGCGGTAAATAAAATCCAATTCACAAATAAAAAAATTAACGATTAAGTAGTATTAACCGCAAAATGAAAAATGTGCCGGTAAATATCATCCACAAACCATGCAGTAAAGCTCTTAAGTCCAATTCACAAACAGAACAGAGTAAAAAAACAAATATGTATCACCAGGGTTTTGCTGGTGGTATCACATGCAGTATTTGTCAGAAACAGCATGCCCCTCCCCCCATAACTGGATGCTAAGGAGTGGGCCAAGAAGCCGTGTCCTTAACAGCAGATGACTCATCAGCTGTCAGCGAGTGAGTGAGTATAACAAGAATGTTCTTCTGCACATACAGACTGATTTTACTGTTGTGGGTTTAGTAACACTTTAAGGACACAGTGGCTAGCTTCCCAGCCTTCTCCTTAGGGACCAGCTCAATGCGGTACATTTCCGCTTGAAAAAATGTGGTAATTACCGCTCAATCGAACAAACACCACATCATTCGTTATTTTCATGCAAAATTCTCAATGAACTGCAGTTTCAAAATGGATTTACCGCAAATGCTATTTTACTGCATTTTATTGGCTCTTATTTAACTCTTTATGATTTATGATTTACAACTATTGTTGTTTGGTGAGTGGCAGAGTGTTTACTTTAATTACACTGTTAGTGGTGCCACAAAATGCTATTCACCAAATGGTATTTTTTTTTTTTTTTGTACTGGACCGAATGAAGCAGCTTGTGCTGGATCCAGAAAATTATATTTGACTATATTTGAGTTTACTTTCTTATTTATGTATATCAACATAGTTAATAGCAAAATCTGTTGCAGATTGTGCTGCCTGCAGCCAAACAGGAAAAGTGTCTTCTCAATCTGTGCATGTATGGCCAGTTTTATGCTGGCTCTCCACTAGACACATATTGGAAATTACAAGCAACATTCTCTTTGTGCTAAGCAAAATGTGTTTGAATACTTGAAGCTAATTCACTAAAAAGGACTGTTACTATGCCGGATGGCACAAACATAGCACACTTAGGTTTTACATGCTTTACAGCATATAAAACAAAAGTGTGATATGTTTGTGGTAATTTTTTTGCAGGGAACGCCAACAACATACATTAATGCTTCCACTCACCTTCGTTAAAAAGTGTCCCTAATGCTCAAGAACTCCCTAAAACTATATCCTCTTCCTGTCCAAATCTTTTTCATAAACCCTAAAATAATGCTCAACCCCTAGCTCCTAAAATTATGTTTAACAACAAGTTTAAAGGATTAGTGCACCCAAAATTGACATTCCAGTAATAGATGAAATCTGGGGCATTACATAATCCCCCAAATTGTATATCTTTAAGTGTTCTTACACATCCTGCTGCATTCTCTGTATTAGAACATAAATTTAAATTGGAGCCCTATCATATTGGTAACAGCAATTTTAAAAACCAGAAGATTTCACCACTGCCATGCCCAAAATATACAAGGAACTGTTAGGGAGTAGGGATGGGCACGCGGTTCGAGTCGAACGTATGACTCGAACATTGGGCGTTCATCCGTTCATCGGATTTAGAACATTATGGGGTGTTTGCAGTGACTTCACCACTGCAGAGCGCCCCATAATGCATTGTGCGCAGACGGCACTCACAGTTCCTCCCCATTGGGAGAGATCCCACCATCTGCGTGCTTTCTGCTCTGGCAGTTTATTTATATGGCAGGGCGGGGCCTTCCGCCGATGTAAGTGAGCGATCTCACCGAGTGGCCCCGCCCTGACATATAAATAAACTGTCACAGCAAACCTCAGTCGGCCAGAGCCCATGGAGGAGAAGATGTTGAGGCTTTTTTTTTTGGGTCCGGCACTGGTCATGATTGACAATGGATTACAACGGGGGACACTTATTTTTCTTTTTTAATAAAGGACTTGTCCCTAATTGTCTCCTGTGTTTTTTTATTTTTTGACACTTTTTGGTGAATTAGTAGGGGTATGATGTACCTGATACTAATTCACATGGGGGGTGGGACCTGGGGGCCCCCTTATTTAAGGGGGCTTCCAGATTTCTATCATAGCCCCCTGCCCGCAGACTACCACAACCACAGCCCAGGGTTGTGGGGAAGAGGCTCTTGTCCCCATCAAAGTGGGGACAAGGTGCTTTGGGGTGGGGGGGCACAGAGTCCCCCTGCCCCAAAGCACCCATACTCCCCATGTTGAGGGCATGTAGCCTGGTACAGTTCGGGGACGCTCCCTGGCCGCTCCCGGCGCTCCCAGCTAGGTTGCATACTAGGATAAGGGTCTGGTTTGGATTTTAGGGGGGACCACACGTCAATTATTTAAAAAATGTTGCCATGGAGTTCCCCATAAAATCCATACCAGACCCAAAGGGTCTGGTTCGGACTGGGGGGGACCCCACGCAAATGTTTTCTGTGATTTTTCTGTATATTGCCGGGAGCCGGCAATACATTACAGCCGCAATAATTAATGACAATTTTTCCTTCACAAATGTCATTTTGCTCTGGCACTGTTCTAAACATCACAGAGATGCACCTTTAAAATGAGCACTTTTTATTTTTCATGTTCGGGTCCCATAGACTTTAACGGTGTTCGAATGTGCGCACAAATTTTTTGCCTGTTCGCATGGTCTGGTGCAGGGGGTGTTCGGCCCATCCCTATTAGGGGGTTTATATTTTCTGCAAAAGTTTTAGGTAGAATGATTAGTTAAGTACATTACAAAACACAACCTGGGTATTTATCAATTCACCATTGTCCAAGCATTGTCCTGGCTTTAGAAAAATTACCAGTTGATTGTAAAAGTACATTCAATTTTGAATTTCTTTAAAGTACAATCAGTTAAAATGCTTACATTTAAGTAATTACTAATACCACTTTAATTGAATTTGTCTTTTAATATAATTACATTTTGTGTTTCATTGTCTTGGGGGAACTTTAAATGCTAGAGCTAACATACTGCAATAAAATATTATTAATCATCCCTCCAGTCACACATATATCATAACTGCAATCCCTTCTCTGTTTAATTCACATACAGCATATTTTGTTGTATTTAGGCTCCATGCACACTGGGCTTAAAAAAAAAATGCCAATGCTCTTGGAAGAAAGAATGCAAATTTAGCATTTGGGAGCATTTAGGAACATTTAGGAGTAGAGTTGAGCGGACACCTGGATGTTCTGGTTTTCGTGGAAAAGTTCGCGTTCGGGTTCGGTCCGAACTTGACCCCGGACCCCGAACCCCATTGAAATCAATGGGGACCCAAACTTTTGGGCACAAAAATGGCTGTAAAGTCCTGGAAAGTGCTGGAGGGCTGCAAAAGGAAGAAAAGTGGGGGTAAGAGTAGGACAAGTGCCCTACAAAGAAATGGGAATAGGGAAATAACAATAATCTGTCCCTTACAGCACCAGCAGCATCCTCTCCCTACACTAGCCTGAGAGCATATGACATGCAGCACTACGTGACTCCAGCTCATACAGAGGCTGGGTCACATGATGCACTGGCCAATCACAGCCACAGCTAATGGCATGGCTGTGATGGCTTCTAAGGGCAAACCAGTGAAATGCTTGTTGATTGGCTGCCCTGCAGCTATTCAACAAGCGGGGAAAAAATACCAGAACCCAGAACCCGAACCCAAACTTTTTTTCTAAAGTTCGGGTTCGGGTCCCGAACACAGCAAAGTTCGGTACAAACCCGAACTTTACAGTTCGCTCAACTCTATTTAAGAGCGTTAAGAATTTCTTCTGCCAGAAAAACACTCTCAAAAACACAAAACAGAAGGTTTTTTTTTCTGCCACTAAACACTGAGCTTAAAAATGCCTCTAGATGACCTAATGTGCATAGACATATAGGATAACATTACAGGCAAAATGCTAAACTCCTCTAGGAACAGTGTTTTATAAGGAGGGTTGGGACTTTAAATGAGGTATGTGCAACATGGACTAAAGATGAGTCAATATTGAAAAACATATGTTTATTGTCTTATAAAGTGGGTGGCATGGCATAATACAGTTGGTACATACAGTATCTCACAAAAGTGAGTACACCCCTCACATAAATATTTTATTATATCTTTTTATGTGACAACACTGAAGAAATTAAACTTTGCTACAATGTAAAGTAGTGAGTGTACAGCTTGTATAACAGTGTAAATTTGCTCTCACAGCCATTAATGTTTAAACCACTGGCAACAAAAGAAAAGTGAGTACACCCCTAAGTGAAAATGCCCAAATTGGGCCCAGTTAGCCATTTTCCCTGCCCGGTGTCATGTGACTAATTAGTGTTACAAGGTCTCAGCTGCAGCATGGTGGCCAAGACCATACAGTGGTTTAACGGGATAGGTTTCACTCAGAACAGGCCTCACCATGGTTGACCAAAGAAGTTGAGTGCACGAGCTCAGCATCATATCCAGAGGTTGTCTTTGGGAAATAGATGTATGAGTGCTGCCAGCAGGTTGAAGGGGTGGGGAGTCAGCCTGTCAGTGTACAGACCATACGCCACACACTGCATCAAATTGGTCTGCATGGCTGTCATCCCAGAAGGCAGCCTCTTCTAAAGATGATGTACAAGAAAGCCCACAAACAGTTTGCTGAAAACAAGCAGACTAAGGACATGGATTTCTGGAGCCATGTCATGTGGTCTGATGAGACCAAGATAAACCTATTTGGTTCAGATGATGTCAAGCATGTGTGGCCGCAACCAGGTGAGGAGTACAAAGATGAGTGTGTCTTGCCTACAGTCAAGCATAGTGGTGGGAGTGTCATGGTCTGGAGCTGCATGAGTGCTGCTGGCACTGCGGAGCTACAGTTCATGGAGGGAACCATGAATGCCAACATGTACTGTAACATACTGAAGCAGAACATGATCCCCTCCCTTCAGAGACTGGACCACAGGGTAGTATTCCAACATGATAACGACCCCAAACACACCTCCAAGACAACCACTGTCTTGCTAAAGAATCTGAGGTTAAAGGTGATGGACTGGCCAAGCATGTCTCTAGACCTAAACCCTATTGAGCATCTGAGGGGTATCCTCAAAGGGAAGGTGGAGGAGCGCAAGGTCTCTAACATCCACCAGTTCCGTGATGTCGTGGAAGAGGACTCCAGTGGCAACCTGTGAAGCTCTGGTGAACTTCATGCCCAAGAGGGCTAAGGTAGTGCTGGAAAATAATGGTGACCGCACAAAATATTGACACTTTGTGCCCAATTTGGACTATTTCACTTAGGGGTGTACTCACTTTTGTTGCCAGTGGTTTAGTCTCACAGTTACTCTAATGCACCAAGCTACTCACAATTACTCCCAATACTCCCAGTTGCTCACACTTACTCCCAATACTTCCAGTTACTTACAATTACTCCCATTGCTCCCAGCTACCTGCAGTACTTTAGATTCCCACTTGCTTCAGCCCTAACAACTACTCTGCAGTTAGTCCTATGACAGTGCCCTGCTCCCTTTCTCACAGTGTGCCCACAGCACCTCCTGTCAGTGTGTCCTGCTGTCATACACCAGCCGCTCCTCTGTCACTGCCCCCACACCCTCCTATCTGCCAGCTACTCCTCACTCACCGCTCCTGCGCCCTCCTGTCAGTGTGTCCCAACCCCTGCTCCCACTCTCACAGACTCTGGCTCCAGTTCCAGCTGTCAGTGTTTTTTCCCTCCCGCCTGTCCTCTCTCCCTCCCACCAATCCTCTCTCTCTCCCTCCCGCTGGTCCTCTCTCACCCTCACACCAATCCTCTCACTCTCCTCTTACTCTCTCGGTCCTCTCTCTTCAATCTTCCCTGGGCAAGGTGACTATGCTCCCGTGAATCACACTGTGCCTCACTCAGTGTGCTCCTCAGCATGCTCCTTCACTTCCAATTTGTCTCTCTTCAACTGAACAGAATGCATTAAGCACTGTTTACTTAAGGGGGGCCAAACTATGGCCAGCAGGAGTGTACATTTTCCTGGCATCTGTGGGAGTAAACATCACCACATTTGGCATTAAGGGGTAGAGCAGTGCCCCATCATTGGTATCATTGGGAGGGATAGTGCCTCATTATTGGTGTCAGTGGGAGATATTGTGCCCCATTGTTGGTGTCAGTTGGCAGAATAGTTTCTCATATCAGTGGGAGGAGTAGTGTTCCAAGGGCCAGATAAAGGCAGGCAAAGGGCTGCATTTGGCCCCAGGGCGCAGTTTGAAGACCACTGGCCTATAGTGTAGATAACATATCCCTTGTTCCACCCTAGGAGAAGGAGGGGCATCTACCATCAAAAACCTTAACCTCTTGAGGACCATAAGATTACCGTCATCAATATAAAATAATTATAAAACATGGGACAAATACGTCCCTTGGTCCTCAAAGGATTAATGACATAAAGCAAAAACATCTCACTACAATATTAAGTTCCCAGCTATATTGTAGCCTGGAAACTACAATAGAGGAGGGGAGACTGGAGACTTATAGGAAGCATTGTAGAGATAACTCATTATTTAAACCTTTAGGGGACATAGAGTCCAATAGAAAAATCCATTTATCTTCCTTTTGTAGTAAGATTTTGTCCCTGTCACCCCTTCTCTCAGGCAACTCCAATTGAAATGGCTAAATGTTTTAAGCCATCCATTGATGCCCCATGAACATCTCTGAAATGAATGGAAAGTGCTGACTTGTCATCCTGAGCCAAGATGCTAGTGGAATGTCCGCCTATCCTCTTCCTAAGCTCCCTCCTGGTCTTACCAACATATATCTTAGTACTATGTAAAGTGGAAAATCACGTAGCTTCCTGTAGAACTAGCTCAAGTACCAATCTATCTCTGTATCAACCTTTTGTAATCTCATATACAGCAATGATGAATGAAGGTTAGTCAATTAGACATTTCTTCGTCTGTGCAGTGCTTGTAATCTAACACCATAAACATGCTTACAAGATGGAAGAGCAGAGTGATGGCCTCATCAGTGTGCTGCTGCTTCTTTATAATGCAGTCACTATACAGCTAAAATAATGAGTATTGGCCATTATATTACATATGCAAATTCCTATTGAACATATTTGTACACATCCCTATCTGTTTATTAAATTCAATGAACTAGTCATATACCCCTGATAACTGTGCATTTAGCACCATAATCCCACCCAAGCAAATATATTACATTTATTTAACCACACAGATCATTTTGTAAATCCTCAGAAATCTTTTCTAACTAAATTATCCTGCTAGGAAGTAAAGCTGTGCTCTGTAGAAATATCTTAAGCTCTATTAAGATAAAATTGTGTTCTAAAAGCCTACCTACCATGAACAAATCCATCTCTAAAAACACAGTTGGCTATAGGTCTCCAACAAATTGTGAGAGACTTATTACTATCTTTGCTGTAGCTTAGTACTGGCAGGAAATAAATGATTTACATGACATGTTCTAGAAGGAATAACACTGTGCAGCACATTTCATCTAGCTAATAAAACATTAGCAAGTGTTGATTCAAGTGCAACACATTAGATTCTGTTCTGAATTTTGTGATACGCTTAAAGTGGTATTAAATCCAAAACCAAAAATGTAATATATTGCAGTTTACCAATCCTTAGATGTGGTGGCTCCTTTTTTTGGTCTTTTTTCCTCTGTTTTCTGTGATCTGGCCAGTAACACACCTCCTGTATTAGAGTGCCCGCTCTCTGAATGAAGGAGGCAGGGGGCATCTTTGGACAGAAGCATTGTCAGTCTTGGTAGAGGGGGGTGTTATATGTATTAGCAGATTTACATACACTAACAAATTCAATCCAAACTCCAGCTCACACTGCAGTTACACAAGCAGTTACAGCTACAGTTTTTAGTGGGAGATAACCTTCCACTTCCTGTCCCTGAGAGATTGCTGTCTGGCAAAAGCTCTAACTTCCTCCACATACATTTTTTAATGTATTTTAAATCCTATTAAATATAAGGGAAAGGCTGAGGGCAGTGTGAAAACAGGACCCAACTCTGCTATCAGTTGAGCGGAGATGAATTAGTTAATAATGGAAGCCTTGCCTTGCTTTTTTCCCCTTCAGTACAAGGAATATACATGGCAGCACCCCTAACAAGTCCATTTAATTATGGCATGAGAACCATATCAAGACATCAGAAGGCTCTGGATTCTGTAAATAGGATAGAGGCTGTATATAAACAGTTCTCTCCAAATTAAAAAGTTCTCCATTTCTCAAAAATCCCATTGCCCCCCCCCCCCCCTTCCTAGCCTTCTCAATATGCTCAGCTATGCCTTCATCCTACAGCACCACCCCTTCACAGTTTGCACTTGTTCTTCAAGATCTGGATGACAACCCTAGTTTGAGCATTCACAAGTCAGCAATGACAATCTAATATTTTTATCTTCAGATGCATACTTTTAGCTTTCTCTTGGAGATCTTCCATTTACAACTTATAGCTCTAACAAGTTATATCAGAAAAATTTAGAAGAAAGAACAGCCATTAGCCAGACAGGATAGATTTAAATAAAGCATGTACTTCAATTTTGTGGTGGTAGTTTCCTTTAGATCTACCTGTACCTGTTTGAATAAAATTACAAACAGGCAAAAAATCCAGGCAGAGACAGTTTCTTAAATAAACGGATTAGGAAATTGGCAGTAAATAAGACCAGCTCTGTCCTAATGTACAGAGGTACACCAGTGTTCAGAGTGTATGTTTGTGCTGGAAAGTGGACATGTATGTCAGTTTCCTACACAGTACAGTAGCCCTGGCTCTATTCAGTTTTAGACTGGGAGATTCCGCAGCCAAAAGTTAAATGTAAACAAAGGGGCTTGGGATAGTGGTGATGTCATTACCCAAACATTGCAATGTCCATATCTGGGAAAAGACGTGTATCACTGGGTGAATAGAGTCTTATAGGGAACTGGCAAACTAGTTCCCGACCAGGTCCACCTTACTTCTGATAGACAGTGCATGGCAATGGGCAGATTTGAAAGTCACTATAGGACTAAATAGTGGCTATAAATCTTCCCACTGCCAAGGCTCTCTCAATCAAAATTTGGAGTTGATGGGGAACTCATCTCTCAGTTCTCCTGTCCACCCCTACTGCAAAACATTTTGATCATGTTCCTGTCTATGTTGTGGTTGCAGTGGTCGGGGAGGAAGGGAGTGCACTGAGGATGGAATGTCCAGTATGGAAACTCCAACCTCAGTGCCAGACACAAACAGATTTAGGTACCTGTCTGTGACACGCATATGAGTTCAGCAAAAGCAATGACAATTTTGGTGTGGCATCTGACAGAGTTTTAAAGGGTGTCAACTACACCCTTTATGAATTCTACCCATTGTGTTCTACATTGACACGGGGGGTTATTTACTAAAAGCAAATCCACTCTGCACTAAAAGTGCACTGCAAGTGCACTTGAAGTGCACTGCAAATGCACTTGAAAGTGCAGTCGCTGTAGATCTGAGGGGGACATGCATGGAAAATAAAAAACAGCATTTTGGCTTGCACATGATTGGATGATAAATTCAGCAGAGATTCCCCTAATTTCAGATCTTCCCCTCAGATCTACAGCGACTGCGCTTCCAAGTGCATTTGCGGTGCACTTCCAAGTGCACTTGCAGTGCGCTTGTAGTGCAGAGTGGATTTGCCTTTAGTAAATCAACCCCATTATTTCATTCCCTAGTGGAAAAATTCACTCCCATATTGTGTTGTGTTGTCCACTATCACCAAAGCAGAGTTCATTTGGTGAATATAGATATTATTTTTTATTTTGCACAGCTGCCTTACACATTAAGATGTTTTTAGAATATTTTAGGTGGGGTTAAATATCAGATAATGTGGGAAGTTATAATTGTGTCACTTTAAAAAATCTTGATAAAGGACTGAAAAAAATATTGTCTCCCATAGACTTCAATGGGGTTCAGCAATTTGGTTGGTATTAGCAAAATAATAAATTTATCCATATTATTATAAAATAATACATATCTGTATATTGAATAACGGAGAAGGAGTATAACATCAATGACATCTTGTCTACAAATGTAGACAAGCTTAACATCTGCCTGATCACTTTTACAGTGCTCCAAAGGTCCCTTCTCCCTGCCACTGCCTGTGGTGGTTCTTGGGCTCTCCCACTCAACTAGCAAGTCTGAGATCACAGTAAGTGGTTGGGGAGGCTTCTAACAGAGGAGATGAAGGAACATCCTTTCCCCAACCTACTCTGTAATGAATGGTCCCTATGAGAATTCCATCACTTTCGGTTTCAGCTGTCATTGTCTGGCTGTTACAGCCAGGGCAGCATCTAACCAATCATGATCTGTACTTGGTTAGTTGCTTTGGAGGACAGGGGAGACATCGGGGGTGTAATAGACCCCTGATGTTTCCTTGAAGAGTACCTGTCATCTGCCCAAAGCTATCACAAGAGGGCTTGTTTGCTCCCTAATGATAGCAATAAAGTTAAATGAAAAAAAGTGTAAACATTTTTTAAAAAATCAAATAAAAAAATTGAAAGTACCCCCATCCCCCCACACATACACGCAAATGTAAACATAGTTTATGCCCTGCACGCATATGTAAACATAGATTGCACCACACATGTGAGGTATTGCTGCAAACATTGAAGTAAGAGCAATAATTCTAGGGCCCTAATTTACCATTAACTCCTAATTGATAACCTGTGAAAGCTTTAAAAGGTGTCACTTATGAACAAGCTTAGGTACTGTCGTTTGCCACCAATTAACAGGCATGCAAATTTTAAATCTTGTGTCTGGTCTATGGTCTATGTCTGGTAGTAACCCCTAATGGATTGTTGTAGACATGTCTGGTATATATTTATATACACAGGATCATCTTTTATTTTTTACCAGTGGCGAGAGCATGCCTGGCCCGAGTTAAAGGGGAGGACGTCTATTGACGGGCTGTAGACTTCAATCAGCTATAGCGCGGATCTGAAGTGGTTAAAAATTAAGAATCACCCTAGGCAAGCAGCTAATAAAATAGACATAGGTTGCTGGGCACTGCAGTGGGGGATATGTACCAATGCATACATTTTTCTAAAATTATGTAATTCAGTAGGGAGGTGGTCTTTGTAAGGAAGGACATATCCAGTATAAGGAAAACCAGTGGGCATAATTCTGCCCATACCGCCATGCATAGGATAAATGCCAGATGCTTATTAGCGAGTAGGCATGCATTAAAAAAATAAGCAAAAATTGGCATGGATGTACAGCATAGGTATTGGTGCCCTGCAACATGTACAGTTGTGCTCATAAGTTTACACACCCTGGCAGAATTTATTATTTCTTGGTCATTTTTCAGAGAGTATGAATGATAACACAAAAACATTTTTTTTCACTCATGGTTAGTGTTTGACTGAATTTATGATCAATCAACTGTGTTTACTCTTTTTAATCATAATGACAGCAGAAACTACCCAAATGACTCTGATCAAACGTTTACATACCCTGGTGATTTTGGTCTGATAACATGCACACAAGTTGACACAAATGGGTTTGAATGACTATTAAAGGTAACCATCCTCACCTGTGATCTGTTTGCTTGTAATTAGTGTGTGTGTGTGTGTGTAAAAGGTCAATGAGTTTCTGGACTCCTGACAGACCCTTGCATCTTCCATCCAGGATCTGCGGAAAAAGGTAGTTGAAATGTATAAAACAGGAAAGGGATATAAAAAGATATCCGGGGAATTGAGAATGCCAATCAGCAGTGTTCAATCTAATCAAGAAGTGGAAAATGAGGGGTTCTGTTGAAACCAAACCACGGTCAAGTAGACCAACTCAAAATTTCAGCCACAACTAGGCTTTTGTCAAGAGGAATGGGTAGCTTTACCATCTGAGAAGATAAAGAGCCTCATCCATAAATACCACAAAAGACTTTACCACTACCTTTTCCTGCAGATCCTTTGACAATTCTTTTGCTTTCCCCATGACTCAGAATCCAGAAACGTCAGTGCAGCACTGGATGAAAAATGCAAGGTCCGGAGTCCAGAAACTCATTGACCTTTTATACATACACATTAATTACAAGCAAACAGATCACAGGTGAGGATGGTTACCTTTAATAGCCATTCAAACCCATTTGTGTCAACTTGTGTGCATGTTATCAAGCCAAAATCACCAGGGTATGTTAACTTTTGATCAGGGTCATTTGGGTAGTTTCTGTTGTCATTATGATTTAAAAAGAGTAAACACGGTTGATTGATAATAAATGGCTTCAGCCAAACACTAACCATGAGTGAAAGAAATAGTTTTATGTTATCATTCATATTCTCTGAAAAATGGCCAAGAAAACATAAATGCTGCCAGGGTATGTAAACTTATGAGCACAACTGTATAAACAGAAGCACTGCAGAAAGAAGTTACTGAGTGTTCTTCAACGTGTTACTGAAATGTATTCCTTTACTTGGTTCCCACTCTGTGATCCTCAGCTCCTTGCCCCATGCATGTGGCTGCAAGACAGGTCAGGCACAGCCTGCCACTCAGGTACTCCTTCCACTCCATGACCTCACACCACCTTAGGAGTATTGGGCAGGAGGTGCAAGAGGAGCCCCTTCATTTACTCAGTTTCTACCAGGTACATGATATTCTTTTAATGTGACCAAAAGGGCAACATTATTATATACACAAATCCTTTAACTAACATGCTTTTGGGATGCTTTTAACCTGCTTCTTCCCAGCCCCTACTGTGGAAGTAGCATACTCCTTTGGCTTTGTGGGTTCCTTCTCACTAAAGTCAGGGATCATCCAAATGTAGGCACTACTCTAAAGGCTGTCCACAATACTTGCCACAAAATTTATTGCACCCAATTTTCTCATGTTGTCTGTGTTGGGTAACCCAGACTTCTCTCTGAGGCTTAACAGTGTGTATTTTTGCCCTCCTCTGCAGCAAATACATTCAAGCTACAGGACTTCTGGACTGGCAGCAGCTGGAAGTCAGTTGCTGATATTCAATCCATGCTTGATCCCCATTTACTGTTTTGACAGGCCCACCAGATATAACATTCTTTTTGCTCCATACCTCTGAGTCAAGCAAAACTCCCTGATCCTACTGCTTTAGAATTGATTTTTTTACAATAAAGGCATTGTAGTTTTTTACTTACCTTTTCATTTTTTTGTGGAGTATGACTCAATGAGTTTAATAATGATTATGTATCCCATACTCATTCACCTAGAGGGCTGATATTGGAGGCTCCTTTGTTTTGAAGGTGTCTTTCAAATTCTGTAAACTTTCCCCCACCGACCCCTTACCACTTTTGTGAAGCCGGAAGAGACCATTGTCCTCTCAACATGTAGATAAAGTATCTTACACGGGGGAAGGCTCTGCAGCCCCACACTTGCTACCTCCTTTCCTGGCCAGCCAGGCTGCCTAGACAAGGGTTTAATGATTTTTTTAGGGGGACCCCATGCTCATGCCCAAAAGAGAGTATTTATTCAATGATATCACCCAGTATCCCTACCAAATTGTTTACATATAAAAGCTGTTCAGGGATCTGTCATGTGCTGGTAGCACCGAAGGTACAGTTGGGTGAACTGGCCAGTTGGTTTGTCCATTCACTGAACAGATTGGGTTTGTGTTGATGTGCTCACAACCTAAACAGCACTATTCCCTAATCAAACTCAAAAAAATGTATATCAAACAAAGAGTGCCTACAGAAAATAATTATGTCCATGCAAGAAACTCCTTTAAAATGATAAAATAAATAAATGTTCAAAAATCATGATCCTCTCTTCATAAAACTTGCTTTCCAAAACTTTAATGTGCAATATTTGCGAACACACAATTATCATGACTTAGTAAGCACAACCCACCAGATGTTAAAGACATTCATTCATTACAGAGGGTCAAACACGCTTATGTATAATGATATTTAAATTCCAGACCACCATGATCTTCTGCATAAAGTTTTAAGGTTTCTAAACACCAGCAGGGTCAATGTAGCACAGTTGGTCAAGCAAACACAAAAAGAAAGGAAAAGGTAATAGTGTATTACCGTTTATTAAACAACAGGTAAAATGCTTAAAAACACAGTTATGCACTTGCAGCACTTTAAAAATAATTTCAGAAATCACATATGCATACAGCTCCTGCAGCTCACTGCCTAGCCAGTGTTTTATTCACTAACAACCATGGTGTTGTCTAAAAATGCCCAGCAGAGTCTGGGAACTCCCATAACATACAGGAGCTTTCATGTAAAATACTATTGAGTATCTTGACACCCAAGGGGGGTTTTAGGCACAGCTATCAGTATGCAGATGATAAAAATCGTACAAATTTTATTCAAGAAATCTCAAAAAAATCACACAAAAGCAAGAGAACAGGTATAATAGTGATCATGGTGAAATTTAGTTGCAAGTTTCTAACGTTCCAATGCATTTGGAGATATTCTCTTCTTCAGGGAAATGTAGAAGAATACATATACAGGGTGGGCCATTTATATGGATACACCTTAATAAAATGGGAATGGTTGGTGATATTAACTTCCTGTTTGTGGCACATTAGTATATGTGAGGGGGGAAGCTTTTCAAGATGGGTGGTGACCATAGCGGCCATTTTGAAGTCAGACATTTTGAATCCAACTTTTTCAATAGGAAGAGGGACATGTGACACATCAAACTTATTGGGAATTTCACAAGAAAAACAATGATGTGCTTGGTTTTAACATAACTTTATTTTTTCATGAGTTATTTACACGTTTCTGACCACTTATAAAATGTGTTCAATGTGCTACCCATTGTGTTGGATTGTCAATGCAACCCTCTTCTCCCACTCTTCACACACTGATAGCAACACCGCAGGAGAAATGCTAGCACAGGCTTCCAGTATCCGTAGTTTCAGGTGCTGCACATCTCGTATCTTCACAGCATAGACAATTGCCTTCAGATGACCCCAAAGATAAAAGTCTAAGGGGGTCAGATCGGGAGACCTTGGGGGCCATTCAACTGGCCCACGACGACCAATCCACTTTCCAGGAAACTGTTCATCTAGGAATGCTCGGACCTGACACCCATAATTAAGTTGTATCCATATAAATGGCCCACCCTGTAGATCACATATTATGTAACTGTTACAGAGACATCCCATTGTAGGAATGCGCCTACACTGCCACACAATAGAACAGATTCATCTAAACCTAACAGAATATGTGAACACACACCTTAGAGAAAGAGTTTAAGGGAATGCAGTTTTAATACAAAGAGGGGTGTCACAGACTTCCAAGAGGGATATGTTCAGACTGCAACACAATCTTGTGTTGTCCCAAAAAAAAAAAGGTCAGCCAGTCACATGCTTTCAGGGAAGCAGGTTAGAGGATGAGGCAGGACCATGCAGCCAGATGTATGAAAGAGCACACAATCATTCCCCAGAGTCAACACATGTGTTGCATTCACAGTCATGTGCTGACTCTAGGGGATGACTGTCCGCTCATTCATACATACTGTATTGCGTAACTAATGCAGTGTTTTTGACTGTTATAGATACTTTTTGGGTTTTAATCAAACCCATGCTCACCTCTAACCCAAAGCTTATCCCTAGTTATAACCAACCTGAATGGAGTAGATAAGAAATATCCATAAAATATATGTTCTGGTGATCACTAGGATTTTCATCTCACTTTGAAGAGTTTTCCTTCTGCATTCAAAACATTCTATATGGAATTCCTAATAATTCTGTGTAAAATACACTCTACTGCAGTCCTCCAGTGTATCCTTGGGTTGAATCCACACTATTACCTACAACAGTTGGAGACTGTGCCAATGCTTTTAGAAGCTTTGATCATGTGATCTCTCCTTCAAAAGACAATAAATTATATCCTTGTTCTCCAAAAATTATCTAGACACATCTACTACTTAATAGTTAGTAATCTATTTTTCATGAAATTATGTCTTACTAGGTTTTTCTGCCACCTTGTAATAACCTCTGTGAGCTCCTAAACCTCTCCTTTTTTAGCCTCATTTCTGCTTGTTTGGAGCAAACAGCACAAGCATGTTAGTTGTGGTCATGTACTCTGATTTAGGCACACTACAAATTCCATAGTCCATAGTCATTAGTTTATTTTAGGAGCAAGTAAGAGAGGATGGCTATGTTTCTACATACAGTGGGACCATGGAGCACAAACATAGCCATCCTCTAACAGGAAGCTGGATAATAGCCACAATAAAAATGTATTTTGGAAATTTGGAGGAGATGAGAGCAAAAGAAGGTACTTTTTGAGTTATGATTATAGAATTGTTATTCTTAAACCAGAGTTTAGCATCACAAATGGTAAGTTTACCTTTTACCTTCCGGATCCCTCTGCACATGTCAACTGTGGTACCCTGTGTACCTGTCTGTATATCATACACTGCAATATTCAGTCCTGGAGTGAGTATTCATCAAAATGTTCACAATGGCAAGCACTCATTGGTCAGCACATCCATGTGATAGTGCTGAGCAATGAGAAGTGCATCTGAGGCTTCTTCTAGTGAAGTGTCCCAGCAGAAAGAAAAAACTTCTCCTTGGTCAGCACAATCAGTTAATGCTCGCTATTGAAAGCATTATGGTGCATACTCAATCTGGGGCTGTTTGTTGCATTGTACGGTGTACAGACCACTACACCGGCAGCATGGGACGCCATGGCCGTTTTGTGCAGCATGGTCCAGAGGAGTGGCCAGGATATTTGGAGTTAGTTCAAGTTTTCATTTTTTTGTGAAAAGGTGAACTTACCTTTCAAATGTTAGTTAGCTCCTTTCAGTGAATTGCCTCGAAACGTATCAATAATATATCCCCTACTTTTTAATGTAATTATTCTAGTGCTCATAATTATCTAAACAATGGATATAAAATATATTTATATTGCCTGTGGGCCTGCTTTAAATAATTTTGCGTGTGCTTTTTTCCACTTGAACTTGAAAGGATTTGCGCTGAACTGCAAGCTATTCTTTTATCTGTAATCTTCATATATATTTAGTCTAGTATTGCTTCAATTGCAGAATGTTGATAAATTATACATTAGGTCACTGCTTAACCATACAAAGCAGTTATGTACCAGTCCAACTATTATTTCCAAATACCAGTGTTTAATGCACATGGTCATTTTATCATCTGATTTTCAATTATTCCTTTGTTTATGAAAACAACAGAAAGAGAAGATTGGTTCCGTAAACTGTGACACCAAACAATGCACTGATTACAACAGAATATATAGTATATTGAATTTGATGTAACATAATTTTCTGTAGGTACAGTATGATAAGTTATTGTTATATGTGAATATTTATATGGCTCATGAGAGCTTTACATTCTAACCACAAAAGACTTTTTCCATTGTAGCACCAGGATAGAAAAATTGTACTTACGTTGCAAGTAATTGAGACAGAGACACAATTATAATTCCATGTTAGGTAAATATAAATACCAGATGTGTATATAAATGGCTAGCAATATGCCCTTTGCATTTTTTTGCAAACCATAAGGGATATGCTCTAGCATGGTAATGAGATGGGCTCCATACACATTAATGCTTATGAAATTCAAAATAGATGGCAGAAGTTAAAGCAGGAACTTTTTGGAAAATACCACTGCTATTCCTGAACTGGTTGATAAGAATCCTGTTTTAAATCACCATTTATGCAGCAGGCTTTGCCTTTTAGCAGCTCATGTTTCATGCAGTAATCTCATGTTTTGCAGCACCAACATTTTCTTCCATTTTAACAAGATGGCCAGAGTCTGATAAGGAACAATATGTCCCTGTATGTAATGCTTCTTGTGGTTTGTTAGATTTGCTCCAATTGCATCACTTTGAACTTTGTCCAGTAGACTGTCCAGTAGACAACGTTATACCTGTACCTCTTGATACAGTGGTATTTTGCACCTTTATTAAAATCTCAACTATTGAATTGTGTAGCTCATTTTTGACCCTTCTATTGCTTCTTTCCTACCTGTCTTCTTTGCTTCTGGGTTGTTTGATTTAGATTCTTTTTCCTAATAACTTAAGCAACAGTGCCAATATGTAATTGTATTTACCATACTCCTATTCTCAACTTCTTGAACGTACTAAGTTGTTTTAAAGAATAACAACCTAGTGATCCTCTCACACATCTATCTTCAATCCTATGACATACTATTTGCTTTATGGTTTTACTACCTCTATGCTTGACTAATGAACAGTATCTTTTTTTGGAAAAAAAAGAACAGTATCTTATGCCTCAACCCTGCTTACTTACATGAATGACTTTTGTATAAAGAGAACAACATTAAAGGGCATAGGCACAGTAATGTCACATACTAATAAAAGAAAAAAAAAACAAATGAAAACATAAGGAATAACTAAGACAAAACATAACAAACATTCCACACAATGGTATGAACTCTTGGAGTAAGTCGGAAGAAAACAGCAGTAATAGAACACAAAAGGTGCACGTAGTAATCCCAAATTGTAATGAAGCAAAAATGAAAAGACAATCCCAGAGAAAAATAAAAAGTGTATAAGATTACGTAGATACTTATGATCTGCCAAACTATGCAAAAATAATAATAAAAAAATCTATAGATAGTAACCACTAGGCAAATAAATAAAACTGTTGCTGTTAGTATAGGCCCATGTTAGTAATGCCAAAAAAATAAAAAATAACATGTTGGGCAGAGCATTATAAATAAACTCACGGGGAGTTTCAATTAGCTTCAAAGTGCAGTTCATAAAGATTTAATTATAGTGAAATCTATGGAGCCAAAAAGACAAGTATAGATGTCTAGTCACTAAACGTAACCTGTTTTTTCAGTGGGTAATGTGTTGCCATAGCTACAGTTTCTGACATTATAGAAAGGTCTTGTAAATATCCACGTTCCCCCTGTATTCAAAAAGGAACTAGATGGTGGAAGAGTCAGGGCCTCTGTCAATGTGCTTTTATTTGCTTTTAATCATAAAAGTGAATAGGAATGCCAAAGACAGTTAAATGCAGGTCAGGAGTAGGCCAATGGCAGGTCAAATGTACCTGTCAATGGATTCAGAATGATTTCCAAAGATTCTAAAACTGATGCCATTGACACAAGCCCATTGTCTGCCAACACAGGCCCTTAACCATTTCCATAGCGCGCGCAGTATATTCACTGCGGCAGTGTGGATGTGTCCTGCGAATCGCCATAAATAAACGGCAATTTGCAGAGTGGCCGCTAGGGGTTGCACGTGCCCACCGCACTGTGGAGGAGTGTACCCATGGCTCGGGTGGACCCGATGTCCGCCAGCGAGCCGCGATGAGCAGCCAGAGCCAAAGAACGGGGAACTGCCGATGTAAGCATGGCGGTTCCTCACTCTGTCAGTGGGGACATAAGAGATCTACTGATCCCTGTCACTGGGATCAGTTAGATGTCTTATGCCCATAACGGTCCAGCCCCCCCCCCCCCACAGTTAGAACACGCCAATGACATTTATACAGTAATCAGTGGACATTTAAATTTCTGATCACTGCATAAATGTCATTGGTCCTAAAAAAGTGTCAAAATGGTCCGACATGTCCTCTGCAATATCGCAGTACCACAAAAAATTGCAGATCGCCGCCATTACTAGTAAAAAAATAAAAATAAATAAAAACCCCAGAAATGAATTCTTATCATCCATAAACGTGGCAACTTTTGCGCAAACCAATCAATAAACGCAGATTGTGATTTTTTTTACCAAAAATATGAGGAAGAATAGAACAGCCAAAACCGATGAAAAAAAATGTTTTTTTATATATTTTTTTGGATTTGTATATTAGCAAAAAGTAAGAAGTTAGTTTTTTTTTTGCAAAATTGACACTCTATTTTTGTTTATAGTGGAGATCAGAAATTACGCAGAGGTGATCAAATACCACCAAAGGAAAGCTCTATTGTTGGTGAAAAAAAGGACGCAAATTTAATTTGGGTACAACATCGCATGACCGCGCAGTTGTCAGTTAAAGCAACGCTATGCCGAATCGTAAAAAGTGCTCTGGTCCTTCCGGGGCTGAAGTAGTTAAGCTGCAGGATGGGTTATAACCGAACAGTTGTCATATCCAGACAAGTATAATAGAGGTATTGCCCCATGGCTGCAGGAAGTGTGTACACTGTTAGCCTGAAGAGAGTGCCATTGTTAGCGAATAGCAGCATGTTAATTATTATGTCATGGGTGACAAATATTTTGTAGCTGTTCTAGTCAAAGAAATATAAAAGTAAGGTCAGATGGAGAGCTGTCTAGAGAAGCAGAAGACCATCATCAGTAAAACATATTAAGCAGGGCATGTGTTTCTGAAATAGGGAGTAGGCTTGTTTTTTTACAAACCAAAAAGTTCCCAGCACACTTACCAGCTAGCCTGCAAAAAACAAACAAAAAAAAAAAACAAATTAGCCCTGTCTATAGCTGCACACATTTGCAAATATATGTGAAAGCTACAGTGTCTTATCAAGGCGGCTCCTCTATATACAGTGGTATTAACTCTATTGCTTTGAAAGTCACCAAGTTGGAGCATATATAGCAGGGGATAAATAGAGGGCAGGTTTGCCTGGAGGGGGCCCACTCTTCCAAAGTATATTTGTTGTTGCATATTGTTTCGGGTATACGTTGGTAATTTTTGGAGTCCATAGCAAGCTAGATATCTGCAAGAAATGATTTTCAAATGTAGTGTAGAAGTCAGTGTGACTTTTAAAAGGTCACCAATGTGCTTAATCCACACAAAGCTTGGTCAAAATCTTAGTGGAAATAAGTATGTAACAATATATACAATTTTAAAGCTAAATTTCAGGAAACCAAAATCCTCCTTTGCAGTGGGACTGTGTCCACACTGAAAGATTTAACTGCTCATTTAGGTCTAAGGAACTCACTGCCACTTCACTCCCCACAGCCTCTTCTTCCCTATGCTTAGGCAGTCTAAGGTCCTCTGACATTAGGACTAATGCAGAAACTATAACTGTGCATTGGAAGTGAGGATACTGAGGAACAGGCCAAGGCCGGAGCATGGGGGAACTCCATCTGCCAGAAGGGCAGAGGATCAGGTAAGTAAAAGGGCTTTTCCATCCCCTAGACATAAACTAAAAGTGAATACTTGCAATGTTGGCGTAACCCCACTGTAAGGGAAGGTTTTTAGGTTTGATAGAGTTGACCTCTGTTGACATCAGTTGTATCTAGTTTTTGGAAGGAGGCAAAATCTCATCCTTTGGATTTAGGATTGGCATTAATAGTCTCTGCAATGTTGGGTTGTAGGATAGAACCGCATGAAGAAATGTTGAGGCAAAGATATCCTGATGTACAGGCACAGATATCAGTATGCAGATGATAAAAATCGACAAATTTTATTCAAGAAATCTCAAAAAAATCACACAAAAGCAAGAGAACAGGTATAATAGTGATCATGGTGAAATTTGGTTACAAGTTTCTAGCGTTCCAATGCATTTGGAGATATTCTCTTCTTCAGGGAAATGTAGAAGAATACATATACAGGGTGGGCCATTTATATGGATACACCTTAATAAAATGGGAATGGTTGGTGATATTAACTTCCTGTTTGTGGCACATTAGTATATGTGAGGGGGGAAACTTTTCAAGATGGGTGGTGACCATGGCGGCCATTTTGAAGTCGGACATTTTGAATCCAACTTTTGTTTTTTCAATATGAAGAGGGTCATGTGACACATCAAACAAAAAATTGGCAATTTCACAAGAAAAACAATGGTGTGCTTGGTTTTAACGTAACTTTATTCTTTCATGAGTTATTTGCAAGTTTCTGACCACTTATAAAATGTGTTCAATGTGCTGCCCATTGTGTTGGATTGTCAATGCAACCCTCTTCTCCCACTCTTCACACACTGATAGCAACACCGCAGGAGAAATGCTAGCACAGGCTTCCAGTATCCGTAGTTTCAGGTGCTGCACATCTCGTATCTTCACAGCATATGGTTTTTTTATGGTTTTTATGGTCAGTAAAAACCAATACCGGGTGACCCTCTTCCTATTGAAAAAACAAAAGTTGGATTCAAAATGGCCGACTTCAAAATGGCCGCCATGGTCACCATCCATCTTGAAAAGTTTCCCCCCTCACATATACTAATTTACCACAAACAGGAAGTTAATATCACCAACCATTCCCATTTTATTAAGGTGTATCCATATATGGTCCACCCTGTATATTAGGGAATATGCATGTGACATAGGAACGTAGTAGTAGTAGTAGTAGTATGAGTAGTTGGTAAGGTTGAATAAAGATGCCAGTCTGTCTAGTTCAACATGTGTTAGTGTGTGTGTGTGTGTGTATGTTTTTAAGTCTCAACCATCTCCTATAACCATGTATACCGCATTTGCTCAGATGCCCATCTAACTATTTTATTAAAAATATTGACACCATTCCCCACTGACATAGTCAACTGTGGAAGGGAG
>BLSH010047392.1:204837-220997 GCA_018402905.1 Glandirana rugosa | reverse complement strand
TGAAGAGGGTCATGTGACACATCAAACAAAAAATTGGCAATTTCACAAGAAAAACAATGGTGTGCTTGGTTTTAACGTAACTTTATTCTTTCATGAGTTATTTGCAAGTTTCTGACCACTTATAAAATGTGTTCAATGTGCTGCCCATTGTGTTGGATTGTCAATGCAACCCTCTTCTCCCACTCTTCACACACTGATAGCAACACCGCAGGAGAAATGCTAGCACAGGCTTCCAGTATCCGTAGTTTCAGGTGCTGCACATCTCGTATCTTCACAGCATATGGTTTTTTTATGGTTTTTATGGTCAGTAAAAACCAATACCGGGTGACCCTCTTCCTATTGAAAAAACAAAAGTTGGATTCAAAATGGCCGACTTCAAAATGGCCGCCATGGTCACCATCCATCTTGAAAAGTTTCCCCCCTCACATATACTAATGTGCCACAAACAGGAAGTTACTATCACCAACCAATCCCATTGTATTAAGGTGTATCCATAAATGGTCCACCCTGTATATTAGGGAATATGCATGTGACATAGGAACGTAGTAGTAGTAGTAGTAGTATGAGTAGTTGGTAAGGTTGAATAAAGATGCCAGTCTGTCTAGTTCAACATGTGTTAGTGTGTGTGTGTGTGTGTATGTTTTTAAGTCTCAACCATCTCCTATAACCATGTATACCGCATTTGCTCAGATGCCCATCTAACTATTTTATTAAAAATATTGACACCATTCCCCACTGACATAGTCAACTGTGGAAGGGAGTTCCACATCCTTACCACTCTAGCAGTGAAGAACCCTCTATGCAGTTTACAATTTAACTGCTTCTCATCACCCTCAATGAGTGGCCATGCATCCTCTTACACAACCTGAGATTTGATAGCTTTCTCTCTATGCTAGAATCAACATTTAGATATTAGTATAATGCAATCATGTCTCCTCTTAAAACGGAGTTCCACCCAAAAGTGGAACTTTTGCTTTAAGTACTGGTGACCCCCTGGCATGCCACAATTGGCATGTCATTTTTTTGGGGGGGAGCGGGTACCTCATTTTCACATGTACCCAGCTCCCTCTTCCGCCCTCAGTGAGTGGAAGTTCACTTCTCCCCCCCTCCCTCCCTGCAATCTTCTGGGACACGTCACAGTTCCCAGAAAATTGCCCGACCATTCATATCGTTCATGCGCGCCCGGCTGTGAAGCCACAGCCAGGCACCCACACTTGCAATGCCGGTGCCGCAAAGGAAAGGGGGAGAGGAATGAAGCTTTGGGCGGCCGCATCACTGGACCATGGAACAGGTGAGTGTCTGTTTATTAAAAGTCTGCAGCTACACTTTTTGTAGCTGCTGACTTTTAAATGGGTGGAACTCCACTTTAAGCATCTCATCTCCAGGGAGAATATGTTTATATGTCGCTCCTCATAACTAAGGTCCTCCAGTCCCCTTATTAGCTATGTTGCCAGCACAACCTTCCCGAGGACTGGTGACCAGAGCTGGAAACCATACTTAAGATATGGCCAAACCAGTGTTTTTGGTAAAGTGTTGGAATTATAGTCTTGTCTCTTGAGTAAATGGCCTTTTTATTCTATACTAATAATCTGATGGCTTTGCTTGCTGCAGCTTGGCATTGCATGCTATTGCTGAGCTTGTGATCTACTAGGACCCCCAGATCCTTTTCCATCCTTGATTCCACCCAGAGGTTCTCATCCTTGCAAGCAACTTGCATTCATATTCTTAGCTTCAAATGCATTAATTTACATTTTTCAATATTAAATCTCATTTGCCATGTAGTTGCCCATCCCTTTATTTTATTGAGATTTTATTGTAATGTTTCTATATGCTGCTGTGAAGTTATTACCCTGATTAGCTTAATATCGCCAGTAAACACTGAGATTGAACTATCTATACCAACCTCTATATCGTTTATGAATAAATTAAACAGAATTGGTCCCAGGACAAAAACCTTGAGGTACCCCACTTACAACTCCAGAGCATTTAGTAGATATTCTATTTATCACCACCTTCAGGATGTGCTCCTGTAACCAGTTTTCTATCCAGGCACATACACCATTGTTAATCCCAACAGATCTTCATTTGTAAATGATGTGTTTATGGGTAACTGTATTGAATGTGATAAAGGATTTTGAAAACAAAAAACAGTTGATGAAAAATAAGGGTATCCAAAAATCCATCCACATAGATAATTTTATAGAAAGGTACATTTAGACTATGCTACTATATTGTTTATATGTATACAGCTTTGCAGAGTCACTAGTTAGCAGAGTATAGGTATGTGTTTCTGCCAACTGTTTTAAACTTTTACTCACTTAGTTTCTACCCCTTCTGAAAAGCGATCTGTAGTGAATTGCCTTAGAGGGAGGCAGAGCGTAGCTTCCAGGTATTCAGGAGGCGATCCTGTTGCTTCTTGAATGAATGTTTTTTTAGCTTTTCTTTCAGCTGAATGAGAACTTTGTATTGAAACATTGTGCTGCAACTGCAGGCCAGATGCAGCTCAGCCTTATTGGCTTTGATGGGCGAGTTTGACAGACAGTGTCATATGTCCATCTTGGCATGTTAAATTAAATTTGCCATGGACACAAAGCATCACAGCCGTGGCAAGTGTACAATCCTAACAAGTTCGAACAATCGGACATAAGTGCTCTGGTGACACACTTCCTCCACCTTCCACACTAGCAGCTCACCTTCCCTATTAGGCTCTTATTACAGGAGCCCAATAGCGCATGATGTAATAACCAAATCCTCAGGTGCAGAAATCCCCATGAGCCGAAGATGTCATTCACTCCCTTTCGTGATTCGCTATTGGGCTCCTGTAATAAGAGCCTGATAGGGAAGTGAACTGAAGTGGAGGATCTCTGTTGGAGTGGCTCTGAAGGGGAGGTAGTGGCATTGTCTGCTCATCCGGAGTGGTGGATCCCTGTTGGAGTTGCTCAGAAAGGGAGTGAATGACATCTTCGGCTCATGGGGATTTCTGCACCT
Source organism: Glandirana rugosa (assembly GCA_018402905.1). NCBI lineage: Eukaryota > Metazoa > Chordata > Amphibia > Anura > Ranidae > Glandirana > Glandirana rugosa. The sequence goes on along the minus strand of BLSH010047392.1, from coordinate 218,009 downwards.
GAGGATTTGGTTATTACATCATGCGCTATTGGGCTCCTGTAATAAGAGCCTGATAGGGAAGGTGAGCTGCTAGTGTGGAAGGTGGAGGAAGTGTGTCACCAGAGCACTTATGTCCGATTGTTCGAACACTCACTTGTTATATCACACTGGGTGCCTCTATCCAGAGGACTGTTATTTTAAGCGCTGCACTTTCTTTGGAATATGGACATTTTTGGAGGGTTGTGATAAATTACCTTTTAGTGTTCAGCTGTTAATGTAATTGAAAGGACTGCACTGTTTGAATCTTTGTTTGTAATCCTAACAAGTTGCCATGTTCACTTGTAGGTGGGCAGTTGGGGGCAGCAAAAATGCAGATATACCACCTCATGATTGCCCTTGTGAAAAAGCCATAATAGATAAAGTCCAGAATGACAATAATACCCACTTATCTGCTGAGCAGACATAACGTTGTCTAATGTAAATTTAACACCTACGCATTTGATCTAGAAAAATTAGTGCTCTTGTTCTGGCGAGGCTCAGGGGGAAAGATTGTGGGAGATTATCCTCAGATATGTTTAAAATGAGAAGGGAGATGACATTTTTTTTTTCCAAATTACTTATTTTGTTGTTTTTCTTTTTTATGATGTTCTAAATAAAAAGAAATAACCAGCATATTATATCTCATTTCACTAAGAAAATTGTATTTATTTTCTGAATTTAGGATGTTAAAAAAGATACTGCCGTGTTTGGTGCTAGAAGCTGGGGGCAGTACATTAGAATATGATTAGAAAAAGGAAAGAAGGGGGATAGTTTATATCACAAAACATAACATATGAATACACACATAAAACCATTCAAATAATTTAATTGAAATAAAATACCACTAATAAACCATACAATAATCACATAATATTGTCTGTCTAATATTATCTTGTCTATTGCAATTACAGCATAAATATGTCTCTTGCCATTTGTATAAAAGGGACATAACAGCCAATTACACTCAATGTGGAATATTCCACTACACTGTATAATCATTTTGATTAATCCTTGATGAGCCTGTCAAGAAAATAAACATAGGATTCATGTGCATAAATATTAATTTTATCAGAATGGAATTCTGAAACAGTTATGGCTTTAGAGGGAAGCATATTGGATAATACATTCCAAAATCAAAATTAAATTGCAACAAAGTCAAAAGAGGTATGTGTTCTTTATTATAGAACCAAACAATAGATATACAATAAATACAGTTTTAACTTTGTTCTAAGTGTAATTTTTCAGGGAAGGGGATTACCAGCACCTTAAAAGTCCCATTCTACTTTTCTCTGTTCTATTGTTTGGTTCTATTATTAGGGATGTGGTGCCGGTGCTACTCTGCTAGACTTTGATTTTGTACTCGCTTCTTTATTATAGAGGACACACTGTTCCAATCGAGGCAAAAGCATACATAGAAATGTTTAGAATACATTAGGGTGCATACAGAAAGAAGAATATCTGCTTATATTTAAAAACGGATAGCCAAGGGTTTAAAAAATTTAACAAAGCATGGTTTGGTGTGCATGTAGACAATGACTTAAGCAGAAAAACTGCTTTTAAAGTGTGTCTTTAGACAAAACATTTATTTTTTTTGTTTTGGCTATAGCGCGGGGGAGGGGGGGGATTAAATCCTCTGTCAAGTTTGTATTGCTGTCTGAGACCTCATTGGGGAAATTCCCCCCTCTATTTGTACTGGGGACACTTGTCGCCAAGAAAAAAAAATGAGTGTAAGTCCAAAGAATGGACCCCAGAATGTGAGGTGAGAGAAATTTTCCACTGGGGACGCCTGTTCCAGGAACAACTATATAAGGGAAAGAGAAAATACATTTTGGTTACATATATTTTAGGCCATCAAAATGTTGCTAGGAGGGGGCGGAGCAAGCATTAGTGTGGAATGGAAGTGTGAGAGGAGCGCGCCAACTTCCAGGTCACATCTAGCGACTCACAGCGGCTTCCAGCAAGAGATCCTCAGCTACAGAGGGAGCCCAGGTCACCAGGAACCGAACCGCCATGGCAAGCAAATGGAAAGACCGGGATGGCCTGAGAAAATTGACGGACTTCTTCACCCCAGCTGCGGAACCAAGATGACATCGGTCACACTGCACAGGCAGAGTCGGAGGAGGCACGGAGGGGTAATGAAAGAGACGGCGCTCATAGATCACCTAATCTAGCAAACACCCTGAGCTCGGTCTCACCTACCGGCAGCCCACTTAAACAAAAAAGACGCCTGCAAGGGGAGTCAGAGCAGGGGAGACCGCAGATCTGGGAGGAGAGAAAATGGAGGAAACATCCACACATGAAGCACACCTTAATGCATATCCCACCACAGGGCAGCCAGTCATTGATACTACTCTGAAAGAGATGCTACTGTCTCTCTCAGGGGAGCATTACAACAGGACATGGTGTCATTTATGCGCTCCACCTATAAAGATATTGAAGCTATCGGGGACACGGTGGATAACATGGAAAACAAGATGGAGGACTTTATGCAGGCGCACAATGAGCTGGTCGACTCCCACTTTAAGCCGGAAGAGGAAATGTATTCTCTAAGGCTTAAAGTGTCAGATTTAGAGGATAGGTCCAGGAGGAATATTGATAATTTCCGAGGGATCCCAGAATACATTATACCTCCTGACCTACGCACATATCTGCAAAAAATTATGATGGAACTCATGCCTACCCTGTCCATCAATGAAGTTATGATTGATAGAGCGCACAGACTACCCAAACTGTCACACCTTCCTGAAAGAATCTCAAGGGATGTGATAGTCAGAATCCATTTCTTTCAGATCAAAGATCAACTAATGCGCTACACCCAACAACACCCAGCATTACCAGAACCTTATGCAGGGATAACCCTCTATACCGACCTATCCCATGCCACCATGGCGGCACGAAACAAACTAAACCACATTACAAAAATTCTAGGAAACCAAAAACATCATCTACATGTGGGGTTTCCAGGCAAAAATCTTAGTTGGACGGAGTGTAAAATCTATTACTATATCATTCCTAGAAAAAAGCCTGGAACTCCTCCGCAGATGGGGCCTCTTGCCCGAGAATGGGGAACCCGGACCAAACCCACACCGCAACTCTAAACACACCTCTGACAACAGACCGGAGACTGACTCATGATAAATCCCGCTATAGCCATAAAAGGGAGCATAACCAATTCTCCACCACTTTCCTAGCTCCTCAATCAGAGTTTATTATGGTTGTCCAAATGGATATTGGTAAGATGTGGAACCTGGATTATGGCATTCTCTAAAAGGTTTTTTTTCCCCCTTAATGCCTATGTACAGAGAAATCTTGTACACCTGTTCTTTTTTGGTTATTGTTTTTGTTATCAATTTTTGGTATGCTTCTGTTAACGGTACCTTCAACTCAGCCCACAGTCGGACCCGCATAATTACTTTACTATGCAGGAACATTCTTAAACCCAGTTCTGCAATCATCCTTCTCTCTATACCTTCTCCAACAATTATGGAAGGCTACAACTGCACAGCACTCTTAAAAGAATCAAATGGCACTTAATCTACTATCTTTCAATGTGAGAGGCCTCAACAGCCCCTATAAAAGGTGAGCACTTTGGAAAGAAGCACTCTCTTAACGCTGTGACATTATGTGCATTCAGGAAACTCGTTTTAAGAACTCCAATATGCCCAAATGTTCCCACATTAAATTTCCTTATGTCTTCTTTGCCAACAACCCTTCAAAAAAGAAAAAGGGTGTATTGATAGCAATCAAAGACTCAATTGCCTTTAATTTGATAGAAGTATGTACTGACGAATTAGGGCGGTATATTATCTTATATGCACCTAATAAGAAACCCATTAAATTACTCTATAAGGTGCTCACAATAGTTAGACAAAAGCAAAAAGAGACAGGACCTGGGCCCTTTCTGTGGTAGAGAAGACCTATATGATCCCTAGCTTTGCCTTCATACTACAGAGAGGGACTTTATCTTCTTATACCTTCTTTTCTTTTCTCAAGTACATAATAGCTACTCTAGAATTGATTTTTACCTTACTGATAAATACTTACTACAGCGGGTCTCCAAGGCTAGCATACATAACATCATGTGGTCAGACCATGCCCCAATAACGCTGGAGATAGTTGCCCCAGGCTCATCCCCAAATGTATCTATATGGAGGAATAATATATTTCCTCTTTCTAGCCCTCCGCATTAAAACATAAATGGAGAAGAAGATAAAGGAATTCTTCTTCTTCAATGACTCCAAAGATATCTCTCCAGCAACAAGGTGGTGCGCCCACAAAGCCTATGTCAGAGGCATACAAATTCAACTGGTGGCTAGAGAGAAGAAGAAGAAACAACAAACCATAGCTAAGCTACTTAGAGATATCAGAGTTGGAATATCAACATAAAATAGACCATCTAAGTGACTCTAGTCTTATTACTTGTCTTAACGCATGTAGGGAAGAATTCAGGCTTACCCTTGTTTCTGATTATGATAGATTTCTCAAGCGTCTAAAAATTTCCCACTATTACCAGAGCAACAAAACGGGCAAATTACTTTCCAATCAGCTAAAACAGTGCCAGCGGCAAACTAAACTCACCTCCCTAAAGCACCATACGCAAAAAACTATCCATCATAACCCACAAGATATAGCTAATGCCTTTGGCGAATATTACACCATGTTATATAACCTTAACTCTGACCCTGAAATCAAACAACCCACAGACATAGAAATAAGAACATATTTGGACCATCTTAATATCCCCATGGTTGACTCTGCAGAAACTAAATAGACCAATATAGGTGGAGGAAATAACAATAGTAATCAAAACCCTACCAATGTAAAAATAACCCGGGGCAGATGGATTCTCTGCAGAATATTATAAATGTTTCTCTAATATACTAGCACCATATCTTAGGGAAGTATTCAATGAAGCAGATGAGATGCTTCAGGCAGTCAGTTACGGTCCCAAAACCAGGAAAGGACCCCAATGTACCCCAGAATTTCTGACCCATCTCCCTACTGAATTCGGACTTAAAAATCTTTGCCAAAATTTTAGCTTATAGGCTACTAGTTATTACCCCCCTACTACTAGGCATGGATCAAGTTGGTTTTGTCAAAGGCCGCCAAGCCTCACGGCACTCGGCGTATGATCAACCTTCTTCGATATGCAGAAAGTTAAACCAACCTTGTGTATTCCTTGCTCTCAATGGTGAAAAAACATTTGATAGGGTAAACTGGGGTTACCTAACACACACCCTATTCAAATTTGGTTTCTCAGGCTTTATCAATTCTGCAATTCTTTCCCTGTAAACCAATCCTACAGCTAGAGTCTATACTTTCGGAATGCATTCTAAGGAATTTAGACTGTCAAATGGTACTAGACAGGGCTGTTCCCTTTCCCCAATTATCTTCTCCTTGGCAATTGAACCATTGGTGGAATCCATTTGATCCAACCCGAAAATCAATGGAATCAAAATTGGCCACTGTGAACATAAACTGGGCCTCTTCGTGGATGATATTATCCTTACTTTAACCAACCCATTAGAATCTATGTCAAATATCCAATCTATCCTAACCCGCTTTGGCAATATCTCCTTATATAAGGTGAACACATCTAAATGCTTTGCATTACCTTTAAATATCACCAACCCTGATCTCAAACAACTTACTCAAGCATTACCTTCCTGCTGGGACTCCCCCTCTATTACCTACCAATGCAATTTCCCCAGCCTCTTAGATCAGATATCTAGGGAATTAGCATACATAGGGAAACTACAGCTGTCGTGGATTGGGAGAATTTCTGCCTATAAAATGCAGACATTTCCAAAACTACTTTACCTTTTTTAGAGCACTACCTATCCCTATACCGCAGAAATTCTTCACTAATATGGCCTCTATAGTCAATAAATTCATATGGGCGGGAAAGAGACCTAGAGTACTGATTTCAAACCAATATAAAAATAGAGAGTGTGGCGGGCTAGGGTTACCAAATGCACAAGCTTTCCATAGAGCCTCACTCCTGAACCGACTTTGATTTTGGTTTGCCAACCAAGAAGACAAACTATGGGTAGACATAGAAAGAGCTTTAACACCAAGGAATGATCTTGTATCATTGGCAATAGCTACATGTATCCAACACAATCCACCTACTCCAGAATACCCTACCATCCAAGCATCTTTAAGCTCCTGGTCAGCATTAACTAGATCTACTTTCCCAAATGAAGACTCCTACACTATAGCAACCCCTTTGAAAACATATGAACATCTGATACCCAATTTCTCTGCTAGTTACTGGACTAAAAAAGGCATTCATTTTCTAACAGAAACCAAGGGAACTGAAAACAACTTTACAGCAGCATACAGGCTGCAACAGATATCACATTACCATAAAAGCAACCCCAAACGGGAAATTAAAATCCCCCCAAAAATCTGGAGGGTAATCATGACCCATTGCAATACCCACGCTAAAGGAATTTCCTTTTTCTATAAATTTTGCAATTTTTGCCCTCTGAACGATAAAATTACACCCGTGAGAAAATGGGAACAAGACCTGAACCAATCCTTTACTGTGAAATAATGGCAATTCACTTTTAAAACCAATAAAGGATTATCTTCATGCATCGATCATTGGGATAATGCACAAAAGGTGCTCCATAGGTGGACTTCCACAAGGTTGCATAAATTCTATCCCGACACCTCTGACCTTTACAGAAGGAATGGTCTTCAAAAAGGGAACCTACTACACACCTTGTGGGGCTGTCCAGAAATCAGCCACTGGGAGGACGTATTCCACCTTATATCAGAAATTGTGGGGCCACCTTCCCCCCCTCTCCTGAGAAAGAATTACTTAGTTTAGGAATGGAAAAATTTCCCACAAACACTAGAACTATTACCCTACATATCCTATTCGCTACTCGCATGGCCATAGCTAAGGAATGGAAATCCACGAGTGCTCTGAATATAGAAAATGTGGTCTTGAGAGTAAACACCCAATGTCACTTTGAAAAACGAATAGCATATAAAGAACATAAAGCATTTAATTACCAAAAAATGGGACTATTGGTGATCGCACCCCAAGGCCTCACCACATATCTGATAGTCAATGTTATAAGGTATATTAGATAGCAAGAGAAGGGACGGTACGCAAGTAATTATAAGAAATCACCATTAATGTTATTATTAAAATGTTAATTAAGTATAAAGTTTGCCTGCCTTAAGGCATTCCTTCCTTCAGATGATAGATATGGGAAGAGCCTGGTCTCAGTTTGATTCCACATGGGGAGTCAGGCTTATCCTCCAGCTCTGGAGGATCCCAAATAAAGTGAATAGCTCATATATGCACAATTTAATACATGTGAGCACTGGAACTGTAGTTTTGAACTGGTGTTTTCATTTCATATATTAATGTACTATCTCCTTGATATGCAACTATGTATTATGTGTGAACTTGTATGGCAAATATGTCAAAAATCTTATTGTTAAAAACAAAAACAAAAAAAAAACTGTTGCTAGGATACAGACTTTCCGAAGTGGAATGCACCTGTATATTCTCTGGTTTAAGTGGTTTTAGCAAAATCATTTTTTTATGCAGGTGATGCTCTTAAATATAAAAGTGATCCAAGCAGCTATACAGCTGCCCAATTACAGGTAAATAATATGGGAGTAACATGTAACATGTTACTAAAAGGTGAACTTAACTGAGCATGGTGGAAACTTTAAGCACTTAACGCATAAATCACGTACAGTACATGTACATCATTTGACTTTAAGGCCACATACACATGGGTGTATGGAAAAAAATAAGCAAAATGTCGGGCCCAACATCAGGGAAAAATCTGTGTTTTTTTGGAATTTTGCACCGGTGTTAGTGAGAGTTAATGAGCGTTAGTGAGCGTCTGCGTCAATAGGCGTTTTTTAAAAAACAAACATTCCTCTGCTATTTTTTAACCTAAAAATGCCTGGCGTTTAATGCCTATACGGCGTTAGTTAGCATTTTGCAGATTTTGCGCGAAAAATGGCAAACTGCTACAGCCTCCGAACGCACTGGTCCTGCGTTCTAGTTACAGCTCGCCGACGCCTTCTACTAAAAAATGTTGGCATTTTTATAGGGCCATTGAATAACATGGAGAGCTGCAAAAAACGCCCAAAAACGTGGCGTCAAAAAAAGCCCGTGTGTATGAGGGCTAAGTAGTTATACCGAGATGATGCCTGCAGCTCCAAGCATCATCCCAATATCGTTTTTTACAGCCAGTGGCCAGCTTTTATGTAAATAGCATCCTAGCAGCTATTCAGCCGCTGGATGACTTTTACAGGCAGAGGGAGGGCCTGAGCCTCCCCGGGCTCTACTGTCCCAGTGGTGAGCCTGGAATAAAAGCCAGCAATTCTGCTGGCTTACCACAGAGCTCATCAAGGACCCGAGGGTCTCTGATGAGCTCTATGGTATAGGGCAGAGAAGACATTTGGGGTCTAATAGACCTCATATCTCTCCATTAACGAGTACCAATCACTGCCTGTTGCTGTCACAAGGGATGTTTACATTTTATGTGATGGCAATAAAAGTGATTAAAAAAATAAATAAACAGTGTAAAAATTTTAAAAAATAATAAAATACAATAAACATGAAACCAATCCCTGTCACCCTGAGCTTGCACGCAAAGACGAATATAGGTGTTGGTCCTGCATGCATACATAAACAGCAATCACACCACATGCGTGATTTATTGCCACAAATTTCAGAGCAAGAGCAATAATTATAGCACCAAACCTCCTCTGTAACCCTAAATTGGTAACCAGTAAAGGCTCTTAAAGTTTCTCCTATGGTGACATCGTTTGTCGCCATTCCACAAGTGTGCACATTTTAAAGCATGATATGTTAGGTTATTTTATGTTTAGGTTATGTTATGTTATCAATTGGCGTAACACCATCTTTTATATTTTACCAAACAGAATTATGTATTATAATTTGTTTGTGGGCATTAAAATTCATTAAAGTGTGTTCTTCCCCCCTAAAAAAATAGTTGGAAAAAGCACTGCACAGATAGTGTGTGACATAAAAAATTGCAAAACCCACCATTTTATTCTCTATGGCCTCTGCTAAAAATATATATAATGTTTGGGGGTTCTAAGTAATTTTTAGCAAAAAATACTGATTTTTACTTCACAAAAAGTGTCAGAAAAAGGCATGGTCTTCAAGTTGTTAATTATCATTATGTTACCTTATTTCTTTTTAATTATTTTAATACATTTTGGCAAATATACAACAAACTTAATCTACAATGATTCTCTTTTAAAATAAAATAGATTCAGAACAAAAAAGGCGTACATACACAGCATATATTGAAAGAGCATAATGTATGTATAAATGACAAATTAGACATGACATCACATAATATAAGTATTACAAAATAATAGAGCTTTGATAAACACAGATGCATGTTACACAGTAAACATAATAAAATATATTTAATGCATTTGTTTTATTTAAGATTTAAAAGAAAATTTGTAAAATAAATATAGGAAGCTGCCATTGCGGACTTAATTTTGAAAAAGAGCTAGCCCTGGGGTCACTGATCTCCAAGAGTTTTTTAAGCAAAAACAGCAAGCAGACAAAGCTGGCCAAACACTAATAGAAATTCTTTTAAAATTTGTCTTGACCACATTTGAGTGTGTAGTATTTGTTCTGCAAAGCCCATAAATTCCAAAATTAAATGTTAAAAAGTAGACAAACTTTTGAAGTAGTCTCAACTGTCATTTATCAAATCATCAAATGTGCAGAGAATTTTGGTACAAATGCTGGTACGTATATCTGTATGTACTTTCATTTCAAAATCTACTAGTGTATGGAGAGCCTAAAGTGGTTTTACAGTCAAAGAGTTTTTTTTTTTTTAACTTAATGCATTCTATGCAATAAGGTAAAAATCTCCCCACTACTTGTTTTCCCCCATCCCTAAACACATACTTGACTCCTCTCATGATCCAGCGCTGTCCTACTGCTGCACCGCTCTCCCCTCTTCCTGGTCTCATAGGAGAAAAAAGCAGCAACAGGAGCCATATGCTCTTGCTGCTGTCAGTCAAAATCTTGTGAGGAGTGAGAGTGGATGGGGCTTGCCAGCACTGTGTGTGTCTACGAATGCACACAGCCCAGATCAGGAGCGCACTTGCATGGGGTCCCCCATGGTACACAACTTGCTGAGGGGGCACCTGCAAGAAGGAGGACTACATGTCCTCCTGGCATGTGTTAATGTGACCAGGCTATGGGGACAATACAGCAATGTTATACCAGATCCTAAATATCACATAAATAATGTCTGCCTTCATCATATTATCTTTGGTACTATTTAATGGAGACAAAATAGTGGTAACTTGCAGGATAATAAAGGGTTGTTACAAGAACCTATGCAACTGAGCCATGATTGTCAGATTTTAGAATATTTGGCGCTAGAGTTTTTACCTTTACAAAAGGTTTGCTAAAAGTTATCAAGCTTCTAAATTGTGATTTAGCAAAACTAGACGTATTCAACAAATACCTTCCTAGTAGTAAATAAGAAAGAAACCTTTAGTCAATTAAATACTTTTTAGATTTTTTATTTTAGAAAATGTATCTGGTGTTGGTGATAAGGCTCAAAGCAAATCATTTCTCACCTGGAGGTAATGGAATGACAGTTTTGAAGTGCTTCATATTATTTTCCCACATTTTAAAATTTATTACAGTCTTTGTTTTACTAAAACACAGTTAATGCATGACAAATGATTCCCAGAATGCAATTAATTATCTAAAGAGATAGCAAAGAAACAGCAACCTTTTTGAGGCTATGTCATGACAATGGATTCCTAGAGCATATTGGGTTGTGACAGCACAGCAGTAGGTTTTGGGTTAAAATAGCATTGTAATTAGAGGACATCTGTCAGCTACGTATAGTGTATAAATAATAGTAACTGAAAACAGAAACTGATAGCAGTTGTCCTAGTTCTGGCTTCAGTCATGGAACATTATTAGTAATGTTACAGTTTTACAGGTGCATTGCGTAAGAATACCCAACAGCATACTGAAGAATTGAAAAAAGATATGATAATGGGGGAATCTGCTTATGCAACCAACTCTTACATCACAAGAGACACCTGGTTGCATAAATGTAGAGCTTATGAGTTCTGCTTGTTGGACCCCACAAAAAAAACATGCTTTATGTCAGTGTTTCTCAACCTTTTACGGTGAAGTACCCCTGCAGGTCTTAAAAAATGTCCTAAGTACCCTTGTCCCGAGAAAGTAATTTATATTGTTTGGCTGTGATGGTTTATGAGTGTGTGTGTAATGTCAGTATGTGTTTGTGATGTATTTTGTTCATGTGCAAAATCATTATCAAATGCAGGATCACCAGTGCCCATAAATGCAGCCTCACCAGTGCCCATCGCTGCAGCCTCACCAGGGCCCATCACTGCAGCCTCACCAGGGCCCATAAATGCAGCCTCACCAGTGCCCATCAATGCAGCATCACCAGTTGCTATCACTGCAGCCTCACCAGTGCCCATAAATGCAGCCTCACCAGTGCCCATCAAGTGCAGCCTCCCCAGTGCCCATGAATGCAGCCTCATCAGTGTCCATAAATGCAGCCTCACCAGTACCCATAAATGCAGCCTCACCAGTGCCCATAAATGCAGCCCCACCAGTGCCCATAAATGCACCCCCACCAGTGCCCATAAATGCACCCCCACCAGTGCCTATATATGCAGCCTCACCAGTGCCTATCAATGCAGCCTCACCAGTGCCTATATATTCAGCCCCACCAGTGCCAATAAATGCAGCCTCGCCAGTGCCAATAAATGCAGCCTCACCAGTGCCTATAAATGCAGCCTCACCAGTGCCTATATACACAGCCCCACCAGTGCCTATCATTGCAACCCCACCAGTGCCCATCAATGCAGCCTCACCAGTGCTCATCAAATGCCGCCTCACCAGTGCCCATCAAATGCAGCCTCACCAGTACCCATCAAATGCAGCCTCACCAGTACCCCTCAATGCAGTCTCACCAGTGTCCATAAATGCAGCTTCACCAGTGCCCATAAATGCAGCCCCACCAGTGCCTTTAAATGCAGCCTCACCAGTGCCTATATATACAGTCTCACCAGTGCCTATCAATGAAGCCTCACCAATGCCCATCAATGCAGCCTCACCAGTGCCCATAAATGCAGCCTCACCAGTGCCCATCAAATGCAGCCTCACCAGTGTCCATCAAATGCAGCCTCACCAGTGCCCATCAAATGCAGCCTCACCAGTGCCCCTCAATGCAGTATCACCAGTGTCCATAAATGCAGCCTCACCAGTGCTTATAAATGCAGTCCCACCATTGCCTATATATGCATCCTCACCAGTGCCCATCAATGCAGCCTGATCAGTGCTACAATGTCCAGAATGCAACAGTGGCTGGTGTAGCAGTAAGATTGATATCCCGTGAAAGTAGGTATCTTACTGTGACTGGGCATGTGCCGGTTTGAGGCAAAGCAAGTCAAGTGCGGGGCTCCTGCAGACGAAGACAACTGAGGTGAATTAACCCCAAGTGACAGGTTGGATCTGGATGACAGTGGGATGTGCAGAGACACAGGCTGGTTGGGAGGAGGGGACACAGGCTGGATGAAGGGGGCACAGGAGAAAACAAGCTGGATGAGGGGGGACACAGGCAGGATGAGGGCGGCACAGGCTGGATGAGGGGGGACACGGGCAGGATGAGGGGGGGACAGGGGGACACAGGCTGGATGAGGGGGTGACACAGGCTGGATGAGCGGTGACACAGGGGGACCCCTCATCCTGCATATGCCCCCCGTGTCACCCCCTCTTCCAGCCATGTCACCCCTCATCCAGCCTGTCTGTGTCCCCCATCAGCTTGTGTCCCCCCTCATTCAGCCATGTTGCCCCTCATCCAGCTTGTGTCCCCACTATCCAGCCTGTGTCCACCTGTGTCCCCCCTCATTCAGCCAGTGTACTCTCTTATCTAGCCTGTGTCCCCCCACATCCAGCTTGTGTCCACACTCATCCAGCCTGTGTCCCCTCATTCAGCAAGTATCCCCTCATTCAGCCAGTGTCCCCTCATTCAGCCAGTGTCCCCTCATTCAGTCTGTGTCCCCCCTCATCCAGCCAGTGTCCCCTCATCCAGCTACTCCCCCCTGTGTCTGACTTACTC
>BLSH010047392.1:168484-188471 GCA_018402905.1 Glandirana rugosa | reverse complement strand
GTCTAGTTCGAGACGTATTTTGTTGCTAGCGATGCTAGCATAGCGATCGTTGTTTTATGCAGAGCTTGATCTGCAACTCAAAGCAGCGGTATGTAAAATCTCTAATTTCTGCTATCTGTCCTCAGAACAACAGCACAGACAGCAGTAGTAACGTAATCTATCTCAGGATGCAGGATCAGGTCTTAAAATGTCTCAAATCTGTCCCTCAAGCTTTCAGCTTCCTTTCCCTACACTAACCCCAGGAGCATGTGACTGCAGCACTGTGACTCCAGCTTATAAAGAGGCTGGGTCACATGATGCACTGGCCAATCACAGCCATGCCATTAGTAGGCATGGCTGTGATGGCTTCTAAGGGCAAACCAGTGAAACGCTTGTTGATCGGCTGCCCTGCAGCTTCTCAACACGTGGAGTAAAATAGCAGAACCCCGGACCGAACCCGAACGATTTTTGAAATGTCCGGGTCCGGGTCCATGCCACGGACACCCGAAAGTTCGGTACGGACCCGAACGTTACAGTCTGGGTTCGCTCAACACTACTCAGGATCCCCAATCTATGACCCCCAAAAAATAGCAGACACATTTGGTGAATACTACAAAACTTTATATAACTTAAAAGAGGATACTAACACCCCCCAACCTTTATCAGGAGACATAGCAGAATTCCGGGAAAAAAATAATCTTCCCACAATAAACCCTAAAGATTTAACTACATTAAATAACCCATTCTCATCACCTGAAATATCTAAAACCATTAAACTTCTACCTAAAAACAAAGATGGTTTCTCTGGAGAATTCTACCAATCTCTTAATGAAACTCTCTCACCTTACCTAGCCGAAATATTCAACCAAGCAGCTAAAAATAATCAATTCCCTAAAGAAATGCTAGAAGCCCTAATAATCACTATCCCAAAAGCAGGAAAGGACCCACATTCCCCAATGAATTATAGACCAATATACCTTTTAAACACAATACTAAAATATATGCCAAAATCATTGCAAACCGTCTACTGGAAGTAACACCCTACCTGATAGGACCAGATCAAGTAGGTTTTGTAAAAGGCAGGCAAGCACCAGATGGAACCAGAAGAATGGTAAATTTAATCAATTATATAGGTAACAAACAAATACCCGCTACACTTATAATGTTAGATGCAGAAAAAGCATTTGACAGGATGCGCTGGAAATTCATATCTAAAATATTAGAAAAATTTAGCATTATTGGTTTCCTTCAATCAGCTATCATGTCCCTATATACACACCCATCCGCAAAAGTGTTTTCATCAGGATTACTATCCAAGGAATTTAATCTAACGAACGGTACAAGACAGGGATGCCCACTTTCCCCCATCATTTTCTCACTGGCCATAGAGCCTCTAGCAGAGACCATAAGGAAAAATACAGATATTACAGGCATTAAGATTGGTAAATATGAACATAAAATATGATTATTTGCGGACGATATCATCCTCACATTATCCAACCCCGAGTCCTCTATTCCGGCAATGCAGAAATTACTACAACTATACAGCGAAGTATCATATCATAAAGTCAATCAAAATAAATGCTATGGTCTGCCAATGAATCTTCCGAAAGAACAAATAGAAAACTTCAGCGGGAAATTTGGATACAACTGTAACGAACCATTCATAACCTACCTAGGAATTCAACTCACACACCCAGCAAATAAACTCTACGAAGTAAACTTTCCGAAACTACTGGAACAGACGAATAAAGATTTACAAAACATTCAAAAAGCACAATTAACATGGATTGGAAAAATAGCTGCTTTTAAAATGCAACTTTTACCTAAAATATTATACTATTTTCGAGCCCTGCCTATCCTAATACCCCCCAGATTTTTTACACAACTAAACTCCAAACTATCCAAATGTATCTGGTCGGGAAAGAAACCAAGAGTCGCCTTCTCAATCTTGACTTCTGGTAAAAACTGTGGAGGCCTGAACCTACCCAATATCACCAACTATTATTATGCATCTCTACAAAACAAGGTCACTGCCCCCCACCTATAACTGACCATTGCAGCAAGGAGCTATGGAAAGGCTGATACATTATTATGCATCTCTACTGGATCAAATGAAATATTGGATCTCCCCCTCGAACGAGAAACTATAGTCACACATAGAAAAAGAAGTAACAAATGGATACGACCTATTTGCGCTTTCCATAGCCAATCCTCTACTACCAAAAAAAACAATCATACCAAACTAATATCCATTAAAGCAACGCTGATAGCATGGAAACATATACTATCAAAATACAAAAATGCTCAACAACTTACTCAAATACCCACACCAACAAGATTTATAGACTATTGCAGAATAAGGCTATCTACGACAAAATGGACTATGCAAGGCCACCAAATGCATGACAGTCTCCCTAGTAACATGAAGAACCAAGTGGAGAATAAAATACACAACAACAAACGACTAAGAGATATCAACTGGAAGACTATCAAAATTCCCACAGAAATATGGAAGTTCCTAATAGACCAACAACTCAAAAACAAAAAAGGAATATCTTTATTCTACAACTTTCTTTCCTCCATAACATCAAATAATAAAAAACACAATATGCTCAAATGGGAAAAGGACCTTTCTCAGGTATTCTCCTGAGAACAATGGAAAAAGGCAACAGCATCCACCAATATAGCATCATCATGCATTGATCACTGGGATAATGCGAATAAAATCTTAAATAGATGGTACCTGACTCCCTACAGAATAGCTAAGATGTGCCCATCATCACCCTCCCTTTGTTGGAGGTGTAATGAAACAACTGGAAACCTTAAACATACACTATGGGATTGTAAAAATTTAACAAGCTTCTGGCTCACTATATCCTCCTTCCTAGCAGAAATCACTGGCATCTTAAAGGAATTAACACCAGCTATGGTGCTACTTGGAATAAACATTGACTCCTACCCAATAAACCACAGAACTATAGTAACTCATACCTTAATTGCAGCACGAATGACCATCACTAGCATGTGGAAATCCGCAGATGCACCTAATATGTCAACAGTTATCAATAGACTAAACTCACAAGCCCAATACGAATTACTGCTTGCACGCAAAAATCTATCTATTGAAAAATATAAAAGAAAATGGGAAGACTGGATCAACCACACAAGAGCCTCTGCATACCTTAAAAACTGTGATATTTGAAAATAAGTGTTGTACCTGCCCTTAAAAATACTCAAAGGAGCATACCTCGCCTACAGTTAGTTCCCATATGGGGTAGGCGGAGTATGACCTTCATACATAAGTTCATTATTCGCCGATAAATTTTAAATAATCCCTCTCAATTTATTGACCAATGCAGTAGTGTAACCATTGATTGTGTAATCTAGGAATATATGTTAAAAGTGGAACATCATTTGAATAATATTCTGTTTGTTAATGCTTTATTATTATAACTAATAAAAATTTAAAGTTAAAAAAAAAAACATATCAAAAATCGCTAGATAAAAAAAAAAAAAAATGATACATTTACTCATGTTCTGTTGTCTGTGACTTCCTGGAACTAGGATGTTTAATAACCACTAGAGCAGTGGTTCTCAACTCCTGTCCTCGGGACCCACCAACAGGCCAGATTTTAAGTATTACCTTGGGGAGATGCAGACTAGAATACTGCAATCACTGAGCAGCAAATTATATCACCTGTGATGCATTTCAGTTATCCTGCAACCCTGGCCTGTTAGTGGGTTCCGAGGACCGGAGTTGAGAACCACTGCACTAGAGTCATGTGAGACGATTATGCAAATAGTGTTTATTGCTTTGTTTTTCTGTACAACCTGTTGGGTTTATGTTTTTTTTTTCCTCTGTATGTCTGTCTCTATAAACTCAATAATAATATCTTTAAAAAATATATATATATTAAAGTATTTTCCCTTAAACTCCACTCACTTATTTACAAGTGGGGGGCAGTTGCTTTGTATCACTGTAAATATTGGCTTAGCATCATTTTGAAATTTTGACCAGGGGCATATTTAAAAGTGGTGAATATGACATTCACTGGGCATTCACTGCAGGTGTATCTTCCTGGTGCATGTGTTTTAAATGTCAGTGATTGACTCACCCAGAGTGAATGTTTGCAGAATATCATATTCACTGCTTTATAAATATGCCTCTTAAAGTGGAGTTCCACTAAAAAAGGGGAACTTCCACTAATCTGTCTCCTCCCCCCCTCTGGTGCCACATTTGGCACCTTTCAGGGGGGAGGGCAGAACTGGTACCTGTTTTTGACAGGTCCCCCTTCCCCAAGTTCAGCCCCCCTCCTCCTTCCTCCGCCGCCAGGCCAATTAGACAGCTCAGCACAATAGGGAACAGGCTGTGAAGCCAAAAGGCTCCTCTGCTGATTTCCCTTACCAGGAATGGTGGCGGCAGCACTCGAAAGCCAATCCAAAAATCGGCTGGGTTGCCAACAATGCGGGAACCCTGGACAGGTAAGTGTCCTAGTATTAAAAGTCAGCAACTACAGTATTTGTAGCTGCTGACTTAATTTTTCGTGAGGGTGGGACTGAAAATATGCATTTTGCTCTTTTTATGCCATTCTCTGAAATACAAGTAAAAAAACAACCAGATTTACTCTCTGAATGTTTTATGGCAAGAGAGAAAGAACTGCTAGCACTTTACTCTCAAACTTCCATAAATTATTCTGTGCTGCTTACACAAAACCTGCAAGAGTATTCTCCTTTTCATTTTATCACAGGGGTTTACCAAGGCTTTGAAATACACATTTGATTCTTTTTTTCTAAACTTGCACATAATCATGTTTATATACATCACATATACATCACATATGTTAATGACATCTGCCTTACATGTTTCTATTAGCAATTTTGTTTGATAATTTTGTTGTTGTTCGAAAAAAATATGATGCCTTATTTTTAAAGAACCCAAAAATGCAGTTATTTCAAAACTGCACACAATTAAGGAAATACGGTGAAGTTAATTGTAAAAGCCTGGTGATGGGAAGTTTTTATAAATGTTTTCAAAATAATTATATAAATAATTGCCTCTCCCATTAAACCGATACTCGCAGTGTGGTAACATAAGGGTGAAAGGGGGGGGGGGGGGGGTGTGCAAGTTACATGTTTCAGCTGTTCATAAATTATTTTAAAACCATTAATAGTTTTTTCCTTGTAAATGCAGTATCAACAAGCAGTAAAAATGCTGAGAAATTGAAAGTTTTGGAACTAAGCTGGAACAACAAAATTCTAATGCCTGTCTTCCAGCAAGGTCTTTTATAACATATACAGTCAGGTCCATAAATATTGGCTCTACACACCACCACAATGGATTTGAAATGAAACGAACAAGATGTGCTTTAACTGCAGACTTTCAGCTTTAATTTGAAGGTATTTACATCCAAATCAGGTGAACGGTGTAGGAATTACAACAGTTTGTATATGTGCCTCCCACTTTTTAAGGGACCAAAAGTAATGGGACAGATGCCTTCCACAGCACTATTGTGTTCTGCTGGCGGGGGATGTTGGTAGCCTTCCTGATTGGCAGAATACATTGCTTACGGCTAGTGGCTATAGTCGCTGGCAGTAATCACATGTAGAAATATCTGACAGGATGGTTGTACCCAATTCAATCAATAAATCGACTTAAGTACAATCAGCCTTCCTATACATGAATCGAAAGTTAGCCAGTCCCTGCTGAACCAGCTGAATTTCAAACCTTTGTATGGCTGGCTTAATGTGATTGTATACTCTGTACAACTACTTTAACCTACAGGTAAGCCTATAGTAAGGCTTACCTGTAGGTTCCCTGAATATCTCCTAAATGTGCACCGTTAAGGAGATATTCACTGTATCCCCATGTGCCGACATCATCGGCACATGTGCAGGGAAGAAACAGCCCGACTGCGCCGTTTCTTCACTAAGTGCGCCGTTACCGGTGGCTCCCATGTGTATGCACGAGAGTGACGTCAGCGTAGCTCCGGCCAATCACAGTGCTGGACACCGCGCTGTGTTTGGCTGGAGCTGCCGAACCCAGAACAAGAGTGTCGCTGGTCACAGCGGTGTGCAGGGACCGCTGCAACAGCTTTGTTCCAAGGTAAGTATTTCATAATGAGCTAGTATGCAATGCATACTAGCTCATTATGCCTTTGTCTTGCAGGTTTTTTTTATTTTTCAGGAGCGTTTACAACCACTTTAAGCCTTCCTGTTCTATCCTAATCAAAAACACATCATATATAAGTTAGGTCAAAGGACTATTGAACATCTTGCACTGATCTGGTCAGTAGATATTGACAGATAAGTAGTTACGCAAATAGATAAGAACAATGAACATATTTTAAGTTAACCATGCCCTTATGAAATCATTTTAAATCTACAACTTGTAAAGAAGATCGTTGTGGGCAAAATTTCAAATCAAAATCAAGACATTTATCAATCAATAAATCCATGACCATCTTCCTCCCTAAATGTTGGTTTTAATCCAGCCTGATACCTACTTGAAAAGACAATAGGGAAGATCCAATAAAGAAATAAATACTGTGTTTTGAAGCTAAGGTCCAATAAATTGGCCTGTACCAAATTAAAAAATCTCTATCACCAGTTTTGATAACTTGATGGACACGGTCAGCAGATTCAAATAGTTCTTAATAGCGCCACTTTAACAAAGTGGTGCTAGTAAAGCACCAAATTAAAAAATAATTACCTCCGGCTCATAGATAACAAAGCTGGATGTAATTAAGACCTACTCTTAATTGGCTTAAAGAGACAGACATAGTGCCTGTCCCTAACCACAGAGTAGCAAAGCAGCATATCGGGTAATGCGACTCCCTCCCGGTCACTGGTTGTTAAGGACACTGTCAGGTTCACAGCTGACAACCTCCTACTGATCAATGATGCTGCAGTGAATAGGGACAATAGGGATGGGATGACCATTGCTCTTATAATACATTAATGTAAAATGTCTGTAAACAGTGATATGATGTTCCTTGTATGTTGCTCTCCAATGCTATAGCATAATAATTGGATGCTACATAAATCCTGTATTCAATAATATTTTTTGTCTATTTTAGTGATTAAGATAACATATGGTGTGATTAAGACTCCTGAAGCTGACGCAGTGGCGAAACATGTGAATTTTATATTTTTTTGTTAAAAATATATGTTATATGCAATGTTTGAGTATATACTACTAGTACAACTTTTGAAGGCAGGAGTTACATCGGACCTAAGCTACTCCTTCCCATGGTCTCTCAGTACAAGAGATAACTTAAAAGAAAAGTGTAGAAACCCAGCAAACAAGGGCCTAAATGGGGCTCAGGCTCATAATGTCGGTGATGCCTACACACTCAACTAGTGTAACTTGAATCATAGGCCTCGTATATGATGTTTGAATATAGCGCCATCGGCGAGACCCAGGGTTCCTCCCCCCTGCCACAGTATGTTCCCATTAGGGGTGACTGGGGGAAGGAACGTACGGGCCACCTGATGATAATAAAAAAAAAAAATATGCTTTCCCGTCAGAGGAGAGCCATAAGTTAAACTGAGAATTTGCATAGGTCTGTTGTAGAATGACTATGTTAGAGATTTATTCAGTGACATGTATAAACGTACAGTATTATCACTTGTACATGGGGTAAATTACAGAAAATGTACTGCTATTATATTGTAACGTGTTATATAAACTCAATAAAAATTTAAAATGAAAAAATAAATAAATAAATAACTTTTTATATAAAAAAAAAAATAATTAATTATTGTCGTGGCACCCTTAAATCCCATCTCCTTTCAAAAAACTGCATCTCAAGAAATAAAAATAGCACAACTAGTAATGAATGTCAAAGGAGAAATGTTATTTTAGTGATTTAATACTACTATCACAATATGGTTTAGCAACAAAGCAAAATTGCAATCATTTGGGACAATTTAATTGTTTTTAATTCATATACACCAGGCAATTTACATTTTTTTATTTTTTTTTTTAGTCATAGCCATAATAAATAATTATATGCAAACACTATATATTCCCTTTGAAGTTAACCCATATACATAGTTATCACCCTGTGGAACCACTTAAACAACCTAAAATTCCAGGTATAGAGCTGATGTACACACTTTCCCTTCCTTGAACAATGCAGTGCTCAGTACCCAAACAACTATCGCCTTGGCATTGTCACCTGGGGGCATGCTTAGCCCTATGAAAATACATCATTTGGATTAGATCTTCCAGGGACTGCAGCAGGCTCTTAAACTTAAAAAAATTAAAGGACATCTAGTCTACAACTGCAGGCTTAGAAAAATAGCAAACAGGGTCATTTATGTAAAAATGTATGTATACAACATGCCCTTATTACCATATGTGTTCACGTCTTTGATTCAAGCTCATATTTGTCCAATGCAGTTTACTGCTATCTAAATACAATGTTTAAAGATTCATGCTTTCAAACTAAGCATTCCGAGCAACCATAAGAAAACAGCTGTATCCCTTTCCAAAGTCACCACTCATTAAAGATAACTTTAAACCTAAAGTTCTTGCACTACAAGATTCATTATAATATGACTACTTCTTCACAATGTTATTTTACTCAAAGTAAAAAATGTCTATGTAGAAATGCAGTTGATTGTAAACAACGTAAAGTGCTAACTGAATGACCAACCTTAGTTGGGAAAGGCTTTGTAGAAAGGGTCAAGCCTTACTTCTCTATCCCATTATATGCATACATCCCTGCTGGCACCTTAGTTCACGTGAACAGGTTTCAGCTTTCTTTGCTGTCTAATCCTGGCAGGTCCCTGTTGTTAAAGCTATGCCTACGGCTTAAGTAGAGTTGTGCATGTTAGTTTGGAGCACTCTGTCCCACCCAATCTAAGGTTCAGGCAGGCACAGGCAAAGCTAGACAGCACTGTAAAGAGAGATCTTGGAATCTAACCTGCAGACTCAATGGAGCCAAGATACTGGCGACAGGCCACAGCATTGGGAGTGGGTAGGCTGCACTGCAGGACTTGATAGCTCAGTTCTTTATGTATTAGCATAGAGAGAGACATTTGACTGCCTAAAGTGGAACTATTTTTGACTGTTGCTTTGTACAAATGAATTACCTCTAATACTTGTTATCCTAGGATTGGATGTCCGCTGTGAAAGGTAAAATCCAAGTTTTATTCATACTAGACATTACTGCCAGCCATAGGTGTGTGCAGCCTATTGCATTAGGGTGTGCACCCCAAAGCTCTAACAAGGGGCAAGGGGTTTGCAGAAGGGGTGGCTTCCCTGGGCACAGCATATACAGTATTGTAGGAATGGGGGTGCCACAAGTTCCTTCTACTATAAGGCTGCTAGGACTAGTGACAGTGGCATCACTACTTCTGTCGGTCCAGACATGGAAGCTGCAAGGAGAGGAGGAGAGAGCCGGGATGAGGTGCGGGCTGTCCTCTCCCTCTCCCTCCTCCTCATAAGCTCGCACATAATGAAGGGGAGGGGAGCGCGATTTGGCATCTTTGCCCTGGGTACTGAATTATTTTTTCCCAGCACTGCATATAACACAGCCGCCGTCATTTTACTGTGGCAGGTCAGCTTGTTCCCCGCGAATCGCCATAGCTGTACGTCGGTCACTGGAACGGGTTTTGCGGTGGCGTGTGGGGGCCCCCAATGGGCAGTGGAGGAGCCAATCAGTGGGTGGGATGGACTCAGTCTCTGCTGGCCACCCACAATCGTTCCCCGCAGTGACAGAATGGGCAGATAAACCGGCAGGTAAACAAGGTAGATCTCCATTTTGACAGGGGAGATCACACAAATTCTGTCTTTCTGCTATTCCTTGCTGCTACCTGTTTTCCTGTTGACCCGGCCTGACCTGACCTGTTAAACTCCGCCTGCATCGACCCCGGCTTCCCATGACCATCCGAGTGCCTGATCCTTTTGTACTTCTGCTAGCTGCCTGATAACAAACCTTGCCTGGACTTTACCACTCTTTGCCTGACCCATCTGTACCGCACTGCCCGCCTGTTGCCGACCCAGCCTCTATGACCATCCCTCTGATCAGCACGACCACCTGGATCATCACATCATCACCAGTGACCATCCAGCCCTCATGCCATTCCGCACTCTTGGACTTCTGTCTACTCTACCAGGGGTCCTTGAATCAGTTGCGCAAGAGTGATTGTTCCCTGCGCAAGACAGATTCTGCCACCAGGATCGTGACAGCAATGGACAGCCATGACTAAGTCTGCGCAGGGAACCTGCTCCACCATGGGCGATCTGTGTACGCACCTTGCGGGCCTTTACGCAGTCAAAAAATCTGCAGGAGGGCTATACTCAGTTGTTGGAGCAGGTACAAGAATCTCAGCTTCCGGAGCAACCTCATCCTCAGACCATACCGTGGTAGCCTTGCCTTCTGAGCCCAGGGTCCCCCTGCCCGACAAGTTCTCTGGGGACTGATGTAAGTTCCGGACCTTTCGGAACGCATGTGAACTCTACTTCGGACTCCTGCCACACACCTTCTCCCTTGAAGCCACTAAGGTGGGGCTTGTTATATCCCTACTACAGGATGAACCCCTGTCATGGGCCCTTAGACTGTGGGAGCAGAAGGCTCTGGAGGACGCAACATTGGTCTCATTTTTTCAAGCCATGGCACAGCTCTACGAGGACCCCCACCAGGCTACCAATGCAGAGGCCACCCTGCATACCCTCCAGCAGGGCCGCCGTCCAGTGGAGGACTATGTTTCGGAATTCCGACGCTGGAGCACAGATACAGCCTGGGATAGTGCCGCCCTAAGCTTCTGGTTTTGTAGGGGACTATCTGAACCATTAAAGGATGAGTTGGCACGAGTGGGGGTACCTCAGACCCTGGATGCATTAATTACTCTGACTGTTTCCATGGACAGGCGCCTCAGAGAGCGCCGCACCGAAAGGTCACCCAGGCAGTCATGCCCCATTTGGAGGCTTCCCGAGTTCCCGGTTACCCGAATCCGGCTCCACCTAGTCCGGCGAACTCCTCCTCTCCCCAGGACTCTCCGAAGCTCAAGAAAATTGGGCTGCTTCGCCAGTCTCTTACTACGGAGGAAAGGCAACGACGCTTCTCTCTGAATCTCTGCTTGTACTGTGGTGAACAAGGCCACGTGGTCAGAGTATGTCCCGCCTAGCGTGGTAAATGTCTTTCAGCTACCCTGAATGGTCCACCTAGTTCTCCTAGTCCTACTGCCCACTTTACGCTGACCCTCTCCTTGCAGCTTCCCGGAGGAAAGGTCCATGTTCCAGCCATCATAGACCCTGGAGCGTGCAGCTGCTTTGTTGACCAGGACTTTGCAGCGCTGCACCGCATCCCACTACAACCCAATTCCCAAAAGATGGTCATTCGACTGGCAGACGGGTCTTATATTAAGTCTGGAGTGGTTATCCATGAGACTGTCCCTCTTACTTCTACTACATTGGAAGGCCATCATGAACTCCTGCGGTTGGATGCCATCACTTCCCCTCTCTGTCCAGTTATTCTGGGCCTGCCATGGCCGCGGGCAAACAGCCCCAGCATCAATTGGTCCACCGGGACCATTCAGTTCCAGTCGTCCTACTGCCGGCAGCATTGTCTACCCCTGGGAGGAGAAACTGTTCATCCATTACTCTGTCTGGACTCTGATGCTGAATCTGACATCTGCTCACTCCTCCCACCTGCCTACCATTCATTCATGGATGTTTTTAGTCAAAAAGGGGCTGATAAACTACCTCCTCATAGACCCTATGATTGCCCTATGAAACTTTTGCCCGTTGCTGAGGTGCCTTTCGGTCAGATCTATCCTCTTTCAGAACATGAACTGGTGGCCCTCAAGGCCTATTTAGATGATAATTTGGAGAAAGAATCCATCTGACCCTCTACGTCCCCCGCGGGGGCAGGCATCTTCTTCGTAGAGAAGAAGTAAGAGATAAAGTGGTGATACATATGGACAAAAAATAACTGCCACGTCCAAATATACAATAGAAACTAGAACATGGGAGAATCCCAAAGGATAATTAATCCCCCTGGACTTTAAAGGCAGGTCAGGTAATCAAGGCATTTCCAAATGAAAAAGGGGGAGGAAATAAAGTATAAAATGGTAATGTTTATTCGTACAAAAAATATTGATAAAAAAAAAAGGCAAAGTAAGCCAACAAAGTGATACATGTTTCTTCATTTTACAAAGATACATATAGCCATAGTTACCAATAGCAAAATATGAAATATAAAATACAGAGTACCACAATTAAATCAGCATAAGACTCGATGCATTTGGGATTTGCACATCATTTGATGCTCTTTATCCCCTGAAGAAGAATTAACCGAAACATGTAGGGATGTTTGTGATATTGCCCTTGGACCCTGCCATCAACAGTGGTCATTCCTATGTGCAAATCCCAAATGCATCGAGTCTAACTGTTCTTATGCTGATTTATTAATATTTTTTGTACGAATAAAAATTACCATTTTATACTTTATTTCCTCCCCTTTTTTCATTTGGAAATACCTTGATTACCTGACATGCCTTTAAAGTCCAGGGGGATTAATTATCCTTTGGGATTCTCCTATGTTCTAGTTTCCTTCGTAGAGAAGAAGGATCATGTATCAAGGCCGTGTATAGATTACTGGGAACTCAACCGGATTACCATTAAGAACCGGTACCCGGGAGGCGCATGCGCGGCGGCGGAAGATGGCGGACACACATTAGGCCAGCTCCGACACACCGCTGAAATAAAAAGCTTCCCTGCAGCAAACACAGCCTCTATTGACCACGGAAGCGTTACCACAAGCCTCAGCAGTCTCAGGTGAATCTTATGGGCAAAATTGGCCAACAAAAAGACTACTATAAGCCCTCTCAAGCACCGCGGCCTAGCTTCATGGAGAAATTCCTGGCGCGCCCAGGATCCCCAGCCTCGATTGGAGCCGCATCCCAGCAGCGTGACATGTCTGGCGCGAAGGAACCGGGAACTGAGGTAACTCAAGCCATTTCAGACACAGAATCACACAGCCTCACAGCTGACATCCTAGATCATAAACTGCATACTTTACTGGTGAATATCACCAGCAATATTTCTAAGGAAGTGAGCAAGCTGGCACAGGAGCTTAGGGGGGAGATCACTCACATAGAAGAGAGGACAGATCACGTTGAAAGTAAAATGGATGAACTAATTCAGTATGTCCAAGTCCTTGAGGAGGATAACCATGCCCTAAAACAACAAGTTGCCTCATTACAATCACAACAAGAGGACTTGGAAAACCGGGAGAGGAGACAAAACCTAAGAATCAGGGGTGTCCCGGAGACAGTATTAGATTCTCAGCTCAGGGAATACCTGCTAGGCCTCTTTGTGACTCTGGCACCCAATATCCCTGATATTGACTGGCGCATGGATCGGGCACACCGATCGTTGGCTCCCAAAGCACCTGAAGGGGCCAGACCCAGAGACATAGTGGTTAGACTCCACTATTATGAGAGCAAGGAATCTCTGATGAATGCCACCCGCAACAAAACCAACATCACATACAAACGTGAGAAACTGAAAATCTATAGTGATCTCTCCCCCATCACACTGGCCAGAAGGCGGTCTCTACGCCCCATCACCCCTCATTTACAAAACCACCGCCTCACATATCGCTGGGGCTTCCTGTTCAAGCTAACTGTCACTAAAGACGGTGCACAATTCCATCTGCGAGATCTCACTGAAGGTGAAGCCTTCATTGCCAGGCTGGGCCTGCCACCATTGCCCGAAGACAACGTGCTTCCCCCGATTCCACACCCTAAACCAACCACTACTCCGAATAAGATGTGGACCCCAGTGAGACCCAAAACGAAGAGACAAAACGTCACTCCCCAACGAACCCCAAGACCCCACCTCTATGTTGACACATGAAAAGCCCTCCACAGGACACACGTGGCTTTCAGGAAAAAGTTTATGCTGCAACTCATTCCCTTCCGGTTAAGTTTGCTCACAGGCCCACCTTGGCTACCGTTTCCAGAGGCCTTTTACACCCCCCTTTTTTATAGGGAATTTAAAGTTCAGTGTTTGTTTCTTATAAGAGACACCCTTTTGCTCTGAGGATACAGCTCAACATGGCAGTGACTGTTGGACATAGTCCTGACCCCGTTCATGTTGCCCTACTCCATCCGTGGTTGTCACCATGGATCCCTGGGTTTAACCAGGTGTATGGTTAAATTGAGACATAATATGTTACGTTTTTCTTTTCAGTCTTTTCCAGGTTCAACCTGGTCCAAGAGGCCCCACCTGGGCCTTGGCGGAGCCTGGGGGAGGCCCCCTCGTGGTACCTTCCGTGGTGCCCCCGCGTTGGGGACCCTCTCCAGGCTCGCCTGCTTTCATTTAAAGTTATTGATAGAGCTTAAGTCCTCCAGCCTGCGTTTTTACCAATACTTACTAAATGTCAAAGATGTCTATCCGTGTATTTTCATGTAATGTTAAAGGCTTGAATTCGGTGAGGAAGAGGTGGTTGGCCCTGAGGGAATTCCGTCAATCTCAAGCGGAAATAATTTTCATACAAGAGACCCATTTTAAAAAAGGGGGCTCCCTGAAGTTTACTACCAAATACTTCCCCTTATCCTACAATGCTTCAGACCCCTCAGGTAAAGCGGGTGTGGCAATCTTGATCAAAAAAAATTCAAACATCAAGGTACAAAATTTGATTATTGACAAATTGGATAGATTCATAGCTCTTCAATGCTCCTATAACCAAA
Source organism: Glandirana rugosa (assembly GCA_018402905.1). Taxonomy (NCBI): domain Eukaryota; kingdom Metazoa; phylum Chordata; class Amphibia; order Anura; family Ranidae; genus Glandirana; species Glandirana rugosa. The sequence continues at coordinate 173,783 of BLSH010047392.1, read as the reverse complement.
CCCAATTTACGCTCATAAATGTATATGCCCCGAACACGGGTCAGACAGCCTTCTTACGTAACGTTGTCTCCCCTGTGTTAGATTCCTCCTACCCATTGAAAATAGTGGGAGGCGACTTCAACTTGGTAATGTCATCAACCAGGGATAGGAAGTCCCTTCGGGGCCACCTACCAAATAAATGAGTCATTGCCCAATCCAAGTCTTTTCGTAGTTGGGCTAGAAATCACAATTTAATTGACTCCTGGAGGATACGTCACCCTACAGGCAGACAATATACTTTTTTTTTCAAATGTCCATCATTTGTTCACCAGGTTGGACTATTTCCTGGTCTCTCCCCCTATGGGACAGCTGATGGGAGACTCGGACATAGTACTTAACTCCTGGTCAGATCATTCAGCTATAACCATAGAGCTCAACTTAAACACCTCGCTGCCTAGAGGAGGCCAATGGAGATTAAATGATAGTCTATTAAAACGTATGGAGGTCAAATTAAGTATAACCCGGTCCTTAAACAAGTTTTTTAAACTAAATGAAGGCTCAGTTTCGCAGATCTCTACTCTATGGGAAGCCCATAAGGCGGTCATTAGAGGCCAATTTATAGCTCTTAGTTCAAAAATCAAACGAGATGCGAATGCCCAGAAAAGAACCTTGATTCAACAATTACAACTAGCAGAGTCCAGACTCTTGAAACACTCTTCATTGGCAAACCTCCGCGAGGTGACGAGGCTAAGAGACGGTCTTAAAATCTTAGACACAGAGGATATGTCCAAAAATTTCAAATGGATGAAGCAAAAATTCTACCAATTTGCTAATAAGCCACATAGGATGCTGACTCATAGACTAAACCTAAATTCTGGGAATGCTACCCCTGATTTTGTCTATCAGTCAGACGGCACACCGACTTACTGCCCCAGAGGTATTGCCTCAGCTTTTGGCAAGTTCTATAAGAAACTTTACAATTGTCTAACCCCTGACCAACACCCACCCTTTGACAAGACAAAATTTGAGGAATTTATACATGAACTACCCATCCCCCACCTATCAGACATGAATCGACAAACTCTGAACAGCCCAATCAAATCGGAAGAATTAGAAGAAGTAATTAAAGCCCTCCCCTCTCATAAATCCCCAGGCCCCGATGGGTTCACCTACTCATACTATAAACAATTTTTTCCTCACCTGGCCCCCTACCTGCTGAAACTCTACGCGCCATTAATGAAAGGAGAAACTCCCCACCCACACTTTCAACATGCCTATATAACGGTAATACCTAAAGAAGGAAAAGACTTAACAACCCCATCCAATTATAGGCCTATAGCTTTACTCAACTCAGACTATAAGATTTTTACTAAAATCTTAGCAAACCGCCTAGCAACTATCCTCCCTAAACTGATCCATAAGGACCAAGTGGGCTTTGTCCTTGCCCGCCAGGCTGGAGATAACACGAGAAGGACAATAGACCTAGTAGACACCATAAACCTTGGAAAAATCCCTACACTTTTACTAAGCTTAGACGCCCAGAAGGCCTTTGACAGGCTTGGCTGGCCATATATGTTTGAAACCCTATGGCACATAGGCTTTAGAGGGCCTTTCTTTAAAGCCATAAAGGCATTGTACTCCTCCCCTACTGCTCAGGTAAAAACGCCCCATTCTGTCTCAGAACCCTTTCATATGAGCAACAGCACGAGACAGGGTTGCCCACTGTCTCCCCTCCTTTTTGTGATTTGCCTGTAACCACTGGCAGCCGCTATACGGGCATGTGCAGACATTAAAGGAGTGGTAGTAGGGAAACAGGAATTCAAGCTATCGTTATTTGCAGACGACATACTATTGACACTGACGAGCCCACACACCACGCTTCCAATTCTACATGACCTTTTACGGACATTTAGTGACCTATCAGGATACAAGATAAATACATCCAAGACCGAAGCTCTCCCTCTACATATTTCACCCACGCAAATGGCCCAACTTAAACAAAACTACAACTATCACTGGTGCACTAAAGCTATTAAATACCTGGGCACTTATATCACTCCACACTACTCTCAACTACATTCCTCCAACTTTGTCCCCCTTCTTCGTAACATTAGATCACTAATCCATCGATGGAGGCCCTTAGACATATCACTACTGGGAAGGATAAATGTTATAAAAATGACAATTATGCCTAAGCTACTATATCTTTTTGAAACTCTTCCAGTACATGTACCAAAATCATACCTGAGAAAAGTACAAAAGGCATTCTTTACCTTTATATGGAATAATAAGAAACCTAGAATAGGGCGTTCAGTACTTATGGCTTCTAGAGAACAGGGAGGATTGGGGGTACCAGACGTGACAAAATATTATTTAGCAACCCATCTTAGACAGACTCTGTCCTGGATGGACCAAAATCCCAGTAATAAATGGACAGAGATCGAGGCATCTACAACCTACCCAGCCCATATATCCTCCGTACTATGGTCAGCCTCAGGCATCATCACAACCCACCCCAACCCTCCCCTGATCAATTCAGTAGTCTTTACTAGGAAAATTTGGAGAGAATGTAACATACGATTTTCCCTGACTCCTGAATGCTCCTATCTAATTAACATACTGTACAACCCAGCTATCCCAGACACACTTTCTCAAGTGCGGATGCTGCCATGGGCCGCCCAAGGCATCTTCCAACTCCGACACCTTGTGAACCCATCCACTCGTAAGCTATGGACATTTGATCAACTCCAAAACCAACATCCGCAGATCCCCGCATTAAACTTCTTCACACATATGCAATTTAGACATTTTTTTCAATCTTTGAAACCATCTCTAACGCTAGATGAACCTACGACCTTTGAATGTATCGCTATGCAGGGATCGGGCCAAACTAGACTGATTTCTTCACTCTATAAGCTTTTGATACTTAACCATAATATAGAAGCGAATCCCCACGCCTACATGGCCAAGTGGGACAAAGCATTGGACAGAGATATCTCGCCAGCCATGTGGCAATCTATATGGACCAACGCATCCAAAACATCCAGATGTGTAATATACAAAGAGAACATCTATAAAATATTATTATTCTGGTATAGGACGCCCACAACGCTTCATGCTATCAATACAGATATACCTGACACATGCTGGAGATGTAACTCTGATCGAGGCTCCCTACTTCATATTTTCTGGAACTGTCCAATTATTGTTAAATTCTGGCGAGAGGTTCAAGAGGTATTAACACATATTCTTGACACAGATATAGTACTAGACCCACTTCATCATCTCTTGGGCCTCCCCTTCAAGGGGATCCCCAAGTCATGTACAGCCTTAATTAGACATATTTTAACTGCTGCCAGACGCTTAATACCCAAGCAATGGAAAACTACATCTGCACCCACCAGGGCCCATCTTATATCTAGCATTAAAGAGATAAGAGCCATGGAACATCTCACGGCACTAAATGAAGACATGTTAACTCAGTTCAATAAAACCTGGGACATGTGGGACAGATCTAAATATGGCTTTCAACAGAGCTTGTCCCCCTCCCACTCCCCCCCGCCCACCTCTTCCCCCACTTAACATCTATCTCCGAAAGATAATCACCACTGTTTCCAACTGAATAACACGCAGGCTGAAAGGTTCTTTATCTGGTTTTTTGACTTTATTCGTTAATACAAGGTCATAATATAAACTATACACATTCTACATATGGTTTAAATCTATTGACAATCCAGTGTTGCTTATTTTTTTTTTATGTTGCAATCAAAATTTATAAACTGAACCTTGTAAAATCCATATTTTTCTACATATTATATATGTTTAAATGATTATACAATCTATATACAATTACTCTGTATTGCTGCTTTAACTTCTGTTTTTTTTTTTTCAATAAAAACTTGAATTACAAAAAAAAAGAACCGGTACCCGCTGCCCTTGGTCCCCGAATTGTTCCAGAGGTTAGGGGCAGCAACCATGTTCACCAAGCTGGATTTACAAGGAGCCTACAATCTCATTCGTATCAGGGAGGGAGACAAATGGAAGACGGCATTCCGCACTCGGTTTGGCCATTATGAATATTTAGTTATGCCGTTCGGCCTATGCAACGCTCCTGTGACCTTCCAGCACTTCGTAAATGATGTGTTCCGGGACTTCCTCGATCTCTTTGTCATTATTTACTTGGATGACATCCTAATCTTTTCTTCTTCCCTCGAGGAGCACCATATACATGTCACCAAGGTCCTGGGTCGGCTCCGGCAACATGGCTTGTATGCCAAGGCGGAGAAGTGTTCTTTTGAGCAGCCACGTATTCACTTCCTTGGATTGATAATTTCCATCACGGGCATCCATATGGATCCTCAGAAGGTATCCACCATCCTGGACTGACCCGCACTGTCGGACAGAAGAGGTGTCCAAAGGTTCGTGGGCTTCGCAAATTTTTATAGGAAATTTATTAAAAACTTCTCAGCCATTGTGGAACCAATTACTCAGCTGACCAAGCTGAACGTCCGGTTTCGTTGGTCCCCCAAAGCCCAATTGACCTTCCAGAAGCTCAAGTCCCTGTTTACCTCTGCTCCCATCCTGAAGCACCCGGACCCAGTCTTACACTATACTCCCCACTAGGATCAGGCACTTTCGGTCTCTCCTCTCCTCAAGGAGCAGGCAGAAATCCTAACTAAGAGGTTTCTTGATAAAGGTTACACATCTGAATCCTTGGAACATATAGTAACAAACGTAGAGTCACTGGATAGGGAAAGGCTTCTGGAGGAGAGACCGAAAGTGCCTGATCCTAGTGGGGAGTATAGTGTTCCCTTTGTTACTGGCTTTTTGACGCAGCATTACCAAATCAAGAACCTAATCTCTAAACATTGGCACATTATTAAAAATGACCCAATATTATGTAAAGTCCTGCCGGATAAACCGAAGGTGGTATTTAGAGGAGTCCCCTCTCTTAGGGATAGGCTGGCCCCGGGGGTGGTGGACCCCCCAACTGACAAACCTTCATTCTTCGGGAACATTACAGGTTTCCACAAATGTGGAAGATGTTCGGTTTGCCAGATTAATGCAATAAAAAAGAAAAAGACCACTGAATTTAAACCTAATACCATCCCTCAGAATTTCACTATTAAATCCTTCATCTCATGCAGTACCACTCATGTGGTTTACCTTATCACATGCCCATGTGGGCTTCACTATGTGGGGAGGACGGTGAGGCCACTTCAGGTGAGACTAAAAGAGCATATCGCCAACATTAAAAGGGGATTTAAAGATCACCCCCTCTCTAAGCACTACAGAGACAAGCACGACAGGAACCCCAGGG
>BLSH010047392.1:138440-167066 GCA_018402905.1 Glandirana rugosa | reverse complement strand
CTAAAGTTACCATAACGCAAGTATTTCTGTATAAATACTCCAAATATAAAGTCGTCATAAGTGTAACATGAAATAACTGTGATAACTTTCCATTGATGTTATAATGCGATAATGATAATAGATATCTATTCATTTGTTTGTTTACGCGATTTTATTGAGACTGTATATGCACATAGTGTACACTCTACTAATTGTGTTTATTTTTTCGTATTATATAAACAATCACTCTTTTACTCAGGTTTTTTTTTTTTATTTTGTGAACACTTTTTTGTGACCACTTTTTTCAGAACACTCCTTTTCCTTTCGTCAGCACGAAATTTCTCTTTTTCAGTTTTAATAGTATAGGTAGTTTAGTTTAGCCTCTTATCGGTCACTTTCTTCAGGGAAGAATCCGATTTGATTTGATGGATATGATAATTTTGACTTTTTCTCTTTAAAGCACGACTGCTTTCCTTTTCCTCACAAGACTTTTTTCACCAGTGTTTTTTCACAAGTGTTTTATTTTTTTTTTTTGGACTCATTTTCTCACTAACAAATATATTATGCTTTTTTATTTGTGTTAATCATCTCACATGTGATACACGTATATGTCAGAGTTATTTTAGCGCATTTGTTTGTTTACTTATCTATAGATAATAGTAATAGCGTAATATTGTAGTTACCTTTCAATAGTGTCAATAAAGTACAATGTGAATACTGCTGAAATATAAACCTCATAAATATGTCTTTATGAACGCAATACCATTGAAATCCATAAATTAAGTGCTCTGTATCTTTAAATCCATCCATGAAGTAAAAAAAAAAAAAATGTGCCACCAGATAAAGGGAAATGTTGCCTCTTCCCCACCAGTTCACACCGCACTCACCAGAGGGATTTGACCCACTTTTTTCAAAGTGAAGGTCAAACATTTCTTGAATTATAGATCTCCTTATGTATCAGTTATGATCTCTCCTTCCACACTGGTGTCCTAGACAGCTTAGCCCATGTGTGGATATCTGTGCTTCTGCTCCTTTTTAAACTCTCTGTGTATGGAACTCCCAGGGATAAGGATATAGGAATCACTCATAGTGTAGTAAGTCATAAAAAATGTTTATTTAAAATGTTAAAATGTGCTTACATTCAAGTAGTAAAAAGCGAGCATCTCTCAGTGTACAACATGGAAACTGAAACTAGAATCACCACTATGCACTCCAACTGTGTTCCAGATGTTGGAAGTAACATTGCAACGGAAGTTCCTCCCAATGTGTTTTATCAGTGTGCATCTGACATCATCAGGGGCCACATGTACATGTCAGACACAAACTGACGAAATGTGTTGGGAGGGGCTTACATTGACACGTCACATCTGGAGCGCAGTTGGGGCATATAGCGGTGATTCTAGTTTCAGTTTCCATTTTGTACACTGAGAATGTACTATACTTCAAGTGAAAAAAGTGGGTCAAATCCCTCTGGTGAGTGTGGTGTGAACTGGTGGAGCAGAGGAACACTTTCCTTTATCTGGTGGCACTTCTTTCTTTCTTCATTTCATGGATGGATTTAAAGACACAGAGCACTTCATTTATGGTCTTTAATTGTATTGTGTTTACAAAGAACTATTTATGAGATTTATTTTTCAACAGTTTTGACACTGTACTTTATTGGCACTATTGTTTTTTTTTTTTTTTTACTTAGCGCGGTCCTTTCTTAAAATCTAAAAACATAATAATTTGACAAAATATATATTTTTTTGGTCTCATGAAGCCTTTAGAAGCCTTTCTATCTGGCAGCAGCATTTTGGAAGAAAAAACACCTGATTCTTGTAACAGGTGTCAAGTGCTTGGACGTTAAGTAATTTCATCGGTAAGAGTAATAAATTATTCTGGCCTTTTAAATGAATTAATGTTTAAGCACTAAACGCACATAGTGTTAACAAGCGTTTAGGTGCGTTTACAAGCATCAAACATTTTTTCTCACAAAACTCTGCTGCTCCTGGACACACTGGCAGTGGGAAGTGTTTCTGCCTCTAAAAGCCCCTACCGGTAAGTGCTGCTAAAAACTTATGTGTGCATGGACACATAGGTCAACATGCAGGGAAGTTTGGAAGCAGGAAAAAAATGCCAGACTCCTTCAGAAGCAGCTGCAAAACATCCAGTGTGCATGAGGCCTAAAAATTGTTATGTAAATATTTTGGGATAAACTTAATTCAAACTTTGCTAAGACTAGATATAGTAACAGGCACACTACACAGCAAGCACCAGGGCTTCAAGATTACTTATGCAAGTATCAACTTTATTTTAATTAGTCTGAGCAAAGTGAAACCGGTCCAGGCGGTGGGACGTTGTTTGACATTGGCTAGCGTTTCAGATCCAAGCTGTTGCACAGAAGGAGTTCCCCTCTGTGTGATCCGACTGGCTCTCCTCTTCCTCTCCCTACCCCACAGTTTCCTTGCCACTAGCTGGGAGGAGAATTTGCTCCCATTTAACCACACCTGCCAGCGGGGTCCACCCACCCCCCCTGCGATGAGGCTCCACGTTCGCCCTCAGCCTCTTTCCACTCACCAAATGCGAGCAGGCGAGTGGAAATTTTGAGGGCTGCACTAGAATATATGTTGTATTGACTTTAATAAAACTAAATCATTTACAGTTTTCCCAAAGATTTTTCTTGTTTACATTCCTATATCAATAATAATAATAATACAAAAAAAAAAATTACATTATAAAAGTAATAGAAATAAGAAATAAACTAGGATTGAATGTGCTGATCTAATAAAAAAATTGAATCTAATGCAAGCCTACCAATCTTTATTTTTATAACCACACTGGTAGAATAAAAATAATAAGGGACTGATTTTCTAACTAAAACAATACATTTACAATCTCCTATGAAGAAAATATTCCCACTATGACTTGAATGAATGAATATATGTGGACTGGTGCAAAGAAAATATATCATATAATGCCACACATGCCAACTGCAGGCATATCCTCAAAATGTTGACTCTGTGTAAATAAGGAATGCAAATTAATTCCATTTCTGTCTTTAAATACATCCCTAAGCCTTCTGTAAGGATCAAAAGTTATATGGACACAATTTTATTTTCTCCACTAGTGAACACTTAGTTGTTCAAAAAGATTAACAGTAATGATATAATTAACCTGTCCACTAGTAATGAGCTTCTTTTCCTGAACATGTTAGATAAAGATTTTTACCATCTGTTAGTTCAAGAGCTAAAGCAATTTGTTGTCCATGCGTGTAAATTCCAGACACACATTTGAGTCTATTATAATAAGAGACATAAGAAGATTCCTATTCTTTATTTGCATATCTTTGCTGGTTGTAAACTCAAATGAAGTAAACTATATTAACAAATGGGAAGAAGAGCTTAACTTGACTTTCTCACCAGCTTCAAAAAGAACAATTAATGTCTAGACAAGTTAGACTTATAGAAATGTTTAGCAAGCCCTACGGTATGCCATTACTGTAACCTTATCTTTTGTTCCAGCAAAACTGAGGAAGCAGGGCCTTTCTTTTTAACAGGGGTACCAGAATAATTATATTGTAGCTCATCATCACTTGTTTTTCTTCATGATATATTTACATGTTGGATGTAAGTACCCTTGTTAATGTACTTCATTATTTAAAACGTATAACTAGAACTCATGCTTCCCAAATTTAGTAAACTGGACTCCTCATTTTTACAAATCTTTCTCATCAGTGCAGCAACACAAATCCTCCCTAGGTGCTGCAGATCTAAAATCAATAAGTAATGGTTTTAATAAATATACTTTCACAATACAGATATGTATTAGAGCAATCTGAATCATACTATTTAATTGTCTATTGTATTATCTGCTTTGCTTTAAAGTTTAAAATCAGGTACTTAACCACATCATGCCCGGCCTATAGCAAAATGATGGCCGGATGGTGGTTTCATTATCCTGGCTGGGCGTCATATGACGTCCAGCAGGATAAGCCGTTCACACGCATCTCCAATCTTGGCAAAACCTAGGTTCTTTACCATGTGGTCAGCTGTGTCCAATCACATCGTAACCAGGAAGTGCTGGTTATCGGCTTTTTTGCTCTATTTGCTCTGACAAGGTTAGAGTAGAGGAGAGCTGATCAGCGGCTTTCCTGGCAACGGGGTCTGTGCTGATAATCAGTGCATCGATTATCAGTGCAGACCCATCAAAGATGCCCACAAGTGCCAACCCGTGTCCACTAGGGATGCCAACCGTTGACCACCAGGGATTCCAATCAGTGCCCATCAGAGATGGCAATTAATGCATACCAGGGATTCCAATCAGTGCCCACCAGGTATGGCAATCAGTGGCTATTAGTAATGCCTGTCAGTGCCTCCTCATCAGTGATGCCTATCAGTGACCATCAGTGCCCATCATTGCCACCCATCAGTGTCTGTAATTGCCTCCTATTATTGCCCATCAGTGCCACCTATCAGTTCTGCCTATGAGTGCCCACCAGTACTGCATATCAATGCCTCCTACCAGTGCCCATCAGTGCTGCATATCAGTGCCGCCTATCAGTGCTGCATATTATGCCTCATCATCAGTGTCCATCAGTACTGCCTCATCAGTGCTCGTCAGTGAAGGAGAAAAATGACTTATTTACAAAATTTTATAACAGAAACAAGGAAGAACTTTTTTCCCCCAAAAAATTCTATTTTTATTTGTTTAGCAAAAAAAAATAAAAAAGCCAGCACTGATTAACCCCTTCAGATCCGCGCTATTGCCGAAGTATGGCTCCAGCGTGGATCTGAATATTTGGGACGTCATCCCCTGTGCACGCTCCAAGCGTGCACTCACAGGTGACGGCGGCGTGCGCACAGCTGCCGCACTCTGCGTGGGCGTGCCCGCAGGTCGGGCAGACTCGATGTGCACTCGAGACCCACGATCGTCTGTCAGAGCTGCAGAACGGGGAACCGCCGATGTACACAGCGGTTCTCCGTTCTATGACAGGGGACATGACAGATCTACTGATTCCTTTCACTGGGATCAGTGAGATCTGTTATGTCCCAGCCAGCCCCACCCCCACACAGTTAGAACACATGCAGGGAACACAGTTGACCCCTTCACTGCCCCCTTAGTGTTAACCCCTTCACTGCCAATGACATTTATACAGTAATCAGTGGACATTTACATTTCTGATCGCTGTTTAAATGTCATTGGTCCCAAAAAAGTGTCAAAAATGTCCGACATGTCTGCCCCAATATCAAAGTCCTATAGGCTATATATAAAAAGGAAAGTCCAGGATTGCTGCACACAATTTCTTTAATATTTTTAAAGTATCAAAATACAAGCATCATTCAAGAACTCACTTCAAATGGTAACATACTGATCATAAAAAGATCATGTAAGTCAAACAAAGTCCATAACAAGACAAAGATCTTGCTCCATATTTACCAACAGTTTCGGGCTATTGTCCTCCTCTCACACCCTTTCTCAAGGTATGGAACAATATTCGAATCACATTCTATTAGTGCTATTTATTCACAATCGATGAGGAATCAATTAGGACAATTACTTCGATAATTATTCACATCTGATGTTTAGACTCAATCTTCCACGTCCATACACAGAACAATCCCAATGGCTTAGCTCAAATTCATCACACAGATTCTTTCATGCCTATACAAATACACATGATTTGTTTCACAAATTCAATTTAAAAAAAAAAACAAATGTATATGTGAAAAAGCAAATAAACAAGTAAATAAACAAATAAATAAACAAACCAATCAAAGAGCCAGGCCCAGACCAATTAGGTCAGATCCTTATTTTAAAGCTTAGACCACTAAAGGAATAGATGCATATCAAAATCTCTATTTAACCCTTTAGGAAAAAGGGTATCCAAACGGTTTCAGAAAACCTCTCTCTTTCTTAATTTAGTTTCTCGATCACCTCCCCTCCTATCTTGTGTCACAGATTCTATTACCATAAACTGTAACTGGGACACTGTATGTCCCATATCTACAAAATGTTTAACCAAAGGTAATTTTGTTAATTTATCTCTTATTGCATATTTATGTCTCGCTATCCTATCTTTTACCTTCTGAGTGGTCTCCCCTATATAGATTAGACCACAGGGACATTTAATAAGGTATTCCACAAATGCCGATTGGCATGTGTGGTATCCCTTAATTTCCAAAGTTTCCCCAGTATGTGGGTGATTAAACGTTTTCCCTTTAATCATGCTGTTGCACTGAATGCAGCTTAGACACGGATAGGAACCATAATTAGGGGTACCCAAAAAGGTTCTACCAATATTAGTTTTTTTGATCCTGCCAACGTCTGATCTAACCACCCGGGAGTAAATTGTATGCCCCTTGTGATAGGCCGACAATGGGACATATTGAAATTCCTCAATGGATGGGTAATTGTCCCGCAGAATTGTCCAATGTTTTTTAATGATATTAAAAACTTTCTTTGCGTATGGGTGGTATTGTGTCACAAACGGTAACCTAATTTGAGCTCTGTATTTTTTTGTTGTTTTCTCTGCTTCTGTCCTAATCTTTTCTAATTCCTTTCTTTTATAACCTCTCTTTTCTAGTTTGTTTTCCCACCTCATCAAGACATTCTTCCCTAACTTTGGGGTCATTCACAATGCGTCTAATAAGTGAAAACTGATTCTTGGGTACTGATTTAAATACACCTGGTGGGTGAAAGCTTTTCTGGTGCAACAAGTGATTGCGGTCCACAGGTTTCACATATAAATCACTTTCCAATCTACCTGCCTCCAGCATTACCATAACATCCAAGAAGGGCAAAATCCTATCACTAAAATTGATACTAAATTCCAATCCTGGAAGTAACAAATAAATGCAAGAATGAAACAAAAGTAAGGTATCCATGCTTATATATATATATATATATATATATATATATATATATATATATTATATTGCATTAAATACTCTGCCATATTAAATTCTTATGTTTTTAACATAGTTTGTGTGCTCATACAATGATGTGGCTCAGGGGGGACAGTCTGCAAAAGGACAAATGCCGCTTGCTTTATTTTTAGGTGAGAACCTCTTGCTAAGACTTATTGTTAGATTTGGTGGTCTAGAGTACCGGGGATGCTTTTTCAGACTGTCCCCCCTAAGCCACACCATTGTATGAGTGATCTTGGGAGGATACCGGTGCTGACCTTGCTGCTCCACTCCACTCACCTATATTATATTGATCAAGATTAGTGAATCAGTGTTATTCACTATCTTTTCCATATATATATATTTTTTTCTAGAGCCTAGTGAACTGTCAGCAATCCGCCGGTGTTCCATCAAGGGCGCATGCTATTGAGGCCCCCATTTTACCTAAGATGTCATCATATTCCCTTTTTCTATGGGATTAGGGTCAATTATATACCCCTCTCCTACTGATGTGTGGGTTACTATATTGATCCTATTCTTGAAAAGATCAGGTAACGATAATAACATAGCCCAAATGTATGGACTATATATATCATATAACAGTTTTTGTCACTATTGATACTGTTACATAAATATATTTATTTTTAGATATTCTATTTCTCCTCTATGGTCACATATACCGCTCAGGTCATCAAATTACATAAAGCATAGTTGGAAATCCATACTTTACCTACTGCTGCTCTGGATTTTTAAGATGGGTTCATCTTGTAAATTTAAAATTAAATCTGTAATATACTTTTGTGTGTAATAAATGCACTATTTATTGTGATGTATTCTTATATAGATATTATGACAATTACTTACGTAAGAAGCCAGTCTTGGTGAAACATGTAGAGCGTGCGCAAATCGCTAAGTTATTTGATGAAATTGTATGAATTTATTGATAATGTCTTTTATCATTTTTAAATGATCAAAATAAAATGTATATATTTTATACAAATACAGCCAGTTAAATTTATTTCTTATTTGGCACCTTAAAAGTCCTATCCTTGCTTTTGTATTTGTTGTATACTTCCTTGGATGTGGTGCCTGACTTGATTCCTTCATCATCCATCTCTTTGGTTTCTTATAGTATGTTTGTAGTTAATAGGTCTGATATGTTGCAGCCTATGTGCTGCATTTATCGCTCTAGTTTTGTTTTTTATGAAAATTGCACAAAACCCTTATTACTCATGCTATTGCAGTATTCTGATACAGTGGCACAACTGTTGTTCAGCAGTAATAAGTCATTGTAAGTCATGTGGATTGCATAACATGCAGTTGAGTTAAAATATATCAAGTGACACAAAACTCACATTTTTTTATAAAATAAAAAATGCAATATGTTCAAATATAAGTAGAATGTACTCTTCCTTTGTTTCATCATCTGCTATTCTCAGACTTCCTTTTCTAGGGTGGCTACTTTTGGTCCCCTAATCACACTTTGAGTGTGTGAACATAGCTTCCCTGTCCTGTTCACCCCAAAGATGGACTACACATCTATGTTCAGATGCATTCAGCACTATGGGAATTGTAGAAAGCATAGAGCAAAGCACATGATCAGAAATAGCAGGCACTGCTTGCTCTACATTAGTAGCAATGAGGTGCATCAGAGGATTGGGAGTGCACACATAACAAAAAGAAGATGGAAAACAATGGTAATAGATTTCATTTGAAAATAAATAAATAAATACAATTGAAAAAAACAGAACTGTGGTATATTTGAAATTTTAGAATGATTGATGTGAAAAAAATCTGAGTTTATTGCCATTTTATCGCATTTTGTCCTGAATTGACTTTTGTGGCTTCAGTAAAAGTTTTTACAAAACCTCAAAAAAACTCTTTGGTTCTTTTTGGCAAATTGGGCTTCATACCATAGGAAAGGTACATATGAACACTCTCTTTTGACAGCAACTAAATCCCATGCTATGAATATTTATAATATTTCCCTACATTACCTATTAGGAGATAAAAGCTTTCAATATGAATTTAATCTCACACTTGGTAGACCTGGCTGCTGATAACAAGACTTTATGCCAGCATTATTAATACAATGGAAATATTAAAAAAGATAGATCAATATGTTGACCCTAGGAAAAGGTAACAATTTTAAATGTAAAAGAACAAAAAGGCAAAGGGATGCCAGTCAATTTTCTCTTCAGATTTGCAGTTTAGCATATCAGACAATGTTGCTTATTTTTCTTTACTAAGCAAAATTAAGCTAAGAACATTTTTGAGTTTACAATTTTGTTTAACAGTAAGTGCCGGTTCACACTAGTGCAATGCAGGAACCCTGCAAATCCACTGTGGGTTTCTGCATCGCACCTGACTCGTATGGCAGTTCACACTGCCATATGCGAACTGTTGGGAGTGTCAATACAAAGTTAACGACACCCCCATTTCAGCTCGCATATCGCAGTGCAAACTGACAGTTTGGACATGAATCAGATCGCATAGGTGTGAACACCCATGCGATCCGATCCTGGTGCAGACCCAAAAAAGGGCCCTGTGCAAGTTTAGTCCAAATGTAATTTCGATTTCAGTCATACTATCTGCATGGCTGAAATTGCATTGCATGGACATCGCATGTGATTTGCACTGCAGTGCAGTGCGAATCACATGCAATATCATACAGAGTGCCAATGTGAACCGGTACTCAATCTTGTGTGGCAGTTAACACAGAATGTTGCAAATATCAGACCTGTTTCCCTGTACTAAGCCTTTAAAAGCTGCTGCACATTAAACGTCTTATTCTAACACTGTAAGATCTTCAAACAAACAGCAAATTACTCATCAAAAATGAATAGACTGCAGCTGCACAGAAAGCTGTTCCTCATTATCAGACAGCTTCCTTTTATATAAACTCTCAAGTTTTTATATGATGCAAAATTCTGTTAACTGGTTTTATCAACAAAAACCTGTCTATAGAAATGTCTTTTAATTAAAAAAAAAACAAAAACCAAAAAAAAACATGGACACATTTCCAAATGTATCGGCATGCATATACGTTTATCAAGAGTACAAGTTCTGCAATGTCTGAAAGTCTGACATAATTCACTTTGGAACGTTAAGAATTTTGTATAACAGTAGAACTATGGTCAAACTATGAAATCACAAATGTGATAAAGGCTGCCCAGACCTGCAAGACCAGGTCCTTTTTTTTTGAGTATCCCCAAAAACATTTAGTAAATACTTGGTGATTCCAGTAGAACTATTGGATAAGCAATTATTCTGTCTAGCTCAGTCTACAGGCTTTCAAATTGATCACATTGCTATATCTTCAGGAGCTTAGGGAAATATTATTAAAGCTCTAATCAGTCCCTCCTACCCCCACAAGTCTAGTGGGTGCAGGTCAAAGCCAGTTTCCCAAATGCATTTACTAATAAAAAAAAAATTCATGTCACCTGACAATTTGGCACGTAACATTTAATGTAAAAATTAGAGATCAGCAACCTGATCCAGCAGAACCTTGGAAAATACATTCAAATGTCTGCCAATAAGAGGACAGTGGCTAAGTGGTTAGCACTCCTGCCTAGCAGCACTACAGTTGATGGCTGGAATCCCAACCACAGCACAACCTGCACATAGTTCTCCCTGTGCCTGCATAGGTTTCCTCCAGGTACTCCAGTTTCCTGGACATGTCATGCTGGTAGATTAATTGTCTCCGGTCTAAATTGGCCCTAGTATATGTATGTATGAATATAAGTTAGGGACCTCAGATTGTAAGCTTCTTGAGGGCAGGGACTGATGTAAATGTACAATATGTATGTAAAGTGCTGCATAAATTGAAGGTGCCATATAAGTACTTGTTATAAAGAAATAAATAAACAATCACCAATTATAAAATTGCAATTTTTGGCATGCATTCACCCACTACATAATTGTACTGTCTTGAAGGGCAGCCAAAGTAATCACACTACAACAGTCTTATTCTGGGTTGTTGTGTGACCTATACCTCCCATAAATTTGAGACTTGAATATCTGTGAATTCTTTTTTAGAGATTTGTAAGTTCCAATTTTGGCCACCAGAATATTTGTGACTCTTTATCATATAAAGTGCTAGTTTATCTAAGCTTGTTCAAATACACTGTTTGTGTGCCACGTAATTTCGTAAGACCTGCATCTTCATTGTTCTTTTTTTTTTGCCAAAGGATAAAAAAAGGCTGAATAATGAACAAAAAAAACCCCATGACAATGATTTATATATCACAGTGCTTTAGCAAACAAATGCCATCCAGCTAGGGTTTAGATATACTTTTGGAACTCTGTTTGAGTACAGTTGTAATGGTTGTGAGAAGGAAATAACGATTTTTTTGGTGGGTATAGAAAATCATAGCTTCCTGCAGATTTGAGTAAAAATAGTTTAATAACATTTAGTTACAGGATGGCCTGCTTCAAAATAACAGAGGTAATATCAACTTAATCAACTGGGAGTTGTTTTCCTTTAATCTGTCATCATTATCATGCAGAAAATCTGTGCGCTGCAAAAAGTCCCTCTAAACAAAAAATTAAAAGTCAGCCTACATAATAAATTAAAACATATTCATACGATGCATGCAATAATCTAAAGCAAATATGTCACAGACAAGTTTTTTTTTCCGTGAAAAATTTTAGTGCAAAAGAATAGTCATACAGTAAAAGCCAAACCAAACAAACAGAGAAATTACAGTTGGTACACAAATGATTTCATCATGAAGGCTTCCAAAGAAATAGGACCAACAAGGACTTAACCACTTTAAACTGATGAACTGTGTCCAGGAGATCAACATAAAAGAAACACATACTAGAAATTGGTATAGCATGTCTACAAGGCCTAAAATGCTTGACTCAGCCCCGAACATCAGGATAACAAATGGAAGCGTTAAGCCTAGATGACTGGATTCCAAATACCAAGATTGGAATATCATACTAAGAGAAAGGGTGGAAGCCTCAAGAACAAGAGTAGGCAGAGAAAGATAAAAACATAAGAGAGAATGAAAAAGGTGGAAAGTGAGAGGAAAAAAGAGAAAGAAGAAAAGAAAAAAAGGGAATAGAAAAATGGACCAAATAAAGGGCAGGAGGAGGGAAAAGGAGCCGTTAAAAGATACCTAGTATACTAAATCAGGCTTGCCAGGACTGACCACTATATGTTTGGAAATCTAAAGATTCCTTGTACTCAATCCAACAGTACCTAGTGCTTGTAAATTTGACCATCTTGTCCTGTGATATGTGGATTGATTCTTCCATCTCCTCTATATGAGTAATCCTCTGAAACCATTCATGAATCAATGGAACTATCAAAGAACGCCATTGACACGGTATACATAACTTAGCAGCGTTGATGATGCACATTGCTAGTGATTTAGTTATATACATGCTGCGGAAGAGAAGTGTGGTGCAATAGAAATTGCACTGGGGAGTAGGGATGGACCGAGGTTCAAGTCGAACGTAAGTGTGACTCAAACATTCGTGTGCCCATTCGTCAAATTTAGACCATTATGGGACAATCGCAGCAACTTTGCCGCCCTGGAGCGCCCCATGGTGCATTGCGTGCAGATGGCAAGCGCAGATCCTCCTCCATGGGAGGGCTCCCGCCGTCTGCCTGCTGTTTGTTATGACAGTTTGTTTATATGGCAGGGCGGGGCCACCCGGCAATGTAAGTGAGCGTCCTGTGACATCAGAGGGGGCGGGTCATGCACGTATGTCCCCGAATGGCCCCACCCTGCCATTTAAAAAAGTGTCACAACAAAGCAAGCTCAGTCAGCGGGAGCCCTCCCATGGAGGAGGAGAATTTTTTTTTCGGGTCCGTCGCTCGCCGTGATTGACGATGGATTACAACAGGGGACACTTATTTTTATTTTTTATTTTTTAATAAAGGACTTGTCCCTAATTGAAGGTGACATACCAGGGAGGAACGCAGGCTTGAGGGGTAAAGATGTTAATGGGCCTCTCGACTTATCTCCTTATAGGCGTTTGCACCAACAATAGTGGTGGTCCGACAAGACCATAGATTCAATGGTCACCGAAGATAAATATGGAAGGTCCCTCTGGGAGAGGAAAAAGTAGTCTATCCTAGAGAACTTCCTATGTGTGGAAGAGTAAAAGGTGTAATCCTTTTCACTAGGATTTAGTACCCTTTAGAAGTCAAGTAGTCAGAGATTTTGAAGCTGAAGATTAATCTGATGTAGCGCCCTATAAGGAATGGCAGAAGTACCTGTAGACGTATCCAGGAGCTAATTAAGAAGTACATTTAAATCCCCGCCCAGAACTACAAAACTAGAGAATTCCAAAAGCTTGTGACCCACACATCGTATAAAGGTCACCTGGCCACTATTTGGACTGTAAATGTTTGCTATTTTGAGGGGACGTGACCCAAGCTAGCCCTTAATGATCAAGTATTGACCCTCAGGATCCACTTTGGTGTCTAAGAGGTGGAACTGAGCATTTTTTAGAAACAAAAATTGAGGCTCCCTTTGTCTTTGCTTCCACAGATGTAGCATGGAACACCACTGGAAAATGTTTATTAGTAAATTTCACATGACCTGCCTTAAAATGCATTTCCTGAACCAGAACCGATTGTGCTCTTAAAGCGGAGTTCCACCCAAAAGTGGAACTTTCGCTCATCGGATTCCTCCTACCCTCAGTTATCACATTTGGCACCTTTTGGGGGGAGCGGATAACTGTCTTTGACAGGTATCCTGTCCCCACTTCCGGGAGGTCGGGCGATGGTGGATTACGTCAGCAGCCCGGTCCCCCTCCTCCTCCCTCCTCCTTCCGGGCCAATGAAAGAGCGCAGTGTGATTCGCGCATGCACAGTAAGGGGCCCGGCTGTGAAGCTGAAAGGCTACACTGCCAGGTTCCCTTACCGGCAATGGCTGTGGGAGCACCTGACCAGCCAATCTGAATATTGGCAGCAGTGCCAACATCACTGGACTCCAGGACAGGTAAGAGTCCTAATGTTAAAAGTCAGCAGCTACTGTATGTGTATGAGTATTCAGTGTAAAGCTTCAACCACTCACACATGGAAAAAGACATATAGGAGAAGCCAAAGGTCATAGGCATTTCAATTCTTTGAATCTTAGGGCTTGCAGGTAGAGAGAGAACTAACTGTCTATGGTCCGGGAGATGGCAGGATCCCCACAGAGATCTGACTCTAGTTGGCTGACAGCTAGGTGTTGGGGGAGCCCAGGATCCAGCGCTATTGAGTCATTTGGGTGAGTCTTATGGAGGAAGGTACACATGAGGTCAAGCATGCCTTGCTACAGTCAAGTACGGGATATGAAGAAGTGACCAAGTCTAGAATCCGTGGTAGTCTCTTGTGAGGGAGGGTGAAGGAGGGAAGAGGAAAACCAAACCTCAGTACAAGGAGCTAGTAAAAAAGAGAAAAGAAATGGCGGAACACCGCTCCAAAAGAAAAAAAACACACAACAGGATCCAGGAGGGGTTCATTGTAATCAATACTGCAAAAAGGGTCTTGCCACGTGGCTTACAGAGCTAGGCGCTCTCAGCGACGAGAGAGAGAGGCAGCTGGACTTTCTCTATCTTCCTCTCGATGGCGCAGAGGGGTAGAATTAGCCTGAGAGTGGCATCTTCTGCTGCGTTGTTGCTGGGCTTTTGGGGTGTTGTTGGCGGTCACTGTAATCCAAGGATCAATAGTGTAAAAGGCACTGTACCACTTTCGCAAAACTCCTGGAGATCTTCAGGAACCCTCAGGGAGGCAGATCTGCTTCGAGTAGAGGCAAAGAGGCAGAAAGGGAAGTACCATCTGTAGGTTATTTCCCTAATGTGGAGTAGATTCAATAGTGGGTGCAGGGCTTGGTGGTGCTGTGAGGGGATATTGGATAAATCCTGAAAAAGCTTGATTTCAGCACTATTGAAGAGAATCTGGTCTTTTTCCCTTGCCTTACGTAAAATCACCTCCTTGAGTGGATAGCTGACTATACAGCAGATGACATCCCATGGTGGGTCAGTCTCCCTTCCCTGAGGATGTAGGGCCCTGTGCACCCACTCATATTCTATGGGGGTTTCAGCTGGCCTTTCCAGGAGGTCATTAAAAAGGGTAGTAATCGCTGATTCCAATGCTTGGAGCTCAATCAATTCAGGGAGGCCACAAACTCTGATATTATGCCTCCGTCCACAATTATCAAGGTTCTCTGTATGTCTATGCATTTCAATGAGTTGAGCAGCGTGGGAGTCAGAGGTTTGTTGCAGCTGTCTAATGGCGGAGCCTTGCAGCGTGGTGGCCTTCTCTGTTTCCCCAAGCCTGGTGACTACAGAGTGCAGATCGGAGTGGAGTTCAGAAATAGTACACCCAAGGGTAGATTTAATGTCCGTGGCCACTGTTTGCAGGTCCAGGAGATTCGGAAGAGGTGAAACCCCAGCTCAATGAGACTTACTGGTCCCCGTTACTGCATCAGAGTCACTGTCATGCAAACGGGCCGTGGGAGAAGCGGGGGCCGCATGGCGTTCCAATTGCTGGGTTCTGAACAGGGCTGAGATGTTTCCATTTAACTGAATGCCCTA
This sequence comes from Glandirana rugosa, assembly GCA_018402905.1. Taxonomy (NCBI): domain Eukaryota; kingdom Metazoa; phylum Chordata; class Amphibia; order Anura; family Ranidae; genus Glandirana; species Glandirana rugosa. The sequence goes on along the minus strand of BLSH010047392.1, from coordinate 151,659 downwards.
GTCCCGTGGAGTTCGGTTTGTGGATGCACTACGGCCGGATCACACCAGGTTGCGGAGTTGGAAGGCGCCACAGACAGAAGGATAGTTGTCACAGCACAAGGAGCTCTTTCCTCAAGCGGCCATCTTAGACCACAGCTAGACCACGCCCCAACAGACAAGTTTTTTTTTGCAGATTGGTGAATATAGTGGACTGGCGCTGCCATATGTATCAGTGTATTATATGGACTGCACAGGGTTATTTAACAAAGTGCTATAGTGCATTAAAGTGCTAAATTGTGATAATATGGATCTGATATATAAGCTCTGTGACAAGTGGTTGTTGTCAAATAATTGTTGTTTTTTTTTGCATTCATGATATGAACTAGCTAAACAAATTAAAAACACCAAAAAGATAAAATAAAAGGACTAAAAGATGTAATAAACTATGACACATATTTGAAGAAATGTTTATTTTCCTATTCAGTGGAGCTGTGCCTGCACAACATGAGTTAACTGCTCATTCTTGTCTAGGGAATTACAGAGTGGAGAGGGCAAGACCGGCCCCCGCCACTTCTGCTCCTCCCCCCCGCACGTTAGTGTTCTTGTGAATGGACTGTTCCTAACATCATTACACCCATAGACCGGTTCTGGACATGACAGCAGGAACAGTCCGCCACTGGACATGGGGAACACGTTTTTCTGTAAGATCAAAAGAATCAGGTAAGTATAGCCTTTGGATGCTCCCCTAGATACAACAAGCAGTTAACCCATGCAGTGTGGGCACAACCCCAGTTCTGTTTTAAAAGATTTTTTTTTACAATGCATTTCTTGTATACACACAATCATTCTACAATTGTCAGCACCTGCTGTAAAATAAGTAAATTCTACCATATGTCTAATATTACTTTGCTGTGCCCTCACCATTTCCTTCTGTAAAAATTATATTGTTATTAACTTGGATGTTTGTGAATTATTTAATGCTCTACTGCAAAACACATATATGTACTTTTCAATAGATTTGCCTGATTTGTAATCATTAAAAGATGCCAAACACAGACTTCAGATGCTTTGCCCTCAGTTTGACTGACACCTGGAATATATGAATAACTGGTGGTTGGCAGCCAAAAGTACAAATACTGCATGTTGAAGCAGAGAAGCCTTTTATATCATTGTGTGCATGTCAGGTGAATTTTAGCTGCTCCTTATACAGTATATAAAATGTAAGGTCATTATTTATGGGCCAATTATCAGGAGAGGAAATATAAAAAGTCAATGTCCAGGTAGACTGATGAGTGATAGAAAAACATGCCATAATATTTTTTCCATAGTACAGCTCTTTCAACACGGCTTTCAGACCCATCTCTTTGTGTTTTAGCAAGCTACCAAAGCAGATTTTAGACATGCACAGGACATTTACATGAAAATATTAAATGATAAAATATTAATGTTAAGTTAAACCTGAACTCCAGGCAAACAGCAAAATGTGCAGAAGAAATGCACAGCTGTTTTACCTACCAAAGGATTTATATTAATCCCTACCAGATCCAGAGACTTACCCATTTCTGCCCACTAGGAGAACAAATGCCTGAACATTTATCCATTATGGAGCTGAATGTTATGTATAATAGCAGAATCAATACTGTGATTGTACACGACAGCTTCAGGCTGTCAATGGTTGTTAAGGATGCTGGCAGGTGCAGGCACCGCCTAGTCCTTAACAATCAATGACATCACTGGCCTCATTCACTTACAAGGCAGGCAATCCCCAGCCCTATGAACCAAGGAGCAGGGGACAGTTTAAAAAAAAATAATCAGGGGTTTCCCCTATAATTCTTACCAAGCCTTCCAGGTCTGGTATGAATTTTAAGGTGGACCCCATAAAAAAATTATATGAGTCCCCAACAAATTGTTCATGCTTGAGTAAGGGTCTGTAAGGATTTTAAGGGGAATCAGAGCCAAGTTAAAAAAAAAAAAAAGCATGAGGTCCCAGGAATGGGGCGGGGCAAGCATGGGGCAAGCATGGGGCCTCCTTGATGGTTCATGTACATCAATGCTGTGACATTGTCCAACTAGGTCCTGGGTGGATGGCCATCCAGTTGGGATGTCCAACTTTGCAGGAAAAACCTAATTGCTCAAAGCTCCAAAATGCTGATAAGTAGAGGATATTTCTCTGGCTACTAAGCTCCCTACACCAACAAGGTGTCTAGGGCTCCTTCCCTGCTCTTTAAAAAGACATCCATTGTTAGAATCATCTACATTGGAACAAAAGATTTCCCCAACCCCAGAGTTGGATTCTTGAATGACCTAGCCAAAGATAACCTAGTATTCGGTGTCAGCCAAGGTGGCTTTTGTCCAGAAACTGAACCCATTTAGCCAAGGATGACATTCACCTAACAAATGAGCTTAGCTCAACTTCCTGGCTATTATTATGCAGCCCATTCCAGCCTCCCAGCTGGGGCTCCTATCAGCCCCAATCCTTGATACTCAAAAAGTCAACTCTAGTCCATACATACAGTCCATACATAATCTGAAAAGTTTATTTATTAAAATCAAGAACACTTTCAGCTTACAATGCTGTGAGTAAGCCTTAGTAAACAGAAAAGCATTAGCTTTTTGCTGTATACTGGATCACTTGATGTTAAATAAACAAACTCTGTGGATCATGTATGGATTGCAGTGTTGACTTTTTTTGAGCATGACAAAAGGTTGGTGACAAAATGTTGTGCTCTGAGGGTCTTGAGCTGAACTAACAAAAGAAAAACTTTAGGGGGGAGTAGAAGACTGTCCAGGTATCCCAAACTGGGAATGCTATTGGAGCGTAGTAAGGCTAGTATGGGAGCCAAGGCCTTGGTAAACACGTATGGTGCAGAAGATAGGCCAAATGATAGTGCTACAAGTTGGTAGTGATGTGCAAAATGGAAGTAGAGTTAATGCACTGGACAAATAGACACATAGGGGTTAATTTAGGCAAATAGACTGTGCACTTTTCAAAGTGCAGTTGCACTCTGCAAGTGCAGTTGCCACAGAGCTTAGTAAATGAGGCAAAGCTTCACACTACAAAGAACAACCAATCACATTCAAGGAAAATAAAAAAATCTGCATTTTTGCTTGCACATGATTGGATGATGGAAGCCATCAGAGCTCTCCCTCATTTACTAAGCTTTGGATTGCAACTACACTTTCAAATGTGCACAGTAAATTTGATTTTAGTAAATCAACCCCGTACAGTCATGGCCAAAAATATTGGCACCCCTCTATTTCTGTCAAATAATGCACCACTTTGCCCAAAAAATTGTTGCAATTACAAATGTTTAGGCATTATCATGTTTATTTATTTTGTTTGTATTGGTATGACACAAAAAAAAACGGAGAAACAAAAAGCCAAATCTAACACATTCCATGCAAAGCTACAAAAATGGACTGGACAAAATTATTGGCACCTTCTGAAATTGTAAGAAATAATTGCATTCCAAGTTTGTGATGCTCCTGTAATTTGTAAGTAAATACACCTGTATCAATTAACAGGTGCTGACAATATAGAAATCACACCAGCGACCAGTTAAAATGGTGAAAAATTGATTCAACCTTTCTGTTATGTGTATCTGTGTGCCCTGTGGAGCATGGATAAAAGAAAGAGCAGCAAAGAATTGTCTGAGGATTTGAGAACAAAAGTTGTGGAAAAGCATGGACAATCTTAAGGTTACACATCCATCTCCAGAGATCATAATGTTCCTGTGTCCACTGTGCATATTATTGTCAAGAAGTTTACAGCCCATGGCACTGTAGCTAATCTCCCTGGATGTGAACAAAAGAGAAAATGTATCAAAGCGTTGTCAAAACTTATTTGAGGAAGTCAAAATCATTTTGGGAGCATGTGCTGTGGACAGACAAAACAAAATTACAGCTTTTTGGTAAAGCCCATCATTCTACTGTTTTCAGAAATTAGGCCTTTAAAGAAAAGAATACAGTCCCTACAATCAAACATGGTGAAGGTTCACTAATGTTTTGGGGTCCCTTTGCTGCTTCAGGCACTGGATGTCTTGACCATATGCATGGCATTATATAATCTGAAGACTACCAAAGAATTCAGGGGTAAAATGTAGGGCCCAGTGTCCGAAAGTTGGGCCTCCGTCATGGGTCTTACAGCAGGATAATGACCCAAAGCATACATCAAAAAGTACCCAGAAATACTTTAAGACAAAAGCGCTGGAGAGTTCTGAGCTGGCCAGCAATGAATCCAGATGTAAATCTCATAGAGCCCCTGTGGAGAGATCTCAAACAGTTGGGAAAAAGGAGCCCTTTCAATTTGAGAGACCCGGAGCAGTTGGTGAAAGAAAAGTAGAGAGGTGTAAGAAACTTATTGATGATTGCAGGAAGCAATTGATTTCAGTAATTTTTTTCAAGGGGTGTGCTAACAAATATTAAATTGAAGGTGCCAATAGTTTTACCCAGTCCATTTTTGGAGTTTTGCATGGAATGTGTTAGATTTGGCTTTTTGTTTCTCCACTTTTTTGTGTCATGCGCAATTTTTGGGGGCGAAGTGGTGCATTACCTGACAGAAATGCAGGGGTGCCAATATTTTTGGCCATGACTGTATTTGATAGCCACAGAGCCTAGAAAGTCAACTTACTGAAGGGAGGCTATGGTAGACCTGGTGAATATTGGTCTCAAATTAAGATATTTAAAGCAGTAGTTAAATACCTGTTTTGGTTTTGGAACAGCAAACTGGTTGGAGTATAAGTCCTGAAGCTGTTTTGCTTGCAATAATGACAATGGCTTATTTATTTGGGAGGGTAAACAATGTATCAGTAGTTTTCCCACCTTAATGCAAGTAAAGAGTATACCAGAGTAGCTTTTATAGTCTTATGGCCCCTCAGTCTTATGGCTTCTCAGACCCCAGACTAGTAATATCACTAGTAAAAGCTACTAGAAATTACAGGTAGCTGTTCAATTGTTATGGTGGCTCCCACCTCATCAATAAGAACTAATATGTTATCTTTAAGCCTAGGATATATGGTAGCACCTCAGAAACAAATCATCCACCAAGAATTTGTGAGACTTATTGTCAGATAGAGCTTCCACAACACAAGGCTCAGAGGCCACCACCAGTACAGTTATGTTAGACACACACTCTGGAGGGGAAAGTGTAAAAGTACAGTATCTCACAAGTACACCGCTCACATTTTTGTAAATATTTTTTATTATATCTTTTCATGTGACAACACTGAAGAAATGACACTTTGCTACAATGTAAAGTAGTGAGTGTACAGGTTGTATAATAGTGTAAATTTGCTGTCTCCTAAAAATAACTCAACACACAGCCATTAATGTCTAAATCGCTGGCAACAAAAGTGAGTACACCCTAAGCGAAAATGTCCAAATTAGGCCCAAAGTGTCAATATTTTGTGTGGCCACCATTATTTTCCAGCACTGCCTTAACCCTCTTGGGCATGGAGTTCACCAGAGCTTCACAGGTTGCCACTAGAGCCCTCTTCCACTCCTCTATGATGATATCATGGAGCTGGTGGATGTTAGAGACCTTGCGCTCCTCCACCTTCCATTTGAGGATGCCCCACAGATGCTCAATTGCGTTTAGGTCTGGAGATATGATTGGCCAGTCCATCACCTTTACCTTCAGCTACTTTAGCAAGGCAGTGCAGGTGTGTTTGGGGTTGTTATCATGTTGGAATGCTGCCCTGTGGCCCAGTCTCTGAAGGCAGGGGATCATACTCTGCTTCAATATGTCACAGTACATGTTGGCATTCAAGCTTCCCTCAATGAACTGTAGCTCCCCAGTGCTGGCAGCACTCATGCAGCCCCTGACCATGACACACCCACCACCATGCTTGACTGTAGGCAAGACACACTTGTCTCCGCACCTGGTTGCCACCACACACACTTGACACCATCTAAACCAAATAACATTATCTTGGCCCCATCAGACCACAGGACATCTTTAGAATCTTTAGAAGAGGCTTCCTTCTAGGATGACAACCATTCAGTGTGCGGCATACGGTCTGAGACAAGCTGACCCTCCACCCCTTCAACCTCTGCAGCAATGCTGGCAGCACTCATACATCTATTTCCCAAAGACAACTGGATACGACGCTGAGCATGTGCACTCAACTACTTTGGTCGACCATAGTGAGGCCTGTTCTGAGTGGAACTTGTCTTGTTAAACCACTTTATGGTCTTGGCCACCGTGCTACAGCTCAGTTTCAGGGTCTTGGCAATCTTCTTATAGCCTAGGCCATCTTTATGTAGAGCAAAAATTCTTTTTTTTCAGCTCCTCAAAGAGTTCTTTACCATGAGGTGCCATGTTGAACTTCCAGTGACCAGTATGAGAGAGTGAGAAAGATAATGCCAAATTTAACACACCTGCTCCCCATTCCCACCTGAGGCCTTGTAACATTAATGAGTCACATGGCACCGGGGAGGGAAAATGGCTAATTGGGCCCAATTTGGACATTTTCACTTAGAGGTGTACTCACTTTTGTTGCCAGTGGTTTAGAAATGAATGGCTGAGGTTTGAGATATTTTGAGGGGACGGCAAATTTACACTGTTATACAAGCTGCACACTCACTACTTTACGTTGTAGCAAAGTTTCATTTCTTCAGTGTTGTCACATGAAAAGAATGAATAAAATATTTACAAAAGGGATGTACTCACTTTTGTGAGATACTGTATGTTTAGAGCATCTGCTTTCTGACTCAGCAAGCATAGTTGCAACTTGGTTCATATATTCTAGCGTAGCTGTGGAGAACTCCTCCCTGCATAAAGTAGAGGATGGATCAGTGGAGGCAGGTGAAATTTTAGGATGGGGGGGCCAGACCCCGCCCTTCCTTTTGATCACTCCCAATTCTCATAAGCCACACCCCTTATAGATTCCATCCATTGTGTCAGGAGTATACAGCCCAGCATCACTAGACAGGGTATACAGCATCGCCAGATAGGAGTATATACAGTATCACTAGATAGGGGTATATACAGCATCACCAGAGGGGTATATACAGCATCATCAGAGGAGTATATGCAGCATCACCAGAGGTGTATATACAGCATCACCAGAGGAGTATATACAGTGTCAGCAGAGGAGTATATAGCATACCACCAGAGGAGTATATAGCATATCACCACAGGGGTGTATACAGTATCACGCAGAGGAGTATATAGCATATCACAAGAGGAGTATATGCAGCAATGCAGCATCACCAGAAGGGTATCAGGATCCATCTACCCCCCCATGGCACTGACAGTACTACCCCCCAGGGCAGTCGGGACATCAAAGTCCTGCACTTAACTCATGGAGGAGCGGGCAGCAGGCATCAAACAGAGTCCAGTGAGCGGAGAGCATGCTGGCAGTGAGCAGAGTCCGGGCAGTGTGCTGTGTGTGCTCTGGTGGCATCCCCCTCCTCCTCTGAGAAAGGCCTCCAATAGGGTCGCCTGTCTTCTCCGCAAATCGGGAAACCAGTAACATACCGACGCTTCCTGATTGGTGGAGAGCGACTCAGTGTTAGAAAGGCAAATGTTCATTTGCCTTTCTATGGGCTAGTGGCGGCATGCTCTGCGCCACAAGCCACACTGTATTGAAGCCTATTAAAGCCTACGGCTCTAATGCGATACTTCATAGACTCCCCACATCGCGCTAATTCATGCGGCCGGCGCCTCAAAGGGGCTGGCCGCATGAATGGGGGGTGGTCATGGGTGGCCATGGATAGATTCATGCTATGCATGAATCTATCCATGGCATAGAGGGGTGGCGAGGACAGGGGAGGTGGCGCCTGTGCGCCCTAATGGACGGGCCGCCCCTGGGATGGGTCCACACCTGACTGAGCTTATAAAGAATCAGAGGAGAGTATGAACTCTGTCATGGGACAATGATCCAGGCTGTCATTGTCAGATCCATTATTGTCAGAAGAAGGAAACTGCAGGCCGCCACAAAACTGTTAGTGGATTGCCAGCTAGAAAGGCCCTGAACAGCTTGTACTTTGACATGTTGCATTGCTTATCAGACACAGTTTAATTGAGAACACCAGGTAAAAACAATACAATTACTCACAACATCAATACTCACAAGTACTCACAAACCAGCTGCTGAAAGCGGAGAGTTTCAAATGGCCAGAGGTAACCAGGTCACTTTAGATGGCAGCATTGAATAACCGAAGTGAAGCCATGTGTCTTAAGTAGGAGCAATGATGGGGAGATGCTACTTCATGCTGAAAAGGTGGTAACAAAGCACAGAGTGCACACATGCACATGTAGCTAGTGACGCATAACTTAATTTCCTACTGTGTCTACCCTTTCTTTTCTATATCAGGTCTGCTAGAATTCTGCTTTGATTTAAAAAAGCAAATGCCCATTTTAAAACATTTAGGGCCCATTCACACCTGAACGTTTTGTATCTTGAAGTCTGAAGCTACAAAACGCTGGAGGGGAAAAAAAATCAATTATTCTCTATGGAGATGGCCAAAAGCCTGAAAACGCCTGAAGCTCAAACAAGTTCTGGAAGTATTTTTTCAGACAGATTTGGGCGTTTTTTTTTTTGCTTTTTACAGTGGTGACCTTTTGACCTGTACAAAATCGTGGTAAAATTGCGACAAAATCACGGTAAAATCGTGCGACTTTCTGCCTGAAAACGACAGGCTCAGGCGTGAATGCAGTCTGACAGGCTAATGTCTACAGAAGTCTGGGCATAACAATAACCCATTATATCAAAAGGTATCAGAACAATTTTACTGGTTCCTCTTAAACTATATAGTATAGTACAGTATAGTATAGTATAGTGCAATCCTCCCTGTCCTTATCATAGCGAATTCTGTCTCCCACTTAGTGCGTTTAATCAACCTTAAACTGTTAAGGCTGATCATTATGAAGGAACAAAGTTGATGTTGTTGATGGATAAATATTTCATTTAGTTGCAGGCTCCCCTAATACAGAAAGTCTAACTTGCAGACAAAACTGACAGGCATACTAAATCAACATCCAAATGTTACCCAGGAAGTGGATTATATTTTAATTACTGGAGATAAACATTTACGGTTTGTATAATCTTTACAACAATTCAATAAAGGAAAAACTAGATGGGCCATTCTTCCTTCTGTACTCCCATTATAAGACATGAGAAAAGAGACTTGCTATTAAGCCTAGTGCACATTTTTCGTTCTTTTTTTTGTTCAACTCAGCGGCAGAACAAAAAAAAACTGAAGAGCTTGGGAAGAGCCGCTGTACTAACTACCCAATGTTAGTACAGTGATTTCCCCCTCTGAGCTATTGTGTTCTGACAGGGGGACTGCCCCCCCCCGCCAGAACACACCAGTCAATGCTCTAAGCCATTGTCCGAGAGTGCTGATCGGATGCCAATCGGCAGACCTTTTTAAGTCATGCCCCTGCGACATAAGCTGGCTGCAAGGCCAGCTTCTGTCTGACTGGCTGCTGAACACACAGAACGCATGTTGCCCAGTTTCAATTGCACTGGCCGATGCCGTCCGATATTTGGCCCGTTTGTACAGCCCTTTAACCTATGGTACTTATTGTAAACGAACCATTTACAACATCTACTCAGAAGCTGAATCTCTAACAATCTCAAAAACACCTTTTTAATAATTAACCCGTTTGCTTTAACCTATTAAAGATACCATGCCACTAACTAAAAAACTGCAAATAAAAACACACAAATAAATATAACTGCTTATAAGCAGTATTTGTTGCATAAACAATTTGCTTATTCAGTTACATTGTCCCTTCAAACCTTACCACTCTAGACAGTGTTGATTCCCTAGCACAGCTGCAATTGAATAATTCAGCTATCCATTATGTACATATGAAATAAGTAAAAAGGGATCTCTTTGATAATTTAGGTGAATTTTCACACAATTCATTTTTTTAACATTCTGAATTCCTTTTGAAAATCAGCCTCAATATCTTGTGGACCAATTTTTCCCATAAACAACAATTCTCTGGTCATGAGAATGCTCTTGCTTAGTGCAATGAATTAAGGGGGAGGGGTGTAGACAACCCAAGTAACCGGGAAAATTATAGGTGTTAGCTTATTTAATTTAGTTACATAGTTAGCCAGGCTGAAAAAAGACACAAGTCCATCCAGTTCAACCAAAAAAAAAAAAAAATGTATATACATATATATTTACACATATACACATACACACATACAACCAAATAATCCCATATACAATCCTTCACCCACAGTTGATCCAGAGGAAGGCAAAAAACCCCAGCAAAGCATGGATCCAATTTGCTATAACGGGGGAAAAAAATCCTTCCTGATTCCCCGAGAGGCAATTGGATTCACCCTGGATCAACTTTACCTAAAGATGTTAGTACCCAGTTATATTATTTACATTAAGGAAAGAATCCAGGCCTTTTTTTAAAGCAATCAACCGTGCTGGCCAAAACCACCTCTGGAGGGAGTCTATTCCACATTTTCACAGCTCTAACTGTGAAGAAATCTTTCCGTATTTGTAGATGAAATCTTTTTTCCTCTAGACATAAAGAGTGCCCCCTTGTCCTTTGTGATGACCTGAAAGTAAATAACTCCACACCAAGTTCACTATATGGACCACTTATATACTTGTACATGTTGATCATATCCCCCCTTAATCTCCTCTTCTCAAGAGAGAATAAATTCAGATCCTCTAATCTTTCCTCATAGCTGAGCTCCTCCATGCCTCTTATTAGTTTGGTTGCCCTTCTCTGCACTTTCTCCAGTTCCCCGATATCCTTTTTGAGAACTGGTGCCCAAAACTGAACTGCATATTCCAGATGAGGTCTTACTAATGATTTGTACAGGGGCAAAATAATGTCTATCTCTGGAGTCCATACCTCTCTTAATACAAGAAAGGATTTTGGTTGCTTTGGAAACCGCAGCTTGGCAGTGCATGCCATTATTAAGCTTATGATCTACCAGAACCCCCAAATCCTTCTCCACTATGGATTCCCCCAGTTGTACTCCCCCTAGTATGTATGATGCATGCATATTATTAGCCCCCAAGTGCATAACTTTACATTTATCAACATTAAACCTCATTTGCCACATAGTTCCCTAACATTTCTCATTTGTATTGTAATGTGTTGCCTTACAGGCATATGGTTGTTTTTGGACAGATTGGAAAACATAATTAATTTATAAACTTAAAGAGGAGTTCTGGCTGAAATATGACTTTTAAGATAAAATTAATACTCATGCCTCGTGCAATGCAACAAAGGTATGCTGTAAACTATGCCCAGTTTTCTATTTGTGCTGCATTGTTTTCTAACTTTGTGAAGTTCCTGCATAGCACGACCATCTCCAGTGTGGGCATCTGAAACTGCAGTGTCGTCCTTCCTGGATTCAGTGCATGCTGGCTACCCAGCATGCACCTGCCGATATCACGCATGTGCAGTGTGATGAAATCTTGGTCAGCTTGACATGGCACGGCTCCAGTAACATTTAAAATTGGGTTCCATGGAAAATCTTGGTCAGCTTGACATGGCACTCAAGCAGTGCCATGTCAAGGTGACCAAAAATTTCCATAGATGCCAATGTTAAATGTTACTGGAGCCGTGCCATGCCAAACTGACCAAGATTTCCCAGGAGCCAATGCAGAGTCAGAAATGACATATGGCGCCGCGGCCCCTAAAGGAGGAAGTGAAATTATATATAGGCATAAATCATTTCCAGCAATAAAAAAGTGAAAACAAAGGGTGTGGGGGTCCCCCCCAGTCCATACCAGGCCCTTCATGTCTGGTATAGATGTTAAGGGGAACCCCATGCCAAAATAAATCCAAACACGTGGGATCCCCCCAAAATTCATACCAGACCCTTATCCGCAGGCCAGGAAAGGGGAGGGTGAGCGAGTGCCCGCTCCTGAACCATACCAGGCCACATGCCCTTAACATGGGGGGTGCTTTTGGGCGGGGGGCTCTGCCATCAACATGGTGACAAGGGCCTCATCCCCACAATCCTGACCAGTGGTTGTTGGGGTCTGTGGGCAGGGGGGCTTATCAAAATCTGGAAGCCCCCTTCGACAAGGGGGCCCCAAGATCCCAGCCCTCCTATGTGAATGAGTATGGAGTACATAGTACTCATTCACCAAAAAAAAGTGTAAAACAAAATAAAAACAGGAGGTGGTTTTGACAATTCCTTTATTAAAAATAAAAAAAGTGTTCCCCAATCCATCATCAATCATGACATCGCTGCCCCCATCGACCTAAAAGAAGGAGAGAAAAACCAACGCTCTGCAGAATGTCTGGCTTGACAGTCGCCTGGTGGCACTGTCCCTCTTGTGACATCACCAAATTATAGGAAAGGGCGGCTGTCCTAGAATTGATCAAATGAGTCTGCAATGTTCAGGTTCATTAAAGTAAAAGGATCAGAGCATCATACAGGTTCCAGATAAGTCCAGTAGGTCTTTGTTAGTATTACCAGTATTCACAAATGTATACAAGAAAATATATAAAGGAAGACTTGATAATAAAGGGATGGAATGACTTTTCCATCCAAGAACATTTAGTGATCCAGGACACCCAGGGTTCAAGTATTACAACTAGACACATTGCAGGGCCCTGTAGTTGGAATCATTTTGATTTGTGAGTTCAACTGAGGAAGACTATGGAATTCTATTTTCTTCAATTATTAGAATATCAAGCAGTAGAGATGTCAAGTCAAAAACAAAGCCCATTCTGTGTGAGCTCAAATATTAATATATCTTATGGTAGGTAAGTAGTGCTCCTGCATCAGGACTGTCAGATCATGACTGTGCAGGGTTTCCGTACATGCCTCCATCTCCCCTAAGCAAACAATACGGATAGGTGGCAGGTAAGGAAACTCTGCAAAGCCCCGATCTGACAGTCAGTGGGGTCCAAAAGACACAATCTCATACCCCAGCAGCAGCCAGCATCTCTTTTCACAGGCTGACAGGCAAAGGTGTTAATAATCAGATTGCCCTAGGCTCCTCCTCAGCTCTGACATGTAATGATGAGGAGGAGCCTAGGAGAAATGACATCACACAGCCATCTGCCATGCTGTGATTTGGGGGGATTTGTACTGGGAGTGGGGATTTGTGCTGGGAGGGGGGCTCATAGAGGATTTTTTTGGGGGAGGCAATTTGTGTTAGGAAGTGGAATTTGAGGGGATGGATTTGTGCTAGTAGGGATAACTGGGAGTCATTTTGGTATGAGGATAAATTAAAGGGATGAATTTGTGCTAGGAGGGGAAACTTGGAGTGTGTTTGTGCTGGGGGGAGA
>BLSH010047392.1:125943-137180 GCA_018402905.1 Glandirana rugosa | reverse complement strand
ATTTTTCATTATATGACATATATGTCATCTATGTTTATACAAACTCGAAACCCACGGAATCCGACGCGTATGGATCTACGTTTATTTGTATTGTGTTTAGTGGACTATTTAAACGTGTACATCGGGTAAAACACGGAAGTCTCAATACTCAAATAACACAATACATAAGAAGATCATTAAAGTCTGATGTCCGGGTGTTACAATTTATCACAACTCTAGAACCTAAAATCGTTGTTTACACAGTTAAAAATTATTAAATATGTAGTCATTAAACATTACTTATCACAAAACTAATATCTGGCCTCTAGTGCTCATATCACCCTCCTTGCGTTGGCATTTAATCAAAACACTATTCATTACAAATTACTGATGTATAAATTATTAAAAATTGACACATTTGTTGCTAAAATCCAAGATCTCAACACTATTTAACATTGTGGGCCTGTAGTCTGAAATTACTAGAAGAATACATAACACAATAAACTCATAACTCTGAAGGCACAAAATGGGCTACATGTGCAAATTTATCAGGTGATTTGTGTTATGTTTATTTGCATCTAGGTATGCGCAGCCTAAGGCACCCAAAGCTCAAACATATTTGTATCTACTGTATATACAGTATATTACTTTTTAACATTTTTTTTGGGAGCCCCCGTGGGGGGCTTTGGTGAAATATCAGCACCAGACAGCAGGGGAAATCTGCACCACACAGGGTGATTAGAGTGTGCCCAGGCACATCCAGCACACACCCTGTACATGTCTATTATATACAGTGACATTTAAAATACATTGTTAAAGAAACAGAAAAACATAAGTAAGCAGGGGACCAAAGTCTGAAACTTAAAGGCTACATTCACATAAGCCTCCTACATTTGTTTCATTAAGCGCAGGAGCATTGATCTGCAAAATATAAGCAAACTTTGTACTTCCCAGATCACTTTCACCTGCTTTTAAACATAACTCTGTTTACATGTATATGTGGGTTCTTACATGCGTTCAAATGCATTCAAAGTATCAGATCTGTCCCAAAAGTTCTGCTTTCTTTAAGCACAAATCTACTAAATGCATATAACTGAAGGTAAATATGCCATTTAAAATCATTACATGCATTTATACAGTACACGTTTAAAATTGTCCTATAAAGAGATATGCTGTAAATGTATGCATGTCAAGAAGGGAGGAGGGAAGGAAAATGAGAAACAGAGGCATAGAGAAAAAAATTATATACAGAATATATATAAAAAAAATTAACACAGGAGTATAGCATAGAGTCAATGAAACTCCCGGAAGATTGATCCAGTCAGTTAAGTAGCAGAGGGGGTTGTTAGTCAGTTTTAGCTGCTTTGGTGTTAATGAAATTATCAACAGGTGCACTAGAAGGGCAACAATGAGATGACCTGCAAAACAGGAATGGTTTTAAACAGTGGAGGCCAATGGCATTTTTTTCCCTACTCATCTTTTCTGACTGTTTTTCACTAGTTTTTCATTTGATTGGGGTCAGTGTCACTACTGGTAGCATGAGGCAATGCCTGGACCCTATAGAGGTTGCACAGGCAGTCCACTCCCCCAAGAAGGCACATAAATACGTACCATTGCCAGAAGGTTTGCTGTGTTCTCAGCTCAGTCTCAAGAGCATGGGGGAGATTCCAAGAGACAGGCAGTTACTCTGGGGAGCTGGAAAGGGCCGTAGAAGGTCCTTAATCCATCAGCAGGACTGGTATCTGCTCCTTTGTGCAAGGAGGAACAGGATGAGCACTGCCAGAGTCCTACAAAACGACCTCCAGCAGGCCACTGGTGTGAATGTCTGACAAAACAATCAGAAACAGACTTCATGAGGGTGGGCCCTGTGCTCACTGCCTGGCACCGTGGAGCTTGATTGGCATTTGCCATTGAACACCAGAATTGTCAGGTCCGCCACTGGCACCCTGTGCTTTTCACAGAGATATCCATGGAGGGATGCATAGACCTCTACAGACTAACCAACAGCACCCTGATTGCCATTTATTATTGGGATGAAATCCTTGGACCCATTGTCAGACTCTACCCTGGTGCAGTGTTTCCTGTGTTCCCCCTGGTGCATGACAATGTCCGGCCTCATGTGGCGAGAGAATGCAGCCTGTTCCTGGCGGATGAAAGAATTGATACCATTGAATGGCCTCCACGCTCGTCTGACCTAAATCCAATAGCACACCTCTGGGACATTATATTTTGGTCCATCCAATGCCACCAGGTTGCACCTCAGTCTGTTCAGGAGCTCAATGATACCCTGGTTCAGATCTGGGAGGTAATACCCCAGGATACTATCCATCATTACATTAGGTGCATGCCCCCACGTTGTCATGCTTGCATACAAGCACATGGGGGCCATACAAACTGCCCATTTTGAGTTGCTTAAATTAAATTCCAGCAAAATGGGCAAGCCTGCTGCATCATTTTTTCGCTTTTATTTTCAGGGTGTTTTTGAATTCAGCTCTCTGTAGGTTGATAATTTTCATTTCCATCAAACAATGTGCCATCCTTTTATTCCTAACACATTACCCAGTCCATATCAGTATAGATATCCAGCATGATGTTTTCCCCATTAAGATCTGTTGTGTTTTCAAAGTGTTCCTTTAATTTTTTTGAGCAGTGTGTGTGTGTGTATATATATATATATATATATATATATATATATTGCATGATATCGGGGTGATTCAACTCAAGTGGTGCATGCGATTTTAGGAACACGTGTCAGTCCAGACTGTTTTTTAACCACTTGCCAACCGCCAGAGGCATGCTCGTGCGCTCACTGTGTTCGGGGGGGGGCAGGGAGCGGGTGCGGCGGACTCGATCTCCGCCGGCTACCCGCGATGCCCCCCCCGCAGTGAAAGAATGGAGATCCTTGTATGTAAACACGGATCTCCGTTCTGTGAGAGGGGGAAGGGCTGTGATCACAGCCTTCCTCTATATGGAAGCCGTGATCACCCCCCTTCCCCTGCCAGTCAAACACTATCATAGTTAGAACACGCCCAGGGAACACAGTTATCCCTTAGAGCGCCCCCCCCCAGGTTAACCCCTTCACTGCCAATGGCATTTACACAGAAATCAGTGCATTTTTATAGCACTGATTGCTGTATAAATGCCAATGGTCCCAAAAAAAGTGTCAAAATGGTCCGACATGTCCGCCGCAATATCGCAGTACCGCTTAAAATTGCAGATCACCGCCATTACTAGTAAAAAATTAAAAAAAATAAAAACCCCATAAATTAATTCTCATCATCCGTAAACGTGGCAACTTTTGTGCAAACCAATCAATAAACGCTGATTGCAATTTTTTTATCACAATTATGAGGTAGAATATAAATCGACCAAAACCGTTGAAAAACAATGTTTTTTTATATATATATATATTTTTTTTTGGATTTGTATTTTAGCAAAAAGTAATAAATTTGGGGTTTTTTTGCAAAATTGTCGCTCTTCTTTTGTTTATAGCGGCGATCCGAAATGACGCAGCGGTGATCAAATACCACCAAAAGAAAGCTCTATTTGTGGGAAAAAAGGACGCAAATTTTGTTTGGGTACAACATCGCACGACCGCGCAATTGTCAGTTAAAGCAACACAGTGCCGAATCGCAAAAAGTGCTCTGGTCCTAAAGCGTGAAATCCTTACTCACTTGCAGCACCGCTGCTTCAGACCTTACGCTTACGTCTTTGGGTTGCTTCTCAGAGCGTATGTTCATGCGGCCAGCTGCAGCCTCTCTCTCCTAGGGAACATGGGTGTCCTCCTGTCACTCATACACAGATGTCTGTAGGGTGGAGTCCTCCTGACTCCTTGGCCAGACTTCCTGTCTGCCTGGGTCAAACTGTCTCCAAGTAGGAACCCTGCGCTCTATCCCTGGGATGCATATGAACCCAGCAAACAGGTGTGCAATTAGCATGCCTGCTTCTGTCACAATCAGGTGTATATTGCTAATCCACAGTGTGACATGGGGTCGCCTTTCCACATATCCCCCCCTCTGTTTCGCACCTGAGGGAAAAATATACCAACCTTCACACTGACAGCTCTGTGCTTACTACCACCCCAGGGGTCCAAACCTTGCTGACATTCTTCCTAATTGGGCACTCCACCCAAACCCTTTTCCGGGTGTGCTTCCACAAGCACGTTTTTCTAATCTTTGGGCTCCCCTTGATCTCTTCACCTTCCCCAGATCTACTCTCACAGGACTGTAGGGGTCCTACTTCTACAACATCTACCAGGGACTGACTTCTTTCACTACATGACTCAACAAGCACTATCTGTGTTTCAGGTTCGCTACTACCTGTGGGGTTACCCTTGGTAACCGACCTTTCAGAAATATACACATCAACATTGTCAAACAAACACATTGAGAACAATTGCCCTATTACTCGCTAACACAGTGTCCAGGGAGGGACCACACACAGGCAAGCACCTTCCCACAGTTTCACATTGCTCCCTGTTGTCAAACACTCCATCAGCGATTGTGCTTGCAACAATCATTTTCAACACATTTTTTCACACCAGTCCCTTTTACCACTTCTGTTACCACTGGTATTTTCAATAACTCTGACCTGTCCAACAGGGCTCCAGAGTGCCTCTCATACACCAGCTTTGTATGAAGCAATCCAGCACACTGTGAGACAACTTTCCACATTAACACAAAACACTGCATTAGAGGATTCCAGCAGTGGCAATCTCTGCACAGTCAAGCCTGCAACATCCAGCTTCAATCGGAAAACATCGGAGAGGGCGACAAGATATACACCAGCTGTACACTCCATGATGCTAGCATTTCTTTATGCATGTCTTTCACAAAATACACATGTTTCCCTTCATGCATGGTGGACACAATTAACTCTATATGACCCTGCTGTTTCAGCAGGTCGCATTAACCCCTTATCGCACATTTCAGTTTTAGCATTTGACCAATTGCCATGAACAGGTTCAAGTATACTCTTATCCTTTAGAGCAGCATCACAGTTGTTCTGGGCAACCTCTGGATCCAACATACAGAGCTCCCTGGAGGTTCCTCGGGACACCTCTGCAGCTTTATCTACCATTGCTAGGGGAGATAGCATACTCTGCTTAGTAGTCTGTCAAGTAACAACCTTTGCCTTGGGAAATCGGGTCGGGAAGCCTGTGCGTGGGTGTACATAGCGTGCGTGCATGCCTGTGCACCTGTGTGTGCGTCTGTGCGCAAGTGCCTGGGCGTATTTGCATTGGCGCCCAAACGGCCCATTTAAGCAGACAGCACCCTGCAACCAATGCTATCCATTCTGCAGCGTTTGGTGTACCTGAGCTTCCTGTTTACTTGAACCTGTATCTGTTCCTGTGACCCGGCTTGCCTTGACCTTGTTTGATCTCCGCCTGCACCGACCCCGACTTTTCACGATCACTCTTCTGCCTGCTCCCTTGTACTTCTGCTGTCAGCCCATTGATTTACCTTGCTTGTACCTGACTATTCTCCTGCCTGCTTCTCCTGTACTGCACCACCCGCTTGTTGCTGATCCAGCCTGTACCACCACTCTACCACCAGAATGAGTCTGGAGATACCACGTCAGTTGTCACTGGTGACCAGATCAACCCTCATGCCTTCCTCACTCTTGAACCACCTGTCTGCTCTACCAGGGGTTCTTAAATCAGGGTCGCAAGAGAGGATACCCCCGCATAAGACTCCAGAACCAGGCACGTGACACAGTCACCCCTACCTCATACCATTCAGAACCTTGTTCCACAGCAGCAATTTTGAACTCATTAAACAACACCTTATTAGCTTTAAATTTAACACTTGCCTCCCCACTGAACAGGGCACTGCAGCAAGGCAAATTCTTTTTAGCACAAACAGGGGATCTCCCATCTGGGGTCACTTCCACTCCCGCGTGCACATTCACATAGTCAGTCTGTCTCACCCAGTCTGCAGACTTGAAATCATAGCCATTGCTACAGGCAAACACCCTCCTCCTGAACTTCTGTTCAGCCTGTCGCTCATTCCAGGCACTCAGATCAGGCTTCCCAACTGCAGACACTGACCTTTGGCTGGTCACGTCCCTTTGCACTAAATATTGGGACAATGGGCACTTGGAAACAACATGCCCCCAGTCACTGCACCGCAAACAGCGCACTTGGCTCCATGTCTTGTCAGTTTTCATATCACATTGCAGTAACTCATCTTTTATACTACACAGCAACAAGTCCTTTTCAGAAGCAGATCTCCCCACTGGACTTACCACCACTTTACTGGCATCAAACAAATGATCAGTATCTTTCACATAATAAACAGGAACAGTCTTACCATTCCAGGCGGCAGGTGTCTGAAACTTCACTTGAGGGCGTAGCCCCTCCTTGGTTGTATTATCACAGGCAAATGCCCCCACCTGGTTGCAGGGCAACATTGCAGGTCAAACAGATTTCATGTTGCCACTTTTCCACAAACATTTTCACTGTAGCTCCACCTTGTAGAACTTTTCCAGCGCTCTCTAGCCTGAATTGCTGCTTTGTAGTTGCCACAATCCTCTCGGTTATGAACCATCCACCTGTGCACTTCTTGGTACTCCTCTGTGAGAAGTGGCTGCACTAATTTAGCCCAGTGGCTTCTGGGCCATGCTTTAAATGAAGCCATGGTTTCAAATTCTGCCAGACAGTCCTCAATGTGATCATTAGGTAACATAGGCTGTAAGAAATCAGATACACAGATTACTCCTTCGTTGCCACAGGCAACCACCCCCACCTGTGCTCTCCTTGCATGGAGCGACGGGTTCCTCTCCTTTTTCCCTTGTTCCAGTGTCACATGCATCTTTCACCAGTCTGGGGCTTGTTCTGTTGGTAACAACCCCTCCAGCCACAGACCTGTGACTCTCATTTCAGAAAATCTTTCTTCCTTTTTGCAATTTGACTGCCCCATGTCTGCAGTCAAGGACACAATTCCTTTTGAAAAAATGTTTGCCGTACGGTCTCCTTAAGACTGAGAGACAGCACACATCTCTTTGCTTCACGCAGCATAAGCAATGCACACAGTCTCTGGCACTCACGGTTTCCGGTATGCGAGGATCTTGACCAGCGCCATCTGTTCCCAAAGCATTTTCCTCCACCAAGTGTAAGATATCGGGGTGATTATACTAAAGTGGTGCATGCGATTTTAGGAACACGTGTCAGTCCAGACTGTATTTTAAGGGCATAGCAGACAACTTTTATTTAAAGGAAACAAAGTTTAAAGAAAATAACAGCAATTTCCCTCGCAGGGGGTTCCAACATAATTGCATAGTTCAAACATTCAGCCTCCTGGCTTACTCACTTGCAGCACCGCTGCTTTAGACCTCCTTACGCCTAGGCCTTTGGATTGCTCCTCAGAGCGTATGCTCACACTGCCAGCTGCAGCCTCTCTCTCCTAGGGAACATGGGTGTCCTCCTGACACTCATACGCTGACATCGTGTCTGTAGGGTGGAGTCCTCCAGTCTCCTCAGCCAGACTTCCTGTCTGCCTGGGTGGAGCTGTCTCTAAGTGGGAGCCCTGAGCTCTATCCCTGGGATGCATATGAACCCAGCCTACAGGTGTGTAATTAGCATGCCTGCTTCTGCCACAATCAGGCATATATTTCTAATCCACAGCGTGACACGAGGTTGCCTCTCCACAATATATATATATATATATATATATATATATATATATATATATATATACACACACACACACACATAGTATATGGTAACTCTGTGGCAGTAAGGCACCAAACTATGTACTTATTTTAAAGAAGAGCTTATCTTATATACAGTGCCCCTCAGCATAAATGAGTACACCCCAACAGATTTGTCAGAAAATCTTTACTTTCCTTTCAGAATCAACATTTTTTATGGGACACTACTACAAAATACTCCCACAAATGCAGGCTTTTTATATCAAAACCAAGATTTGTTCATTGGCACACACAAAAAAGTATTTTTCATAACAAATTAATTAAAAACTATGTTGCAAAACTGTATACACCCCAATGAAAGTCACAGGAGCAAAGCTAAATAATAGACAACAAAATCCTAATTAACAAGAATTCAACTACAGATGAATCTGATTAGTCATTAAACAGGTGTCCAGCAGACAGTTAATTATAAAAGGGTGTTACTTAACAGAAAACCCCTTCCCATTTCATGCCGTCAGCAATGTCACCACATGGAAGAGAAATATCATAAGGCCTGAGAAGGAAAATCATTTATTTATACAAGAAAGGTGAAGACTACAAGAAGATCAGCAACACTTTACTTATCAGTCAGAATACTGTAGCAAAAGTGATACAAAAATGTAACAAAGTTGGAACTGCAACCATCTCCCAGAGACATCCAGGCCATCCACGGAATCAAAAAAACAAACAGAAATTCCCAGTGCTGCCCTAGCTTGTCTAGTAAAAAGTCCAAAAAATTATGAAAAATCAAAAATGGAATGACCAAAAAAGTAAAGAGTAAAAATAAAAAAGAATAATATGATAGATAATAAATAGAATTATGCACATATATGTACGTATATATGAAACAGTGTCTCTTATGTACTCAATGAGAAGTGTCTGTGGTATCCATTGAAACAGGCAACCTATTCTGGGGTCAGGGAACCCACACTGAAACAGAAGAGGGGTAGGAGAGAGAGGCACCAAGCGACCAATAGCCAATCAGCTAAGGAAGGAGGTGTGACTAGCCTCTGAAATGTGTTCCAATTGGTCATTTCCACTCCGAGTTTTGACAGCTGTCATTCGGCTCCCTGCAGCTCGTGGCTTGAGCGTCCTCTCTCCTATCTACATGGGGCCTCCGCTGCGCCAAGGACCAGCCCACAATCCTGTGCAGCCTATCCAGACACTGACAATCTTCCATATTAACCCTGTGAGTTGAACCTGTTACTTGTTTTTTTATGTTGACTCATTAAATTGTTTTACACTATTGGTCGCTTGGCGTCTTTCGCTCTTTCCCCTCTACTGCAGAGGAATGGCATGCATGGGTGTTGTCCACAAGAAAGCCTCTCCTAAAGCCCATGCACAAAAAAGCCAACTTAGAGTTTGCCAGGGCCCATGCTGTAAAAGAAGACTACTGGCAGTCTGTACTGGAGTGATGAGACCAAGATAAATGTTTTTGGAACAGATGGCTTCAAAACTGTATAGCATTGCAAAGGTGAGGAGTACAAAGAAAAATGCATGGTGCCTATAGGGAGACATGGTGATGGCAGTGCCCTTCTGTGGGGCTGCATGAGTGCTGCTGTTGTCGGGGAGCTGCATTTCATTGATGGATGTGAATATGAATTCATGGATGCATTGTTCTATATTAAAAGAGAAGATGCTACCATCACTCCATGCCCTTGGTCGTTGTACACTTTTCCAACATGACAATGGTCCAAAACACACATCTAGGGCCAATGTTGCTTTTCTGAAGAAGAACAGAGTGAAAGTGATACAGTGGCCAAGTATGTCTCCTGATCTGAACCAAATTGAATACCTAGGGAGAATTATGAAAAGACAAGTTGAGCATCTCTCTCCGTCCAGCATCCAGGCTCTAAAAGAGGTCATGCTTGAAGAATGGAAAAAGATAGATGTTGCAATATGTTGCCAACTTGATCATTCCATTCCTAGAAGACTTGGTGCTGTTCTTACAAATCGCGGAGGTCATACAAAATACTAGTTTTTGCTGTGGGGATGTATTCATTTTTTTATCAACTAATTTGAGTAAAACTGAAGATTTTGTCATGTAAGTTATATTATTAACCACTTCAGCGCCGGAAGGATTTACTCCCTTCCTGACCAGAGCACTTTTTGCGATTCAGCACTGGGTCATTTTAACTGACAGTTACGTGGTCATATGACGCTAAAGCCAAACAAAATTGACGTCCTTTTTTTTCCACAAATAGAGCTTTCTTTTGGTGGCATTTGCTCACCTCTGCGGTTTTAATTTTTTGAAAAAAAAACACAATTTTTTTTTACTTTTTTCTATAATAAATATCCAAAAAACTATAAAAATAAAATGTATTCATAAGTTTAGGTCAATATATATTCTTCTACATATGTGTGATAAAAATAATCATACGAGGCGTATATTGATTAGTATGTGCAAAAGTTATCATGTCTACAAACCATGAGAATTGATTTATTGCATTTTCATTATTATTATTATTTTTTTTTTACTAGTAATGGCGGCGATATGCTATTTTTATTGCGGCGGACAGATTGGACACTTTTGACACTTTTTAGGTCCATTGATTAATACAGCGATCAGATCTAAAAATAGCCACTGATTGCTGTGTAAATGTCACTGGCAGGGAAGAGGTTAACACTAAGGGGGCAATCAAGGGGTTAAATGTGTTCCCTCAGTGTGTTCTAACTGTGGGGGGGGGCTGGACTGGCAGGGACATGACAGATCTAACTGATCCCAATTACAGGGATCCATAAATCACTGTCTTGCTGCCTGACAGAACAGGAAACCGCCATGTTTACATCGGCAATCGGGAGTCGCCAGCTGAGATCAACTCCGCCCAGCCCGTGGGCATGCTCACGGAGACGGAGGCGATCTGCGCATCGCTGCCAACCTGCCACAGAAAATGTATGCTACGCGGTCGGCAAGCTGTTAACCTTACTTTCATACAATGGGCTAAACAAATGTTCTATGAACCTCAGTTTTGTCATTTTGGAAATTGTTCTTGTGTTCATTGAGATAGTGATTAAAATCTTACTTTTCAAAAGGGGTGTACTCATTTATGCTGAGCACTGTATATTTCAGGTATCCAAACAAACCAACAGAGTCATAGACGCACCATGCTTTGCTGTTTTCATTGGACTGGGACATGGTTCTTAGAACCATGATATGGCTTCTCCCGCTAATTTATAGTTTTCACCCACAGTTTGAAGATGATTGTAGAACAGTGATATGGCTTCTCCTGGCTAATTTATACTTTTCACACACAGTTTGAAGATGATTGTAGAATCTACAATCATCTTCAAACTGTGTGAGAAAAGTATCAATTAGCTGGGAGAAGCCATATCACTGTTCTTAGAACAGTGATATGGCTTCTCCCAACTAATTTATAGTTTTCATCACTGTTCCTAGAACAGTGATATGGCTTCTCCCCGCTAATTTATAGTTTTCACACACAGTTTGAAGATGATTGTAGAACAGTGATATGGCTTCTCCCGGCTAATTGATACTTTTCACACACAGTTTGAAGATGATTGTAGAATCTACAATCATCTTCAAACTGTGTGAGAAAAGTATTTTTCAT
>BLSH010047392.1:115838-125933 GCA_018402905.1 Glandirana rugosa | reverse complement strand
CATCTCAACTCGCTTGGGCTTGACATTTCAAGCCCAGGCATGGCTTGAAAACCCACAGCCCTGGGCCTGGGCCTGAAAAGTTTTTTTTTGAGGACCAAGCCCAGGCCCCAAAACCATGAAATTATTTACAAAACTTCAGGATCTCCAGACGTTTTCCTTCCTTTTACCCCCCATTCCCAGCCTGTTCACGGGATACTTTTCACACACAGTTTGAAGATGATTTTAGAACACTGCTATGGCTTCTCCCGTTAATTTATACTTTTCTCACACAGTTTGAAGATGGTCCACATCCACCTCCATTTTAGATTTTTTTTATGTGATTTTTTTTATTTTAATTATTTTAAGTTATTTCCCTATCCCCATTTCTTTGTAGGGCACTTGTCCGACCCTTACCCCCCATTTTCCTTCCTTTTGCAGACCTCTAGGACTTCAAAACATTTATTAAAGTACCAAAACCCCGGACCCGAACCAGGAGTTTTTTTTTGAAAAGTCCGGGTCCGGGTCCCGACACCCAAAAGTTCGGTACGGACCCGAACTTTACAGTTCGGGTTCGCTCAACTCTACTAAGAGCCATTCTACAAAATACACTATAATTACCCATAATGTGCATGGATTTTACTCCCTTATCAAAAGAACCAAAGCCTTTCAATATTACCACACACAAAGGGCTGATATCTTATTGTTACAGGAAACTCACTTCTCCAAGACCTCAGCCCCTAGATATCTCAGTGCTAGGTATCCACAGTATTATTTGTCCTCTGGCCCTGAAAAGAAGGGGAGTGGCAGTATGTTTTTCTAAAAGGACCCCTTTCATCCCTACTTCTATAATTAAAGATAGGAATGGCAGATACATTATGGCAGTGGGTCATATTCATGACCAACTGGTCTCATTTATTTCTTATTATGTCCCAAATTCAGGACAGGTGGAATTTTTCTGCAATATGTTGACAGTGTTGCTGCCTAAGGCACAAGGCCAGGTGGCTTTGGGCGGCAATAGTAATATCCCGTTGGATCAGACGTTAGATAAATCTGACCCAGCTAAGGCGGTTCTCAAATATACAATGGGTGACAAACCTACTACAATGCTAGCCAGAAAATTGGTGCCCTGGGTATATGCTCCTATTTTACCTAAACTGTGATTATCTAACGGACACCCAACCCAAAATCCTAAACTGATTTTACAGGAATTTTATAATTTCTATTTTAATTTGTATCACACATTTGCTCAGTTTTCACAAGACAGAGCTGAGGATTTTTTTGGGGGATATTTCACTACCACACCTTAAAGAAACCCATGTCGAGCTTATGGATAAGGAATTCACAGAATGAGAAATTAGAATGGCCATAAAGACTTTACATCCCTCTAAAGCCTCAGGCCTGGGTGGCTTCTTTGGCCATTATTATAGAAAGTATCAGGAGATTCTGACTCCTCATCTGTGCTCCTATTTTAATGACATAAGGTGGGGAAATTGCATCCCAAAACACAAAAATGCGGTGTATATACATGTTATACTGAAACCAGGAAAAGATCACAGGGATTGCTCTAATTACCAGCATGTTGCTCTCTTTGTATATGCATAAAATGTTTGATTCCCTGTCCTGGGACTATTTATTTAATGTTTTATCTTGATTTGGTTTTGGTCAAAAATTTTTATCCCTTCTCCAAGTGTTATATAGCTAGCCCACTGTGCCCTTAATGCTTAAGGGGTATTCCACAAGGGCTCTCACTTTACAAAGAGGGACTTGGGAGGGGTGCCCCCTATCTCCATTGCTATTTGTTCTGGCATTGGAGCCACTTGCAATTAAAATCCAAAACTGTCTGGATGTTAAGGGAATAGAATGCAGTGATAGGGAACATAATAGGGAGCGTACTATTTGCGGATGACATCCTAATGATTATCTCATCGCACATCACCACCATTCCTAACCTGTATGCAATACTTCAACCTTTTTTAGGAATCTCAGGCCTCACAATTAACCATGACAAATCATGAGCACATATCTCTCCAGGACAGCACTCAAAAAGCCCTCGAACAATCTTACAAGTTTCACTGGGAACCAGAGACTCTTACTTACTTAGGTATCCATTTGACTCCTACTTTACAACCCTATATTCCCTTAACTATCCTGCACTTTACAAACGTTTAACGGCAGATGTGGCTAGATGGCAATTCCACTCTCCATCGTGGTTCAGCAGACTACATTCTATAAAAATGAACATTCTTCCAAGAATCTTATATTTATGTCATACTAGAACAGTGGCACCTGTTAGATCTGATCTGATGGTATTTCAAAAGAAAGCTTCTTCAGTTTATATGGGGAGACAAGAGGCCCAGTGTGAATAAATGTACGTATGGGTTACTTCAAAATAGAAAGGAGGCCTGGGATTTCCTGACCTGCTGAAATTTTATAAATGCAGCCCAATTGGCACAACTTACTAGATTTCATTCCCAGCATCCCCTTGCATTTTGGATGCAGATGGAATCCTATTCTTGCCAATTTAAGCCAATTTCCCATGCTGTGTGGCTACTGACGAGAGATCGGCCTCCAATTTTATGCCCCTCTCTTTCGTTGCCACTTAGTATTTGGGACAGTTTGTCTAACTCTCATCATTTTAAATCACCCCCACAGTCCATTAGCCCCTCTCTTACGAAACAAGGACTTTGCCTCGATCCCCTTGCTTTTGAATGGTAGTCCATTAAAAGTTTCTTGCGGATTGCGGGCCTCTGTGATCAAAACAAATGTTGATCAAAAAGCATCAACTGCCGGACTCCGAACACTTTCGGTATACTCAAATACACCATTACTTGTATACCATGTGTCGCAAATGTGATCTTGTAACCATGTCAACTATGGAATACCTGTGTCATTGATATGATAAAATACCTGGTCATATATCTGAAATATATACTATTCTAACACATACCTTGGTTAAACTGAGCCAAATGACTAGATGGGAGCAGGACATCCAGGCAACCCTGGAACTTGAGGAATGGCACTCGATAGCATTAGCCGCTTCAAGGTCACTCATCAACTCTTCCATTGTGGAAGCACACTACAAGGTATTACTGAGGTGATATTTGGTACTGACCATATTGGCTACTTATGTTCTGGGGGCTTCATCAAAGTGTTTCCAGGGCTGTGGGCAACACCCCAAGGTACGGCGGTTTTGGATTAGTGTTTACAATTTCATCTTTACTCTTGCTCAAATTAACCTGACCAAATCCCTGAAACACGCATTACTAGGGTGTAAGGTTGCGGATGCCTCCAAAACCCAGAGACGACTCCTCACGTTTATATTAATTTTCACCAAAATCATGATAGCCAGGAACTGGAGGTCGGCTACCATACCATTTGACCAACTCAAACATAAACTTTCCTGGCTCATGTTAAATGAACGGTTGACAGCAGGATAAATTGAAGGTGTTTTAAAGGTATGGGATCCATGGATTCAATATTTGACTAATGATCCATGGACTATCCCTGGCTAGGTTCCTTCTTGGTTGACTTGGACCAGAGCACGGAGTCCTTTCCCCTTCCCCTTTTCCTTTTTTTTTATTTTATCTACTTTTCCTCTTTTCTTTTCTTTTCTTTCTTTCTCTCGTCTTTTTCTTTTATCTCTTTTGGATTTTGATATTGAGAGACTCTGAGTGCATGACTCCACGTTCTTGAGGGATGGGGCACCCCCTCTATTTGAGTGGGGGGGCTGTGCATACCTTGTAGGGGGGGAACCCCCTTTGAGCCCTGTTAACTTGTATTGTTACCATAACGCAGAAGGATATGCAGAGACCTCAAGATTAACAGTCAGTTTTTCAGTTTGTTTTTAAACTATTAAACAAGACTGTGAATAATACAGCATCATTATAACAGAATATAGTTATATACCTCTGAAATATCAGAGGCTTTTTTTTGTCAGAGAATATGGCTTATGGCCATGAGGATTGTTGCAATATGTCTTTCACATTGTACTTGCAATTATTTAGTATAACTTCCTATATTATACAGTATGCAATTCAAATTGTGGAAGTCATGTACTGTCCAGAATCAACGCTGAAGTCTCTTTTTTTGTTCTGTAAAAATATTTCAATAAAAATATTGGAACAGAAAGGAACATACATTTCACATTAATAACTATGCTACCAAAATTAGTGTGTGCTATAAATTACCTCAAGTATTGCTTCTGTTTCTTCTTGCTGGAGGCTGCCATTTTGCTGAAGCTCAAAGCCCCTGACCAGCAGTAAAGCTTAAAGCAGAACTAAACCCATCAATTTAACAGTTTCAAAAAACAGTTACATTCCTGGAATGCTATGATTGCTACCTGTCAGATTTGCTTGTGCCTCAACCAAACTGTCAAACCATCAAATGGCTGGTGTCATAACTGATCACATGTACAGCACCATGGTAGTTGCAGATCAAACAGAAGCAACTTCCTTGGCTGTAAAGGATAGGACGGTTATACCTGCAAAAGGGGCTAGCTTAAAGGGATTTAGCAGGATTTTTTTTTTTACTAAAGTTCCACTTTAACATCCTTATCCTTGAATTGATCAACTGCTTATTAATAATTTTTGATTTTCTAATTATAAACTTTCAATGCTTCCAAATAATATATTATTTATTTTATTTGTTGATAAATGACATCTTCGTCATATTACCATGCATTTTACTGTGTGTTTTTTCTACCATTGGGAAATATATCAGCTTGGTAAGTAAAGTGAATCTGTGTTTAGCAAATCAACTGCACGCAAAAAGCATTTTTTATACCCCAATCTTGTTTAACTGGAAATTCACAATGGGCACAGCTTTATAATCACACTTGCTTGTTGTGGTAAAGCATGTGTTTACACACAATTTCAGTGCATTAGAGCATCAACATTTATTTTGAATGGCAAAGCAGCTCCAATGAACATGCATTGCAACATACCAAATCCACGGTAACACACTGCAGTGTGTTGTACTAAGCTGCAATGGAAAAAATGCTACATGAAAGCCTTTCATCCATTCTGGTACATTGGCAGCCAGCTCAAAATGAATGTGTTACCTTAACGCATTGCACACACTGTAATACAGCACACAAAATTGGCAAAATTGAAAAAGCTGGAGCTATGTGGGCAGCCCAGCTCTATGTTGTAGGGGTGTCCCAGAAGTTGGCTATCAATTCTTCTATCATATTGGCGCCCTCCGGTGGTCTTCTTTGATAACACACTTTCTGGTCCTATTGTACCTGTGGTCAAAAAGGAATCCTGTGTTTGAAACCAAAATGAGGATATTAATTTCCTCCTTAACAGGCGAATGATAAACCTTAGGTTTTAAAGTATCCACCAATTCTCAAATTCTGTTGTCTCTATTTTTGATCTCCCCTCCTCCGTGGTCATTCACTTTTTTCTATTCTGTCATACTGATCAGTTATTATTATTTTCTATCTTTGTTGATCATTTTTATTTTTGTTTTGTGGTTTGCTTTCCAGAACAATTTTAACCCTCATATTTCCTTGGTTTCATTGTTTCAATTTGACAATCATTAGGTTAATTGGAAATCTCTGCGATCAATGAAGGAGGAGGGAGGTGTTTTTACACTATATATGTTGTGTTGTTTTTGTACATAACTCTTGCGAGCAATGCCATTATGGCTGAAACATGCTAATTTCTGCTGTACATATTTATCTTTTATGGAGTTACAATACATTTGGAATTATTGAAGAGCATATATGGAATTGTGGATTGTCTTCTATCCATTTACTTTGCTAGCAGTTGAGTGACTGCACTTCCAGCATCCGACAGCTTAGGAGGATCTCTACATAATCTGGGGTAGTAGCACACTTTTGTTCTATTGACTGATCCCCTGAAAAAGCCCCTCTGAGCGAAACATGTTGGTACTCTTTGCACCGCTGCAAAAATGAGGACAACAAGACTATATTAACAAAATGCTGTTTTTTATTATGGAATATTTTAACTGTGTACTATAATAAACATTTGAATAATTTTAGCAGTATATGTTATCACAAGTTTGTCTATTAGCATCTTAAAAGTGCCATATCCATTTTTCTTGAAAAATTGGCAAAGTGTTAATGGGCAATTACCTTGCAAAGTGAGCATGCACGTTGAAAAGTAAAAAATCATTACTGATGAGAAGCATAGGCTCAGTCACGACCATCTAAAAACCATACCTTGCCCAAAAATTAAACCAAAGCTGATTAAGTTATAAAATGGCAAGTCCATGGCTTAATTGAAAGTTTCAAATTTAACAAATACCCAGACATAAATTAGAAATGATACACTTAGTAACAATTGTTATAAGCAACAGCCACTAAATCCAATGGTCATATGAATGCTTCTTGTACAGATGCAGCTGCCACTATAACCCAAAACCATTTACATTT
Organism: Glandirana rugosa; assembly: GCA_018402905.1. Classification (NCBI taxonomy): domain Eukaryota; kingdom Metazoa; phylum Chordata; class Amphibia; order Anura; family Ranidae; genus Glandirana; species Glandirana rugosa. Next base: position 119,557 of record BLSH010047392.1, on the reverse strand, counting down.
CAAAAACCACAACTAAAAGAAGCAAAGTTCATTCAGATGTAACCTGACATAGTGTAAAAGGCTTGTCCTTACCATCAGTACCAGACAGTTATTAGACTCACCCAAAATTCAGCTTAAAGGAATAATCCATTAAATCAATGTTAATTGCTGACATAGTCCAACCACCAATAAAGCCGTGACAAATTACCCCAGAACGGGCAAATGGGCAGGCAAGTTTCCTGAAGGCTGAATTTCCTCAGGTCAGTGGGATCCCTCAGTGTAGTATTTTTCTATAGTTCAAGCTCCACTCCTTCACCTCAAGTCCTTGAAGCCGATCCTGATGGAGAAACTTAAAGTGGAACTAAACCCCTTATCTTTTTCAGTCAAGGAAGCTGCCATCTTAGCCTCTGTTTGATCTGCAACTGCCATATTGCTGCCCATGTGATCAATTATGAACCCAGCCATTTGATGGTTTTACAGTTTGGTTGAGAGCACAAGCAAATGTGACAGGTGGCATTCCTGGCATGCCAGGAATGTAACTGTTTTTGATGGGTTTAGTTCCTCTTTATAGCCATGCTTCCATTAGTCAGGGCTCCCTTTCCCTAAGCGGTTCAAGGGGCCTTCATTTTGTTAGGTGAACCACTGCCATTCCTTTAGTAAATAAATTCCACTGAATATGTTAGAGTCCCAAATAACATCATAATGTAATGGCAAATATATAATGTAATGGGAAATACATGTACATAACATTTCTCTTTAGACAGGTATATGTAAAATATTGAATATGTACAGTATGTTATAAAATTTTCACTTTGCAGCAAGCAGGAGACGTGTGGATGCTATTTAGGGCTATTCACAATGCACAAATGCAAATAATTGAGTCAGAAAAGGATCATGCCAGTGTAGTTCTTGGCGCTTAGACGTAATTTAGTGATCAGATCTTGAAGATATATCCAATTAAGTTCATTTATAATGACCTCAAGGAAACAAATTATATGTGTAATTTAAGCCTCTCAACATAGCAGCAGTAAAATAACACCCACACAGCTAAAAATGATGAAAAAATAACATTTACTTAACTGATAAAAAATGGCAGGTTACAAAGATAGTAGTCTCTCATTCAGGTACTTGCCAACTCAGCAAGGAGCCAAAACCTGCAGACATTACTGCAGGTTTCTGAGTCTTGATGGTCATGATGGCATTTCTTTCATCAAAGAGCCCCCTTCCAGCACATTCGGAGAGCTAGTCTTATAATGTTAAAAGCAGTACCTCAGCAATAATGTAAATTATTGTATATATCAATTAGGAATGAGCTGATCGAAACTGAGACTGGTTTTGAGGCAGGTTTGCAGAACATGACTAAGGCTGGGTTCACATCTCCGTGCGGAGATCCATTTTCTAGGCTAACTGGCAAGGGATTGTCAAAAAAATGGCATGGAGGGACGGGTACTGCCCTGTGCGATTTGCACCAAAGCAAAAAATAAATAAGTAAATAGTAATTCAGTCCAGCAGGGAGAAGTAATTTTAATAATGCCATACCATGTATACAACCTTCTACAATGCCCGACGACCTCCAAAGAAAACAATCCTGCTGGCTAACTCCCAGTTCCCTTCTCCTAAAGGTTAATTAAAGGGGAGTGGTCTACTGGGTAATGCCATAGAACAAATATGGGCATAGCCAGATTTGGGCAAGTTCATTGCCCACATATGGCCATGTGACCATATTTGGTCAGTGATGTCGCTCTATACCCACCCTATTGTTACATGGCTGGGGATTCCCAGACAGTAAATGATTAGGATTGGAGGGCATCTCTGGCTGCAAATGATGGGGCAGGTGCTGCAAATGATGAAAAGATCAAGTATCACTTTAATTTCCATCTAAATAAAAAGACAGAACAAACTGCTGATTGATTTTAAAAACCAGAAGGAATGTAAAAATTAAAAATGATTTCTATCTCATTTTACAATTGTTATAAGAATGTTCTAAAACAGATGCAAAGTAGAATCTGAAGTAAAACATATTACACATTGTGAAAGCAAACATCCAGGCAAACAGCCTAAAATAAAGTCCAAATACATATAAAATATATATTACTGATACCCCTGCCAAATGATATCTAATTCTGTACAACTAATTCTGTGATTTCCACACATTTTCACCCTGCACAGTGATACAGGTGACATACTAAGCACTGATTAAGCAATTTCTCTTTCTGGTTCAGCTATTCAGCTTCCCTTACCGCCTCTTCACCTCCATACAATGACATCAGACTCTGAATCAGCATCATCAAGTCTGTCAATAAGCAGTAAATCGGACTCAAGAAGTAGCAGAATGACTGGCTAAGGTGTGTATCATAAGAATATATGTATGTTGACTGCATATTTAGCTATCTACTTGAATTTTCACTTTATTGCATTTAAATTGCTACAGATATTAGTTACAGTGTTAGCATTTATAGCTTATAGTTTGAACTATGGGCAAGATAAAAAATGATATATATACGATACAGTCTGTCGCTAGCATTAACACAGCAGGTCTTTCTGAGTCTCCCTTGTAACAGGTAGTTTTATAACGTGTTGATCTGGCCAGGGGATCTATTATTTTTACTGTCTTTAACAGGATGACAAAGCTGTTCATTCTTTACTGGAATCACTGCAGTGTTACAATGTTGTGGACAGGATAGTCCTAAACAAACACATAGTTCTAGATGGACTTTAATGCTAGCCTCATAAATGTAGAATTTTGTTTAAATGTTTGGACAAGAAAGTATAAAAATCACTCAGTCTAGACATTTGATGGCCCTTTCATGGACTGGACTCGTTTTGAATGCATTTTGACTCGAGTACCAGGTCAGTGTCTAGATTTTCATAGAACAAACATTCTACAGGGTGGGCCATTTATATGGATACACCTTAATAAAATGGGAATGGTTGGTGATATTAACTTCCTGTTTGTGGCACATTAGTATATGTGAGGGGGGAAACTTTTCAAGATGGGTGGTGACCATGGCGGCCATTTTGAAGTCGGCCATTTTGAATCCAACTTTTGTTTTTTCAATAGGAACAGGGTCATGTGACACATCAAACGTATTGGAAATTTCACAAGAAAAACAATGGTGTGCTTGGTTTTAATGTAACTTTATTTTTTCATGAGTTATTTACAAGTTTCTGACCACTTATAAAATGTGTTCAATGTGCTGCCCATTGTGTTGGATTGTCAATGCAACCCTCTTCTCCCACTCTTCACACACTGATAGCAACACCACAGGAGAAATGCTAGCACAGGCTTCCAGTATCCGTAGTTTCAGGTGCTGCACATCTCGTATGTTCACAGCATATGTTTTTTTTTATGGTTTTTATGGTCAGTAAAAACCAATACCGGGTGAGCTGCTCCTTCCAGGAGGTACCGCCATTCCTCCAAAGCCGACTTGATGGCCAGCAATTCCCTATCACCGACATCATAGTTCCAGCAAGATGGTGCACCACCACATTATGGATGTCAGGTCCGAGCATTCCTAGATGAACAGTTTCCTGGAAAGTGGATTGGTCGTCGTGGGCCAGTTGAATGGCCCCCAAGGTCTCCCGATCTGACCCCCTTAGACTTTTATCTTTGGGGTCATCTGAAGGCAATTGTCTATGCTGTGAAGATGCGAGATGTGCAGCACCTGAAACTGTCCTCTTTACGATCGTGTCCGAAGGTCATAGGCATCAAAGTCCACGACGTGTAGAGCGTAGAAGTG
>BLSH010047392.1:94079-109203 GCA_018402905.1 Glandirana rugosa | reverse complement strand
GGGTCGGTTGAAGACGTCTGTCATTTTCCCCCCTCCCCCTTTGTTGGGGGAGTTCTCCTATAATGGCAAGGAGCTGGTGAGGTGAGGTGTATGGGTGAGGACCTGAAGAGTAGATGGTGTGTGTGTGGGTGAGTGTTAGTTGAAATTTATTTTTTGTTTTTTTGGGTTATAGTATAGTATAGTTTTTGTAGTTTTTGTGTTTCTGTACACTCCTTTGACCTCCTGTACCGATCCGGCTGGGTCGGAGGGGCAGGTTTTGGTTAAACTCCTCTAACCGCCCCCCTTTTACAAAGGGGATGGCGGACTATTACTGTGAGATATGTTGTTGGCCATGTTCGGCCCTGGTTTGGTTGTAATCTGTATATCTCCTTGCCATGTGTTTTTACGACTAATGTAACTATTGTAATTATACTTTGTCAAAAATTAATAAAAACATACTTTAAAAAAAAAAAAAAAAAACCTTTAACTACATCAAGAGGGTGAATGAGGTTCAGGAGGGCAGTTTTTTCAATATGAAACTAAAATCAAGAACATGGGGACATGACCTCAAACTAACTGGAGGAAAGCTCAAAACGAATTTTAGTAAGCATTATTTAACTGAAAGGGTAGTAGATGCCTGGAATAAACTTCCACCAGATGTAGTAAGACAGTCTACAGTAAATGGCTTCAAACATGCTTGGGACAAAAAAAGATCTATAAAACAGTTAACGAAAAAAAAAGGCAAAAACAAAAAAAAACAAAAAAAAATTAGGGCAGACTCAGCCTTTTTCTGCCATCTCTTTTCTATGTTTAACAAAATAAACTGGCTGTTTGCCTTTGCATGGCATATTGTTGGATACAAATATTGATGTCAAGTCAGTTATCAACTTTTCATTTTATTATCACCAACCTTAAAACATGGTTACTGAAAGGATATGCATAGTAAGAGAGTCTTAGCGATAGCTGAGCAACCTGCAATTGATTGCAGAAAACAATTTAATGTGGGGGCTCATATCAACTTGCCAAGGTCAGAGTAAATAGGTTCTCCCATTTTCATGTACACTGAAAGATTTTCTCTGTTACATGATAACCTACACACTGCTCTTTGACCTCTGGCCACAGGGTACAACGTTGGCCTGAGACAACTTGGACAAAATAATGTACAAGCTTCAACAATGAGTTGTGCTCAGTGCTGACAAGAACAAGTAGATTGACTTAGCAAATGACAAATAGCTCTCACCTGACCCCATAGAATTCTTGCCCTCTCAATTTAAATTCTTGTTTGCAGCCTTCACACACATAAAAAGAAAAATAAAAATTCAATATCTTCCTTTGAAGCCAACAACAGAGTGTGCATATAGAATGAACATTACATGTCTGTTAGAATTTCGGTAAATGACAAGAGATTTGCTGGGAGAATATTTTGGTTGTTTATAAATTTAAAGCTTGAATGTATGACAAAGTTAATAGAAAGTCAATCCCTTTCAACACAACCAAACTTCTTTTATATTATTATGTGTCTACAAAATGGGTCATTTTCTTATGAGTGTATATACTATTGCTGTGAGTGAAAGCTGTTGCACTGGGGAACACACAGGATATAAATATAATCACACTGCAAAATGTTGATGGGGCATCCATGCTTGGCTCTTCTTAGTTCACTGTGACACTTATAATTTTGCACCCCTAATAACAGACCCCTTAATCACTGGTGGTTATATTAGAAACATATGTATACTCATAACTAATATGAAGCAGTGTATGCACCCCTCCAATTTTCATCCTTTCCACATTGGTGGTCAATGGAAATAATTCCTTTGTATTAGTGATCACTGGATATGTCTCCTTTACTACAATAGCTAGTTTGGTCAGTTGACACTTCCCCCTTCCCCTTGCCCAGTGCTCAGTGGACAGGCCCCCTTTGCGCAGGTGCCCAGTGGAAAGGCCTAATTTGCATAGGTTCACAGTGGACAGGAACCCTTAGCACTGTTGCCCAGTGGACAGGCCCCCTTTGCAATTCTGCTCAACAGACAGGTTACCTTTGCAATGTTGCTCTGCAGATAGGTCCTCCTTTTGCAACGGTGTTCAGAGGATGCACTCCTCTTTAAATAGTGCTCACCAGACAAGCCATCCTTTTCAATGCTGCTCAGTGGACAGGCCACTCTTTGCATTGGTGCTCAGTGGACAAGAACCCTCTTTGCAGAGAGGCCCAGTAGATAGGCCCCCTTTAGCAATGGTGCTCAGCAAAGAGGCCCCATTTGCAATGAAGTTCAGCAAAGAAGCCCCCATTTGCAATGATACTCAGCAGAAAGGCCCCCATTTTCTAGGTAGATATGTCTCCTTTTTGTAATAGTTGGCAGCAATTAAAGTTAATGTAAACCCGATTCATGAAATTTGAGCTGGGCACATATCTGCAGTGTTTTCTTATTTCTCTTCAAAGCACTACATCCCGTGGATTTCTCCTGCCCCATTATTCTGTTATCAGCATTATAATTTCTGACAAGTTCTCCAACGCATGAGATTAAACCAGGCTGAATTTTGTGTTGGGAAGGTTGCTATAAATAGATTAGCAGAGAGATAAACTATTCACAGAACAGCTCTGAGATTATCTGCTTATGTGGAGTGGGGTAGTGTGCCTTTTCTCCAACCAGCTGTCTTGGCTCTGTGCCCAGACTTTACTTCCAGTGCTGAACAGGAAGAGAAAATCTCTAACACGATCTGAATTTTCTAAAGAATATTTAAAGCCTAAGACAGCAGATATACATGTAATACTTATGTAGGGAGATTTGTTTAATCTCTGTATCATCTGGGGCTGTTCACCTCACTGGGTATATGTGAGGGTTTGCATCCACTTTAAGCCTCCTTTCGCAATAGTGTTTAGCAGACAGCACCCCACCCCCTTGCAATAGTTCTTAGTGGAAAGCATCCCTTACCCAGTGCATCGCTTTTACTAACTTAAAGCTGTAGTTTAATCTGCTTATATTTTGCATTTCCTGCCCCCCCCTCCCCCCACCCCACATCAACATGCTATTAACAGTTTAAATAAAACCTTTCTATTTTTATTACATACCTTTTTTAGACCTATTAATGTAATCATGCCCTATGTGTGCCTCTTTACAATACAGGAAGATCACGGCTGATGGGAGGGGCCATCGGGGTGCTGTACATATCTTCCTGAAAACTTCACAATACCCTGTCTCAGTACATCTCTTGAGAGCCCTTAGCCTTGCTGCAAACAGTGGGCTTGTTGGGTGGATACTATTCTGGAAGAGCGGGAATTCTGAGACAGGCTGCATTTGGATGAAGCACTGTAGGAAATATCAACATGTGACACTGAACCTCCATAACTGAAAGAACTAAAATCCAATAAAAGAAAGGGGCAAGCCAGGGTCAATTCAGCTGGGGACTAAAAGTGCTAGTTTGATGTTAGATGTCTTCCAATCAGGAAATAAGGCAGGCACTATCTTACTTACTGCAGCTTGGAATGCACACTGTGAAAGCTCATAATGCACAGTGAAATAAGAGCAAGAAACAGGAGTCTGTATAAGCATGCAGGATTGAATTAAGGCTGGAGTTCGACTTTAAGTCCCCTCCTTGTAGCTAGACTACTTTTGAAATAGCAGTAGATGCACAACACTTTGGTTTCACCACATATTTAAAACTTCATCTGACTTCATCTGACTTCCAAATAAAACAGCTTCAATTCATTAGACCCTGGCTGCCATATAGAAACTTGGAAGAATCATCTAACGACTTATTATTAAGGATGGGCTCAGGCGTGTTCGGATTCTAGTCCCAACCCACCTGAGTAATCCCACCAGGAAGCCGTCACTGCACACCACCAATCATAGGCAGTGAGGCATTTCCTGGCCCTTAGCTCCACATACACACTCCCTGACGAGGCTGTCTATGATTGGCGGTGTGCAGTGATGGCTTCCTGGCAGGATTGCTCAGGTGGGTTGGGACCAGGATCCGAACACGCCTGAGCCCATCCCTACTTCATCATATATGTTTGTAGCATCAATGCTAGCCAAGTAATCAAAGGCTGAGTAGCAGGATCCAGCACTTTGGAGATGATGAAATAAAAACTGCCCATAGCCATATGGTGGCTTTCATTTTGTAAACTGCACTAGATGAAAGATCATATTATGATCAATGAAAGATCCATTTATAAGAGACAGCTTTGCCTAAATGCTGGATTTTATTGAAAGTACTATTGAACCCAAATGTGAACATTGAAAGGATAATTTCATCTTTTAATAAAAAATAATAAATGCACTTTTTTTGCAGGCAAAAAAATGTGCATCTATTATTTTGCTTTCCAGAGAGCCTGAAGAGCAATGCACCCGCGATCAGCAGATCATGGATGCATTGCAGGCCTCCTGCAGACACTCAAGATAGCTTTCTGCCCTTACCTCATAGGGGCAGGCAGTTACTTGAGAGCAGGAAGAATCAATGAACTATGAAGGTGCTCCACACCGGCCTAGCAGTTAATCAAGAACTATAAACTGTCAGCTACAATGGCTGATGGTAGTTGTAGTTAATTAAGTCAGAGGAGGGGGCGTGGCTTGGCGCGCAACGAGGATGGCAGCACACTAGCGGAGCTCCGGCTAAGACACGAGATCCCGTAGCTACAGAACCACCTGTTCAGCACTAAATGCCGGGTAAAAGAGCCTTCACCACCCCGCGCTCACGTTCAAGAAGGGGACTGGCAACTTCCTCGGCCAGAAACATTTCTGAACTGTTTAAGCCGAGGTCTGCGGTCCGCTCCGGACAGGAATCCAAGATGGCGCCGAGCCGCCACGAGGAGGAGTACAGTGAGGACTCTCAGTCTGCTCCGGAGGACTCAGGTAGGGGCCCCTCACATGCTGACCACCCTCTGACATACGCGGATATGTCGGGGTTTGCCGCGGACATAAAGTCCACCTTTTCAGCCGCCATTACCGACCTAAAGTCTAATATATTAGTACTGACTGAAAAGCTGGCGGCCACGGAGGCGGTAGGCAAACAGAGAGATAAGACCATCAGGCGACTGGAGAAAGTAGCGGTGACCCACTCCATGCATTTTATTGAGATTAATAGACACCTAGAGGACTTGGACAACAGGGGGCGCAGGAACAATATTAGGGTGCAGGGGATCCCTGAATCGGTGGAGGCGGACCAGATTATCCCGGCCTTACAGAGGGTCTTTAACAGTCTATTGGAGAGACAAGAGGACACAGAGATCCACTTTGTGCGGGCTCATAGAGCCCTCAGACCTCGAGGTCCTGATACAGCTCCCCCAAGGGACATAATATGCTGTCTCCGGGACTTTACAGTCAAAGAGGACATAATGAGACAAGCGAGAAGAAATGACAGAATAATTTTTAATGGGGAAACGGTTATGCTCTTTCAGAACCTCTCCCAGATAACGCTGAGGAACCGTAGAGCCCTGCGCCCCCTCTTGGAGAGACTTAAAGAGAAAGATCTGAAATACTCATGGCGATTCCCGTTCGCTCTGATGGTCACACAAAATGGTCACCAGCACTTCCTCCGCACACCCTGCAGATTTAATGGAGTTTTGTGATGCCTTGGACCTGGGCCCTGTTGAAGTACCGGATTGGTATACCGAATTCCTTATTCGTCCATGCGATGACAGCCCCACTAGACCAGCCCACTTCACACCAGACTGGGGTAGCCATAAGACAATGAAAGGCAGCAAAGGGGGAGGCTCCAAGGCCGGCACCCCACTTCAGAGACATACTCCTGCACGCTCTGCCGACGCTGACTAAGACCCCAGTGGAGCCAGTCTATTACATCTCCCACATTTCATATACACGGGATCCTTTTAGCAGCTCCTTGACTTACAATGATACCTCACTTGAGGCGTAGTCCAGCAATAGTACTCCACGATCAGCAAATCCACGTCATCCCAGAGTTCCGCTGCATATTATAGAGCCTTGTTATCCAGTGAACCTGAACATAATGTATCCCTCCAAGCCCTCTTACTAAACATCTCAGGACTGCCACCTCGTTGCATATATAAGATGTAGCTCATGAGACTGACTACAAAGAGACTGGCATTTAATTATGGGCATTGCACATCATATGAGTCTGGGGATATTGAGAGGTTGATGGATTTGCTGGAAGGTTTCAGTTGTGTGATTTGAGGGACCTACTCTCAAACAGGTCTTTGGAGACACTAGACTTTGGATTCCTCTTTTTACTTTGGCTCCAGGCTCCGTCTGATGAGAGGAAAGGCAACCACTACCATTGACTCCGCAGCCGAGTGCCCGCAGCAGCGACAATCTGTTACGATCTGCGGTTATATACATACACTAGACGGGTTGCCGTTCTTACCAGACGTCCTAGGGTGGTTCCTATTGATTATTGATTTCACATAATGTTGTTTATAGGGAAAACGTGTGGAGCCAATTCACTGCTATCTTATACAGTTGTTTAGTAGAAATTGTTTTCATCCTCCTCTCTCCCTTCCTGGATACACAGAGTGTGTGTCACTGAATGGAGAGGAGAGAGGTGCGGAAGCACCCGGATAGAGCGCAGCCTCCCACTGTACCCCCCAAAAGGTGGGACGCTGGTTCTCCACCAACTTCTGAAGTTCGTTCAGTTTTTTGTTAATTGACGATCTAGGCATTTCTCCCTGATTTTTCAAACCTTTTTCTCTTTCTTTCTCTTTACTTTCTTGACTGTTCTTTCTTCTCTATATTTAACTTTTTCTGCAGAACTAAGAGAGATACTCTTTCTGCAAATTGACAATATTTCAAGTTTGTCTTACAGAGGTATAACAAGGGGTCTGAAGCATATCTGATCCCTCCCCCTGAAACTTCCAGATGGCGTATGCTTCGTTAGGGCAGCAGCCCACGGTCCTATCCCACAATATTAGGGGACTGAACATACCAGAAAAGAGGACCACCCTCCTGAGAGAGCTCCGAAGAGGTAAGCCACACTTTGTGTTCCTGCAGGAAACACACTTTAAGACTCACCATGCACAGAGACTAAACGACTCCTTCTTCACACGGGCAATACATGCAAACAATAATGATTCTAAGTCGAAGGGGGTCTCTATTCTCATTAGTAGAGAGGCCCCATTCAAATTAATAGAACAGATGATAGATCCGGGGGGCAGGTTTCTATTTCTGAAGGGAACTTACAAAGGTAGGCCCCTGACACTTGCGAACTCTTATTTCCCGAACAAAAATCATGTTGGGTTTTGCCAAAGAATGACACAGGCCCTAAAGGGCTTTGCCTCTGGGTGTCTGATATCGGGGGGAGACTTCAATGTCCCTCTGGACCCCCAGTCCAACACCTCGACAGGTAGGTCCTCTGTGACATACCGGGCCCTCAAAAAAATCAAAACGTTGCTCCAATCACTTCACTTGTTAGACTTGGCGTCTCCTTCATCCTGAAGATAGGGACTTCACCTTCTATTCTACACCACACGAAAGGTACTCCCGCATAGACTATCTTTTAATATCACAGAGGGATCTGGAGGGCTTGATACAAGCCCATATAGGTATCCAAACCCTATCAGATCATGCCCCGATCTCTATAACAATGAACCCAATAGACACTTCTAAACGGAGCCCGGTCTGGAGGCTCAACGCCTCACTCCTTACAGACCCAGAGCTACTACCAAGGGTGAAGGCCACCCTTGAGGAGTTCTTCGTACAAAACACTACCCCAGGAGTAGACCCCTTGAGTGTCTGGAAGGCCCATAAGTGCATGGTGAGGGGAGAGATAATCAGATTGGGAGCCAAACGTAAGAGGGAAAGGAAAGCTGAAATAACAAGACTGACGGATAAAATTAATGAACTAGAGACTTTACATAAACAATCGCTATCCACACAATCAGCTACAGAATTATTAGAGGCAAGAAAGGCCCTGCAGCAGAATCTAGTTTACAAAACGAAACGGTTGCTTTTTTTCCGAAAAAAAAAGTATTACGAGTCGGGAGATAAGACGGGGAGGCTTTTAGCGAGAGCTCTAAAAGATACCATATCCTCCAATACAATCAAAGGCATCAGACGATCCGACGGTAAATTAGACGTTACTACAGACGCAATTGCGAAACACTTTCACGCTTTCTACACTAAGCTCTATAATCTGACGCCCCAACACAGACCGGCAGGTTTACAGGGCGACAGGTCTGAAGTAATTCAGGACTATTTTCAGGGGAGCGGGATGCCTGTTTTAAACTTGACTGATACCACTAGTCTTGATGACCCAATCACTGAAACAGAAATATCTAAAGCAATCCATGACATGAAACTTGGGAAAAGCCCAGGCCCAGATGGGTTTACAGCCATCTACTACAGGACATTGATGGATATCCTGACGAAACCGCTGGCCGGGGCCTTGAACTCCCTGCCTGATTCCAAAAGAACATCCCCCGACTTTCTATCAGCGTTCATTACGGTTATTCCAAAGGAGGGCAAAAACCCTGAGGTCTGTGCCAGATACAAACCAATATCCCTACTCAACCTGGACCTTAAGTTATTCACGAAGGTCCTAGCCACGAGGCTCAGACCCTTATTGGATAAGGTGATAGGACGGGAGCAGGTGGGCTTTATGCCGGGAAGGGAGGCGAGAGACAATGTGACAAAAGCTCTGCTCCTAGTCAAGGCGGCTCACACTAGAAAGATCGGGGGCCTTCTCCTGTCCACGGACACGGAGAAGGCCTTTGATAGAGTCTCCTGGGATTTCATGCTAGCCACCTGTCTACACATAGGACTCCCTCCCCGGATGTTGGCATGGATAGCGTCCCTCTATAGGAATCCCTCAGCAAAACTGAAAATTAATGGGGCTTTGTCCGAAAAAGTACCAATTACGAATGGCACCAGACAGGGGTGTCCACTGTCACCCCTGCTTTTCATTTTGACCCTGGAACCGTTCATTAGAAGGGTCAATGCCAATCCTGACATCAAGGGCTTCGGGCTGTCGGGTAGGGAGTTCAAGGTGGCAGCATACGCGGACTAACTACTATTTTTTTTAACAACCCCTCATATCACTTTACCCAACCTCACACTAGCCTTTGCACATTTCGGATTTGTCTCCAATCTGAAAATTAATTACACGAAATCTGAAGTACTGAACCTGAATATACCCGAAGCAGACCTCACGCGGATTAAACAAAATTCTCCCTTTAGATGGGATCTCCAGAAACTGAAGTACTTAGGGATTTGGTTAACCCCTAATATTAATTCAACTTTCGCTCAGAACTTTCCACCCCTGCTGACAAAGATGAAAAAAGATCTAGATGGTTGGAGCGCAGGTTTTTTTTCCTGGTTTGGTAAGGTGGCCATAGTTAAAATGGCCCTACTCCCCAGGCTGCTTTATCTATTACGCTCACTCCCAATTCAAATCCCAATGGGATTTCTGAAGACGGTGCAATCCCACATTAGGAGCTTCATTTGGGGTCATAGGCACTCCAGACTCAAACTGGCTTTACTGACAGGTTCCAAAGCAAAAGGTGGTTTAGGTGTACCGGATGTCAGAGAATACTATAGGGCGGCGCATCTCACAAGGGTCATAGACTGGCACTGCCACGGGGATATGAAGGACTGGGTCTCCTTGGAGGCCGACTTAAACCCCTTACCACTGACTTCTGCACCGTGGCTACCCAGGGAGAAACAACCCTTAGACATGAAGATCCACCCGATCACAGGGACTACCCTGAGGGTCATGCATGAAGTCGCTGCGACCACCAGCATAACCTCGAAGTTAAATCCCCTCACCCCTCTACAAGACAACCTGGACTTCACTCCGGGTCAGGGAAACAGGATTTTCAGGTCAGGACTAACGCAACAATCTCTCCGGGTGGGCGACTGCTTCTATAAGGGTCAAATGAAGGACCGTCAGACTTTAATGAGTGACCACACCCTTGCACAACTCCCATTCTGGTCATTTTTACAGCTGCATAGCTATCTCTCAGACAACAAACATAAACCACACTTTATTAGGCCATTGACACCCATGGAGTCGGCATGTCGTGCAGGTGAGCATCTCCAAAAAGTGACTTCGGTCGCTTACCAGTGGCTCCGGTCGAGCAGGACCAATGAATCGGAGGGTCTCAGGAGGAGTTGGTCAGAAGCCCTCCAAATGGAGCTTTCAGACAAACAATGGACAAGGGCATGCTTGTTGTCTCATCAATGTTCCATTAGCACCAAAATGCAGGAAACTGCTTACAAACTCCTATCACAATGGTACATAACCCCAGTTAAGTTGAATAAGTGGAGTTCGCAGACATCCGACACATGCTGGCGCTGTCAGAGGGAGAGAGGCACACTGCTACATATATGGTGGCAATGCTCAGCCCTTGAACCATTCTGGGATGCGGTCAGGGAAGGGATCGTCCACATAACGGAAACTGATCTCATCCTCGATGCGGCAAGTTGCTTGCTGCACATAAACAATTTCTCACCCAAAGCTTACAAAAAATCCCTTTCCAAACACCTGCTGAATGCAGCAAAATACTTGATCCCTCTACACTGGAATTCTACCAGTATACCTTCTGTTAGGTGCTGGCTGGCCAAAGTGTCGGATGTCTGCGAAATGGAGGAAACACGGGCACAGGCTTCTGAGCAGGTGGAAAGATTCCACAAGACGTGGCAGCCTTGGTTTGCCTTTAGATGGTCAAATAAGTATAAGTCATTACTCCAGGAATGATCTTCCCCCACGGTCTGCTAGATATAAAGATCAGTCTGGTTCTAGGCGTTTTTACACTGAGTATCACTCTTCTCATATCTTCCTCATAACTACCTCTCTTCTTTCATATTTTACTACTCTTATTTCTTACTGATACTTCTCCTGATAACACAGTATATCTGTGAACCTGACATTGTCTTTAATTTACGATATCGTTCTAAGAGATTCTCCTAGAAACAAATATGTTACAATTATAGTTACTCATTGATAAATCTTATCTCGTATATTAACATGCTTTCTCGATGCTGGACCTGGCTTGCCAGGTGAGTTATAGAATTTGCTGTAGTGTAACAAGTTTGCATGGATGTACTTTCATGTTGCCTTAATAAAAGCTTAATGTTTAAAATTAAGTCAGAGGAAACTGTGAATGAATGATGCGGCTGCATGGGTGGAGCCCAGCACAGATACAAAAAGGGACAGCGGTTGGAGGGAGAAGATCCCCCGCCTTCTGTCAAGGAGCAGGGAAGATCCTCAGAATTGGCAATAGGAGCTGAAAGATGTTCCCCCTAAATATGGGTAGAACATGTAAAATGTTCCAAAAGGTGAACTTATCCTTTAATATATTGTAGCTTACCAATTCTTAGATGTGATGATTGCATCTATTATATTTTTTTACGCTTTCTTTCTTTTTTATTTTCATCCAGTGATCCAGCCAGTAAGTATGTTGTTTTTCCAGCAGAATTTATCAGTTACAGAGATGAGACAAACCATTTAGCAAAGACAGGGGTGCTTACAATGATGATATTTTATTTATGTAAAACCTTTATCCCACAAAGAAAAAACTATTTGATGTAACTGCTTATAAAGAATTACCTGTATTTTGGCTTCAATTTGTTAGTGTTAGTGTATTTAAATCAACCAAAGGTGCTCCCATGCTCATTTATCTAGAGCAGTGGTCTCCAAACTGCAGCCCGGGGGCCAGATGTGACCCTATGTTTGCATTTATCTGGCCCTTGGGGCCAGACCACCAACCAACACCAATGATGGGACACCATTTCCCCTAATGACACCATCAATGGGGCACTATTTTTCCCAGTGATACCAAAAATGGGGCACTATTTCTCCCATTACTATCAACAATTTCTACTCCCACTGGCCACAGTCCGGCCCTCCTAAAGCCCAAAGGGCAGTGACCTGGTCCTTTGCTTAGAAAGTTTGGAGAGCGCTAAGAGTGTGGACATACTAATACAGGAGGATTATTACTGTCCAGATCAACGGGTGAAAACAGAGGGAAAAAAGCTTAAGAAAATGAATGTAGCCAACAGATCTAATGATAGTTGCAATATATAGCATTTTTGATTTTGGGTTTAACATCACTTTAATGCTTATGAAACTCGAGCAGTAAATGCACCTTTTTCCCTTTCTGTAAAAGTGAAATGTCAGCCAATATCTTTTAGTTTTGGGCAGATTGGGGAAATGGTAAAACCCATTAAGTTGTTACTTCTGCTGGGGACATTTACCCTCACCTCCTGTTACAGACCAGGAAGTAAGCAGAATACAAAGAGGAATAAAAACCAAACTAATATTCTAACCCTTACCCACTCTGTATAAAACGAGTTGCACTTTATTGGTACCATTTACCAACACATTATTCATGATTGTACTGCAATGGAAAGAAAAAAAATCACGCAACTCAACACACAGAATGAAAATGATAAAATAGCTACTAATTCATTGACATATATACAGTATGTGCATTATCAAAAGCACTGATGCAAAAAGGACCATAGAGAAACTAGATTATGTAAACTGGCACCTACCCAGTAAATGTAACAGCATTCTGAAACCTAAAATATATGTTATTTTATGGAAAGGAGGAACATTATATGGCCATTTCTCCCAAACCTTGGCAGACGTTAATGCAGGTATGGGAACCTCATTAACATACATATGAAAGGTTACCCACAGATTCTTTTAACGGTCAATGCAAGAGATGTGGGTACAGCCATGTAATGAAATTTGAGGCACACTGCAGAGGGAAATAAGTCACTTTCATTTGTAACATATTAGATTTTAGGCACAATGCAAATGATTTCAGTTATACAATCAGTATATTGCTCTGGAAAAACGTCACAGGATTCGTTTCAAGTATTTCAGATTCCATATTTCCTTCAATATCTGCAATTTCCATCATAGAATTATACCTGTCAAAGGTATAACTCATATATTGTTCATTTTGATGAACTATTTAACAGAGAACTGTATATATATATTGTATATTAAATTATATATTATTATACACACAGCAGAGGAGGGGTGAATCCCACGGGTTCAATTAATCTCCTTGTACACGCAAGTTGATGAACTCCAACATCTCATCAAGTGTGATAGATTTGTTGCAAAAAACTGTTACCAAAAAAAAAAACAGTTTTGCTCACCTTGCCCTTCTTTAGTCTCACAATAAGTCAGCTAATGGAGAGATCCAAATACTTTCCATGTACAAAGAAACACTTTTTTGAATGAAAGTAAAGCATAAAATAAACCTATTTTTATTTTCTCACACATATGCCTTCAGAATAATTTACACCAAAACATATTGGGATTAGCCAGACACGCACAAAATAGCAGTTTTGTAAAACCTAAAAGAAAAAAAAAGAATAAAACTATAAAAATAATAAAGAACGATCCATTTTCCTATTAATTTGCACTAAGGTAATATGGAAAATATCATTGCTGACCTTCTTTTTTACCTGCCGCTTAGCTGCATGCCACATTGATGTCCTGACTTCAGTAGTTGGTACTTCAGTAGCAAGGTAAGTTGGAACTCCTGATCTGCATCCCTACCCCAGGTTAGTGACACAGATTGTTGAAGCCCACGAATCAGCATTAAAGCCAAGTAACTAGCATTTTTTTCTTTTGTTTGCCAACGTTTTTATTAAAGTATACAAACATATTCATGAACAAAGGACATAGAAATATTCCATATTGTCTGAGAGCCAGAGTACCTTTGGTGAGAATACAACTCTTTGTCCAACAAACACATAAAGAAAAAAAAAGTATGGCTAGAAAACTTTAGGATTGTGGCATCAAGAGATTGCATCATACATATAGTTGCATAGCCTAATAAATCTGCATAGATTAATTACTGGAACCTATATCATCGTGATAGATCTGTAACATTATAACAATTCATAAATACCGGAGAAGCCATAAAAAGACATTTGATGATTAATATGCTGACCAATATTCCCATTTACGGTCAAAGATAAGCATTATATCTATAACAGTTTGTTGTATCCTCTCCATCATTTTATAGCTTCCATGTGGTGAAGTGGTTAAGACCAGGGCACCGAGGGCGATTGCCAGTTAAGGGTAATAGTGTGTATGTGCCAATTTATGGTGAGGGGGTGCACCCTCTTGAAGTACAGAATAAAGTAATCACATTTGATACACTAATTTATTTGTGTGCCAGTAATCTGAAACACCTTGGTAGTTGTCTGCTGCCATAGTGACTTGAAAGCTCTACAGCTCCAAAATAACTAGCATTTTTTTAGCAGTGAAAGCCCATGTCTTTCTAATCATGTTGGCTTCTGTTTCACATATAAGGGTATTTAGCTTGTGTTGGAGACCAGGCTGGACTGACTGGATTAGTCAGTGGTCCTGAGTGGGTATTTGTGTGGGCAAAAAAAAAAATGCCTTCTGGTGGATTGTGCCCAGTGATGGATTTTGGCAATGGGCACTCTCGGGGATTGGGCTGCTGCCTTTTTGGTGCCACTTTAAGATCTTTTCAGCTTCTAGACTTAGATAAAAAAAGAAAAGAACGCCCAGTGTCCAGAGAAATGTGACTCCTAAAATATGGTTTGTGGACATTTATTACAAATTTGCAACATGTAAATCAAGCCAACAAGTTTTGGGGGAATAGTCTTCCCCTTCTTCAGGGCTGTTGCTGCGTACTATTTGGTGGGAACAATTCCCATGAGTGGTTATGTTGGATCAAGGTCTGAATGGTAGGATGCCAGTTTTAGTTGTATAGGCATTAATGTATTCTCCCAAAATGCATTGGCTTCATGTATATGTTGCTAATTTTTTTTTTTTTTTTTTAAAGTAATCTTTTATTACATTTTAAAAGTTTCCATAGACATACAGAGATAGTGGAGCAATATGGCACCAAATCGTAGCATAGGTTGAACAGTATATATATATCGACCGTTGTGCATATCTAAACTTATGTATCAGTTAGTAAATAGTATAGAATGTGAGAGAAGTTTGGCGATTGGCACAGTCTAGGCTACCCCTGCCCCCCACAGACACCCCAACGGGATCATGCTGTGTCAGGCGTGAGAGGCAGTGCAGCCGGCCACTGCGGAAATCGCCTTGGTCAACGAGTGGCCTTAAATTTGTAAACCAACATTAAGAGTAGGAGTAGAGAAGAAAACCAATGAAGACCACTAGGGGATGAAGGAAAAGTCAGAATATTCAGTAAGTACATTAAGATCACAGA
>BLSH010047392.1:60386-74169 GCA_018402905.1 Glandirana rugosa | reverse complement strand
ATACAAAAGAAATATCATATGTGATATGGATATAAAACACTAATTCATTGTTAAGATTAACACATATGAAATAGTGTTTTTACGGTAGTCTCAAGGTGAAATGTAGACTTATTCGTCTTAAAGAATAAATGTAGACTTAGGTGTCTCAAGGGGAAATATAGATTTGAACGTCCCAAGGGAATGTGACATATGTAACTAAATTTCTTCTTGTCACTCTTGTGACTACATTTCATATTAAGCCTATATTCCACCAGGGACCATTGGACTCGGGGTGAATGTAGTAGTAAGGGTCGTAAGGGAAATTAGTCCCAAGGGTCTCGGGGACAATGATCCGATTGTTTTAGCTGATTGGATCTAATGCAGGAGGGTATAAACAGACACATGTCTGTTTACATCCACCTCCCCATACAGAACAATAGGTGGTCCAATCGGTCGCCCTTGTAACAGAGCCCTTACAGCGCAAGTGTAAATTTTGCAGACTCTGAAGTAACAGGGGCTCTGGGAACCCTGATTAAAGGGAATGCTGGGAATGATGATGTAAGTGGGGCTCAGGTTACCAGGGACCACCTTATATCCGAATTATACTTTACATCAGTGTTCTCACTGTTCTTCTTTAAATCAATGTATACAGTGTAAGGGAACCCTGCAAGTTTAGATATAAAGGGGAACTCTGTGGATTCAGATGTAAATAAGAAATTCTGCTTATTCAGATGTAAAGTGGAACTCTGATGGCATTTTTGTGATAAAGTATACACAATTAGAATTGTTACTTAATCACAAAATATAGGTATAGTGTATACTATAAAGAAAACATATCAGTGCATCCGTGAAGAAAAGGTTGCAACCCTTCCCATGACAGCAGGAAGGGATCCCACTGCAGGAACATAATTATTTTTGTGGACATTTTATTTAATGTGTGACACATACACTTATATGGAACTGCTATAGGGTGGCAGGATCTGCACGTTTATATTATTGAACATGGTAAATATACACGGTGTGTTTGATTATTAAAGTGAAGCATGCTACTAATATTATTTTATTTTAGTTGGATCGCATAACTATGAGAATGGGGAAGGTGTTATTTATTTATTGTTGACTAATATTAGAAATTGTATATAATCCCTGGCAGCACGCAGTACCATAGTATCTTTCTCATAATAAAGGGCCCTCATGATTGGAGAAAAGGACCCCAGGATCAGTGGGAAAGGCCCCACAACTAGAGGTCAGGTTCTTGGTTTGATTTGGTTGGGCCCTGAAGGTTCTAGTTACTCCTCTGCCAGAAAGTATTAAAAGCCTGACAGTTTCCAACACCTCAGCACTCTG
Source organism: Glandirana rugosa (assembly GCA_018402905.1). Lineage (NCBI taxonomy): Eukaryota > Metazoa > Chordata > Amphibia > Anura > Ranidae > Glandirana > Glandirana rugosa. The sequence continues at coordinate 72,843 of BLSH010047392.1, read as the reverse complement.
TCCAGAACTGAAAAAATGTTTTGGCTGTAGATAGATTTTTTTTATTAGGACTCACATATGCATAAAGAACAGGCATTGACTGGGCACTATTTAAGCTTTCTACACACATTTCAAAGCCATTACCTGTTCTGCATCCCAAGAGTAAACTCTAGTACACACATAACATTTACAATGTGTTTACTTTACTCTGCATTGTCTTTCATCTCACCAGCAACCTTTGGCAGGCATTTGGCAACTTACAAATATTTCACTTCCCTTCACTTCAAGTCAGTGACAGCATATCTCAAACAAAATGATAAACCATGCAGACTAAAGGTATATTGGTAGTGGTGGTCACCTCATCCCTATTGCTTGATACAAAAAGAAAGTTAAACCCCCTTGTTGGGACTTTAAATAGGTACACCAAACTACCTTAAAATTGAATTTACTTTATTCATCAAAGAACGAATAAGACTTTGTATACATATGTTGTCAACAGATAGAACAATGTACAAACAAGATCATAAAATTAATTTATAACAAAAGTAGAGTTGATCGAACCTCTGGAAGTTCGGGTTCTGCTGGTTCGGCCGAACTTCGGGACAAAATCCGGGTTCGGGTCCGGACTGGACCCGAACTTTGACACGGACCCCGAACCACATTGAAATCAATGGGGACCCGAACTTTTAGGCACAAAAATGGCTGTAACAAAGTCCTGGAAAGTCCTAGAGGTATGCAAAAGGAAGGAAAATGGGGGTAAGGGTTGGACAAATGCCCTACAAAGAAATGGGGATAGGGAAATAACTTAAAATAATTTTTAACCTAAAATCACATAAAAAAAATCAAAAATGGAGGTGGATGTGGAGTTGGAGGTTAAGGAGGTGGTGAAAGTGGCGGTGGAGGAGGAGGAGGTAGCCAACACTGTTTTTTTTATTTTTGGAATTTTTTGTTTGTTTTTTAAACCAGCAATGTAGATGCACTTTTTAATTTTGTGCAAGAAACAATAATCTGTCCCTTTAAGCAACAGTAGGAACCTCTCCCTATAGAACTAGGAGATGATTTTAGATTCTAAAATCATCTCCAAGTTGTACAGGGAAAGCCTCCAGCTGTTGCTCTATGGGAAAGATCAGTGTTCTAAAATCATCTTCAAATTGTGTGGGAAACCCCTATATCAGCCGCAGGGAAGCCATATTAGTGTTTTAAAATCATCTTCAAATTGAGTGGAAAACCCTTATATCAGCCGCAGGGAAGCCATAGTAGTGTTTTAAAATCAGCTTCAAATTGTGTGGAAAACCCTTATATCAGCCGCTGGGAAGCCATATTAGTGTTTTAAAATCATCTTCAAATTGTGTGGAAAGCCCTTATATCAGCCGCAGGGAAGCCATATTAGTGTTTTAAAATCATCTTCAAATTGTGTGGAAAACCCTTATATCAGTCGCAAGGAAGCCATATTAGTGTTTTAAAATCATCTTCAAATTGTGTGGAAAACCCTTATATCAGCCGCAGGGAAGCCATATTAGTGTTTTAAAATCATATTCAAATTGTGTGGAAAACTCTTATATCAGCCGCGGGGAAGTCATATTAGTGTTTTTAAATAATCTTCAAATTGTGTGGAAAACTCTTATATCATCCGCAGGGAAGCCATATTAGTGTTTTAAAATCATCTTCAAATTGTGTGGAAAACCCTTATATCAGCCGCAGGGAAGCCATATTAGTGTTTTAAAATCATCTTCAAATTGTGTGGAAAACCCTTATATCAGCCGCAGGGAAGCCATATTAGTGTTGTAAAATCATCTTCAAATTGTGTGGAAAACCCTTATATCAGCCGCATGGAAACCATATTAGTGTTTTAAAATAATCTTCAAATTGTGTGGAAAACCCCTATATCAGCAGCGGGGAGCCATATTAGTGTCCTAAAATCATCTTTAAACTGTATGGAAAAAGCCTATATCAGCCGCGGGGAGCCATATTAGTGTTCTAAAACACACAATTTGAAGATGATTTTAGAACACTAATATGGCTTCCCTGCGGCTGATATAGGGGTTTTCCACAGAATTTGAAGATGATTTTAAAACACTAATATGGCTTCGCTGCGGCTAATATAAGGGTTTTCCACACAATTTGAAGATGGTTTTAAAACACTAATATGGCTTCCCTGCGGCTGATATAAGGGTTTTCCACACAATTTGAAGATGGTTTTAAAACACTAATATGGCTTCCCTGCGGATGATATAAGAGTTTTCCACACAATTTGAAGATTATTTAAAAACACTAATATGGCTTCCCTGCGGCTGATATAAGAGTTTTCCACACAATTTATAGATGATTTTAAAACACTAATATGGCTTCCCTGCAGCTGATATAAGGGTTTTCCACACAATTTGAAGATGATTTTAAAACACTAATATGGCTTCCCTGCGGCTGATATAAGGGTTTTCCACACAATTTGAAGATGATTTTAAAACACTAATATGGCTTCCCTGCGGCTGATATAGGGGTTTTCACACACACTTTGATGAAGATTTTAGAACACTAATATTTCTCCCTAAAGCAACAGCTGGAACCTTTGCCTGTACAACTTGTTGATGATTTTAAAAGAATAATCTTTCCCTTAAAGCAACAGACTCTATCTAGTCCAGTCAGATCGTTCTGTGCAGCAGGATGAGGTGTGAAATCGGTCTCTCAAAGCACCAGTACTAGTATCTCTCCCTCCCTCAAAGCACCAGTACTAGTATCTCTCCCTAGTCCACAATCAGATCGTTCTGTGCAGCAGGATGAGGTGTGCAATCTGTCTCTCAAAGCACCAGCACTAGTATCTCTCCCTCCCTCGAAGCACCAGTACTAGTATCTCTCCCTATTCTACAATCAGATCGTTCAGTAATGCAGAATGAGATGTTCTATAATATCTGCAATTTGTCCCTCACAGAGCCAGCAGCATCCTCTCCCTAAACTATCCTGAGAGCATATGACATGCAGCACGGTGACTCCAGCCCCACATAGAGGCTGGGTCACATGGTGCACTGGCCAATCACAGCCATGCCATTAGTAGGCATGGCTGTGATGGCTTTTAGGGAAAACCAGTGAAACACTTGTTGATTAGCTGCCCTTGGCAGTTTTTAACACGTGGAGTAAAATACCAGAACCCCGGACCCGAACCCAGACTTTTTTTCTAAAGTCCGGGTTCGGGTCTGGGTTCCAGACACCCAAAAGTTCGGTACGGACCCGAACTTTACAGTTCGGGTTCGCTCAACTCTAAACAAAAGTAGACTTCACCACCGATGCTTAGGCACAGATTGTCATAGATGAACTGGTAGATAATTGACGTTGTCCGAAGGTGGAATTCGGTACCCAACATATGTTTCAGGTTAGAACAGCAGACCCTTCATCGGTGTAATTTACAACGGACGAGCATCGAGGTGTAGTTAAAAACAAGATTCTTCTGTTTGGAAGAGAGTTCAGCACTCAAATATAGACATCCAATTGAGCACAGAACCAGATCCCCCAACAGAGCAGATCAGATGTCATTACCGTATGAACAAGTGTCGTTGTGGTAGATGGTATATATATTGGGTAAAATAAGAGTCCAATGTGTGACTCAGTGTCAATTTGAGTCCACTCATATAGGAGGAGAAGGAGGCGGACGGAATAGATAGTAACACATCAAATTCCGCCTCACTTTATATATATATATACCATCTACCACAACGACACTTGTTCACCCGGTGATGATATCTGATCTGCTCTGTTGGGGGATCTGGTTCTGTGCTCAATTGGATGTCTATGTTTGAGCGCTGAACTCTCTTCCAAACAGAAGAATCTTGTTTTTAACTACACCTCAATGCTCATCCATTGTAAATTACCCCTGATGAAGGGTCTGCTGTTCTAACCCGAAACATATGTTGGGTACCGAATTCCACCTTCAGAGGCAATTATCTACCAGTTCATCTATGACACTCTGTACCTAAACCTCGGCAGAATATCTCAAACAGACCTAGGAAACTCACATGATGTTTGGAAAGATTTTTCTTTTATGGTCCTTTTACACCTTTGCATTGCAGTAATCTGTGACTCGAGATGTGTTACTGTGCCATTCATTTTGAATGAACCCCAATGCACTATTACAGTAGCAGGCAACTGACTCCCAATGCAGCACTAAACTATGCACATGTAGGGATGGACTGAACACCCCCCCCCCCCCGGCTTGGTTCGCACCTTGGACCTTGTGAACAGGCAATAAGTTCTGACGAGCATGCAAACCCTATTAAAGTCTATGGGACACAAACATGAAAAATCAAAAGTGCTCATTTTAAAGGCTTATTTGCACGTTATTGCCATAAAAAGTGTATGGGGACCTGGTTACTGTCCTAGAGGACATCATAGGGTATCAAAGTAAAAAAAAGTTTTTAAATTGAACATTTTTTAAGGAGCAGTGATTTTAATAATGATTAAATCGAAAAAAATAAAAATTAAATACTCCTTTAAATATCATGCCTGGGGATCCCCTTAGTTTGCCTGTAAAGTGTCGCATCTGTGTGATGTTTAGAATAGTGCCAGAGCAAAATGACCTTTCTAAAGAAAAATGTCATTTTAAATCGCTTGCGGCTGTAATGTATTGCCAGCTCCCGGCAATATAGATAAGAATCACAGAAAAAAATGGTGTGGGGGCCCTCCCCAGTCCATACCAGGCCCTTCGGGTCTGAATGCAGCGTATATATATATATATATATATATATATATATATATATATACATATAATAATAATAATAATATATATACTGTATATACTATACTGTATGTATATATATTCTTACACTGCCTCTTGCACTCACTGTATATACTGTAGTCTACACTGAATGCAGCGTATATATAGTCTACACTGAATGCAGTATATATATATATATATATATATATATATATATATATATATATTTATATTATACTGTATATATGTAAATTCTTACACTGCCTGCACTGACTGTATATGATCTACACTGAATGTGGCCACACAAAATATTAACACTTTGGACATTTTCATTTAGGGGTGTACTTACTTTTGTTGCCAGCAGTTTAGACATTAATGGCTGGGTGTTGAGTTACTTTGAGGGGACAGCAAATTTACACTGTTATACAAGCTGTACACTCACTCACTCAGTGTTGTCACATGAGAAGATATAATAAAATATTTACAAAAATGTGAGGGGTGTACTCACTTTTGTGAGATACTGTATATATTGTGGCAGTGGGACTCTGTGCTACCTGACAGTTTGCTGCTTTACGTCACCTTTTGGAGAGACAGGTACTCTGATTGCACAGCTGTGTGCTGGGTTATTTAGTTGTGACCTGACCATGGCTCAGGGCCCCAACCAACAGACAGGAGGTATGTGGATGGGAGTGATGTGGATTCCCATTCCTCTGCAGGAATCAGAGGCTGCATGGGGGCAGCCAGAGCATGCATGTCTACAGGAGGCAGATGTAGTCTTTGAGGCTACTACATGTCAGCACCAAGTTGCTGAGCATCAGGTCTGTGGGAGACAGACCAAGGAATGAAGCCAAAGGCCCAAGCAGGAGAGCTGCACTTACCAGCCAGGAGGGCTGGCTACTGTCCATTGGTCAGGAGGGCTGACTATCGTTTACTAGCAAGGAGGTCTTACTATTGTTTGTTTCACTGAACAGCAAGGGAAGATTACTGTTTATTTGAACTTTTCCTTTCCTTTTAATGAAACCGGGCTGCCATGCCCTTAAAAACCAGTCTCGAGTCTCACTTTTCCTGGAAATTGCATGCACCACTTGAGTTCAATCACCCCACCCGTTCACAATATATATATGTATATATATATATATATATATATATATATATATATATATATATATATATATCTACTATACTGTATATATATACATTCTTACACTGCCTGCACTGACTGTATATAGTCTACACTGAATGTGCTGTATATACAGTCTACACTGAATGCAGTGTATATTTATATATATATATATATATATATATACTGAGCAAAATTATAAATGCAACACTTTTGTGTTTGCCCCTATTTATCATGAGCTGAACTCAAAGATCTATGACTTTTACTATGTACACAAAAGGCCTATTTCTCTCAAATATTGTTCACAAATCTGTCTAAATCTGTGTTAGTGAGCACTTCTCCTTTGACAAGATAATGCATCCACCTCACAGGTGTGGGATATCAAGATGCTGATTATTGCACAGTTGTGCCTTAGGCTGGCCACAATAAAAGGCCACTCTACAGTAAAATGTGCAGTTTTATCACACAGCACGATGCCACAGATATCGCAAGTTTTGAGGGAGCATGCAGTTGGCATGCTGACTGCAGGAATGTCTGCCAGAGCTGTTGCCCTTGAATTGAATGTTTATTCCTCTACCATTCCTTTCCAAAGGCGTCTCAGAGAATTTGGCAGTGCATCCAACCGGCTTCACAACCGCAGACCACGTGTAACCACACCAGCTCAGGATCTCCACATCTGGCATCTTCACCTCCAAGGTCGTCAGAGACCAGCCACCTGGACAGCTGCTGCAACCATTGGTTTGCATAACCAAAAAATTTCTGCACAAACTGTCATTGGGGTCTTGATCTGACTGCAGTTAGTCGTCATATCCGACTTGAGTGGGCAAATACTCACATTCGATAGTGTCTGACACTTTGGAGAGGAGTTCTCTTCACGGACAAATCATGGTTTTCACTGGACAGGGTAAATGTCAAACAGCGTGTATGGCATTGTGTGGGTGAACGGTTTGCTGATGTCAACGTTGGGGAACGAGTGGCCCATGGTGGGGGTGGGGTTATGGTATCAACAGGCATATGCTATGGACAGTGAACGCAGGTGCATTTTATTGATGGAATTTTAAATGCACAGAGATACCGTGACGAGATCTTGAGGCCCATTGTTGTGCCATTCATCCACGACCATCACCTCATGTTGCAGCATGATAATGCATGGCCCTATGTTGCAAGGATCTGTACACAATTCCTGGAAGCTGAAAACATCCCAGGTCTTGCATGGCTAGCATACTCACCAGACATGTCACCCATTGAGCATGTTTTGGATTGGCGTATACGTCAGCGTATTCCAGTTCCTGCCAATATCCAGCAGCTTCGCACAGCCATTGAAGAGGAATGGACCAACATTGCTCAGGCCACAATCAATAACCTGATCAACTCTATGCAAAGGAGATGTGCTGCACTGCGTGAGGCAAATAGTGGTCACACCAAATACTGATTAGTTCCCCCCCCCCCCCACCAATACAGTAAAACTGCATATTTTAGAGTGGCCTTTTATTGTGGCCAGCCTAAGGCATACCTGTGTGCAATAATCATGCTGTCTAATCAGCATCTTGATATGCCACACCTGTGAGGTGGATGGATTATCTCAGCAAAGGAGCTCACTAATACAAAATTAGACAGATTTGTGAACAATATTTGAGAGAAATAGGCCTTCTTGTATACATAGAAAAAGTGATAGATCTTTGAGTTCAGCTCTTGATAAATAGGGGCAAACACAAAAGTGTTGCATTTATAATTTTGCTCAGTGTATATATATACTATACTGTATATATATATATATATATTCTTACACTGCCTGCACTGACTGTATATATTCTACACTGTATCTATATACTGCACTGCCTACACTCCACTAACTAACCTGGCTAATCTAACCTAACTTCTCCACTTTCACACACTATATGCGGCCACTGTGTAAGCGGCCTTATATAGTGTGGGGTGTGGACTTAGCCCCCTGAGCCATGATTGGCCAACGGCACACTGCCTTTGACCAATCATGGCTCTTTCTGCACAGCGTGCTGGGATTGGCCAAAGCATGCAGGTAATGTGCATGCTTTGGCCAATCATCGGGTGTCATTTCCTCACTGCATTATGGGGCATTCAGCGCCACTTGAATTTACCGCGAATGCCCCATAATGTTCTAGATTCGGTGAATGAGCGAACGCTGCTTGAGTCGAACGAACATTGGGGCCATCCTTATGCACATGTTGCATAAAAAACAACAAAAAAAAAACCATACAACTTTAACCTTAGGGTAGATCTAACGGAGAGGTCAGATATGCAGATGTAGCCAGCTACTGGGCTACAGCAATATGGAGATGGAGAAATTGCCCTTTATTCTTCTCTCCCTTTGCTGAGATACTGATATTGAGCTGCACCATTCCCCTCAGCAGACAGCAGGGGGAGATATAAAGCCAAGCAAGCCAATAGACTTCTATGCCCGGCATGAGAATCCTGGAGGTTGTAGTTTGAGACGGCAGCCATATAATCGGATGAATGGATCCCTTGCAATATAAATCCCATAGGCACTTTGCAGTAGGACTGGAGGGGTGATTTTTTTCTTAAACTGCCCAGGAAAGCTCTTCCTCTTGGCTCCAAGAAAGTCAGAGAGAGAGAGAACCTTTGTCTGGATATTCAGGAAACCATACCAGCAGAAATCCATGTCTGAGACTGGGAGTGAGGACGCTGGGGGCAGCTGAGCACCGCGGACTGAGCCAATGAGAGCAGGACACTAAGTGTAACTTATCCATACTGCACCCATACTGCACTCTATACCAGACTTATTCCAAACCTAGACTGTACCTATATAAACCATATACTGCAATATACCGCACCTATCCGGCATCTGAGTCACATTTACCTTGCATCTGTGGAGAGACTATACCATAACTATGCTGTACCTATACTGCATGTGCAAAGATGTTCTTAAAGGACCACAATGATAGCTGGCAGAAGAATATCTCAAAGGACTACCCCTCCCATAATAATTATTCAACCAGCTTATTTTGTTCCCCTGCCTCCTTCGCTACGATTTACCTTTTACTGCATGCAAGTTAACTAGGACTGCTGTTAAGTGCAAAGGTGTTCTTAAAGGACCACAATGATAGCTGGCAGAAGAACATCTCAAAGGACTACCCCTCCCATAATAATTATTCAGCCAGCTTATTTTGTTCCCCTGCCTCCTTCGCTACGATTTTCCTTTTACTGCATGCAGGTTAACTAGGACTGCTGTTAAGTGCAAAGGTGTTCTTAAAGGACCACAAGGATAGCTGGCAGAAGAACATCTCAAAGGACTACTCTTCCCATAATAATTATTCAGCCAGCTCATTTTGTTCCCCTGCCTCCTTCACTACTATTCTCCTTTTCTTTGGGACAATACATACTCAGTCGGTTTAGGACTAGCATTGCCACCAAAAATGCGCTCTGGTAGTATAATCCCAGCACTCAGTAGATTAAACTTTACCACTGCTCACTGCTGCACTTGAAGTGGCCTTGCTACTGATTATGCTGATCTGGATGCCAAATTGTATATTATGCCCAGGCCATATTGTTAATCACACTGTATGCTAAATTGTGTTATTACTAGAGTTGAGCGAACCCGGACTGTAAAGTTTGGGTCTGTACCGGACTTTGGGGTGTCCGTACCCCAAACCCGAACCCAGACACTTGAAAAAAGTCTGGGTTCGAGTTCGGTATTCAGGTATTTTGCACGCCTTTTCTATAGCTGCAAGGCCGCCAATCAACAAGCGTTTTACCCGTCTGCCCTTAGAAGCCATCACAGCCATGCCTACTAATGTATGGCATGGCTGTGATTGGCCAGTGCATCAAGTGACCAAGACTATTTTTGGCGCCTGTTGAATAGCTGCAGGGCAGCCAATCAACAAGCGTTTCACTCGTTTGCCCTTAGAAGCCATCACAGCCATGCCTACTAATGGCATGGTTGTGATAGGCTAGTGCATCATGTGACCCAGCCTCTATATGAGCTGGAGTCACATATGCCGTGTGTCACATCGTCTCAGGCTAGTGTAGGGAGAGCATGCTGCCGGCGCTGTGAGGGACAGATTACCAATCTAATATTATGCATTACAGACAGATTCCTGGCGATGCTGTGAGGGGAAAGCTTATCGTTCTAAAGCCATCTAATACTGGACTAGGTAGAGTTTACTAGTGCTGTGAGGGATAGATTACCAATCTAATATCATCTCATCCTGCATTACAGACAGGTTCCTGGCGATGCTGTGAGGGGAAAGCTTAGCCTTCTAAAACAATCTCATACTGGAATAGGTACAGTTTACTAGTACTGTGAGGGACAGATTGCCAATCTAATATCATCTCATCCTGTATTACAAAAAGGTTCCTGGCGGTGCTGTGAGGGGAAAGCTTAGCATTCTAAAACCATTGCATACAGGAATAGCTAAAGTTTACTGGTGCTGTGGACAGATTATTGTTCTAAAATCATCTCCTAGTGCTATAGGGAGAGGTTCCTGCTGGTGCTGTGAGGGACAGATTTTTGTTCTAAAATCATCTCCTAGTGCTATAGGGAGAGGTTCCTGCTGGTGCTTTGAGAGGCAGATTATTGTTCTAAAATCATCTCCTAGTGCTATAGTGACAGGTTCCTGCTGGCGCTGTGAGGGACAGATTATTGTTCTAAAATCATCTCCTACTGCTATAGGGAGAGGTTCCTGCTGGTGCTGTGAGGGACAGATTATTGTTCTAAAATCATCACATACTGCTAGAGGTAGAGGTTCCTGCTGGTGCTGTGAGGGACAGATTATTGTTCTAAAATCATATCCTACTGCTATAGGGAGAGATTCCTGCTGGTGCTGTGAGGGACAGATTATCGTTCTAAAATCATCTCCTAGGGCTATAGTAAGAGGATCCTGCTGGTGCTGTGAGGGGCAGATTATTGTTCTAAAATCTTCTCCAAGTGCTTTAGGGAGAGGTTCCTGCTGGTGCTGTGAGGGACAGATTATTGTTCCAAAATCATCTCATAATAATGCTATGGGGAGAGGTTCCTGCTGGTGCTGTGAGGGACAGAGTTTTGTTCTAAAATCATCACATACTATTAGAGGGAGAGGTTCCTGCTGGTGCTGTGAGGGACATATTATTGTTCTAAAAGCATCTCCTACTGCTATAGGGACAGGTTCCTGCTGGTGCTGTGAGGGACAGATTATTGTTCTAAAATCATCTCCTACTGCTATAGGGAGAGGTTCCTGCTGGTGCTGTGCGGGAGAGATTATTGTTCTAAAATCATCTCCTAGTGCTATAGGGAGACGATCCTGCTGGTGTTGAGAGGGACAGATTATTGTTCTAAAATCATCTCCTAGTGCTATAGGGAGAGGTCCCTGCTGGTGCTGTGAGGGACAGATTATTGTTCTAAAATCATCTCCTAGTGCTATAGGGAGAGGTTCCTGCTGGTGCTGTGAGGGGAAGATTATTGTTCTAAAATAATCACATAAAGCTAAAGGGAGAGGTTCCTGCTGCTCCTGTGAGGGACAGATTAGTGTTCTAAAATCATCACATACTGCTAGAGGGAGAGGTTCCTGATGTTCCTGTGAGGGACAGATTATTGTTCTAAAATCATCTCATCATACTGTTAGAGGGAGAGGTTCCTGCTGCTCCTGTGAGGGACAGATTATTGTTCTAAAATCAGCTCATCATAGTGCTACAGGGAGAGGTTCCTGCTGCTCCTGTGAGGGAAAGATTATTGTTCTAAAATCATCTCATCATAGTGCTACAGGGAGAGGTTCCTGCTGCTCCTGTGAGGGAAAGATTATTGTTCTAAAATCATCTCAGCATAGTGCTACAAGGAGAGGTTCCTGCTGCTCCTGTGAGGGAAAGATTATTGTTCTAAAATCATCTCATTATAGTGCTACAGGGAGAGGTTCCTGCTGCTCCTGTGAGGGACAGATTATTGTTCTAAAATCACCTCATCATAGTGCTACAGGGAGAGGTTCCTGCTGCTCTTGTGAGGGACAGATCATTGTTCTAAAAACATCTCATCATAGTGCTAGAGGGAGAGGTTCCTGCTGCTCCTGAGAGGGACAGATTATTGTTCTAAAATCATCTCCTAGTGCTATAGGGAGAGGTTCCTGCTTGTGATGTGAGAGACAGATTATTGTTCTAAAATCATCTCCTAGTGCTATAGGGAGAGGTTCCTGCTGGTGCTCCGAGGAACAGATTATAGTTCTAAAATCATCTCATCATAGTGCTACAGGGAGAGTTTCCTGCTGGTGCTGTGAGGGACAGATTATTGTTATAAAATCATCTCCTACTAGTGTTGAGCGAACCCGGACTGTAACGTTCGGGTCCGTACCGAACTTTCGGGTGTCCGGGGCATGGACCCGGACCCGGACATTTCAAAAATCGTTCGGGTTCGGTCCGGGGTTCTGCTATTTTACTCCACGTGTTGAGAAGCTGCAGGGCAGCCAATCAACAAGCATTTCACTGGTTTGCCCCTAGAAGCCATCACAGCCATGCCTACTAATGGCATGGCTGTGATTGGCCAGTGCATCATGTGGCCCAGCCTCTTTATAAGCTGGAGTCACAGTGCTGCAGTCACATGCTCCTTGGGTTAGTGTAGGGAAAGGAAGCTGAAAGCATGAGGGAGAGATTAGAGACATTTTAAGATCTGATCCTGCATCCTCATTTTATCGTCT
>BLSH010047392.1:36488-54472 GCA_018402905.1 Glandirana rugosa | reverse complement strand
AATTCTTGTTATTAGATAGGGAGTGTTGTGGTCGTCCTTGGAGAGGGATATCGTCATCCTCTATCTCAACTCGCTTGGAGACATTCAAGCCCAATACGACCAGGCCGGCTTGAAGCCCTGTTTCAGATTTATTTTCCCTATCCCCATTTTTTTGTAGGGCACTTGCCCTAGTTTGAAGATGATTTTAGAACAGTTATATGGCTTCTACCGTTAATGAATACTTTTCAGACACAGTTTCAAGATGATCCATATTCACCTCCATTTTTGCATTTTTTACGTTTTTATTTTTTTTTAAATATTTAAAGTTATTTCCCTGACCCCATTTCTTTGTAGGTCACTTGTCCCACCCTTACCCCCATTTCCTTCCTTTTGCAGCCCTCTAGGGCTTTCCAGGACTTTGTTACAGCCATTTTTGTGCCTAAAAGTTCGGGTCCCCATTGATTTCAATGGGGTTCGGTGTCCGTGCGATCGTTCGGGTTCCGTCCGGACCCAGACCCGGACTTTGTCCCGAAGTTCGGCCGGACCAGCATAACCCGAACTTACAGAGGTTCGCTCAACTCTATCTCCTACTGCTATAGGGAGAGGTTCCTGCTGGTGTTGTGAGGGATAGATTATTGTTCTTAAATCATCTCCTACTGCTATAGGTAGAGGTTCCTGCTGGTGCTGTGAGAGACAGATTATTGTTCTAAAATTATCACATACTGCTAGGGGGAGAGGATCCTGCTGCTCCTGTGAGGGACAGCTTATTGTTCTAAAATGATTTCATCATAGTGGTTCAGGGAGCGGTCCCTGCTGCTCCTGTGAGGGACAGATTATTGTTCTAAAATCATCTCATCATAGTGCTACAGGGAGAGGTTCCTGCTACTCCTGTGAGGGACAGATTATTGTTCTAAAATCATCTCATCATAGTGCTACAGGAAGAGGTCCCTGATGCTCCTGTGAGGGACAGATTATTGTTCTAAAATCATCTCATCATAGTGCTACAGGGATAGGTTCCTGCTGCTCCTGTGAGGGACAGATTATTGTTCTAAAATAATCCCCTAGTGCTCTAGGGAGAGGTTCTTGCTGGTGCTGCGAGGGACAGATTATTCTTCTAAAATCATCTCCTAGTGCTATAGGGAGAGGCTCCTGCTGGTGCTGTGAGAGTCAGATTATTGTTCTAAAATCATCTCCTAATGCTATAGGGAGAGGTTCCTGCTGGTGCTCTGAGGAACAGATTATTGTTCTAAAATCATCTCATCATAGTGCTACAAGGAGAGGTTCCTGCTGGTGCTATGAGGGACAGATTATTGTTATAAAATCATCTCCTACTGCTATAGGGAGAGGTTCCTGCTGGTGTTGTGAGGGATAGATCATTGTTCTAAAATTATCTCCTACTGCTATAGGTAGAGGTTCCTGCTGGTGCTGTGAGGGACAGATTATTGTTCTAAAATTATCACATACTGCTAGAGGGAGAGGATCCTGCTGCTCCTGTGAGGGACAGATTATTGTTCTAAAATCATCTCATCATAGTGCTACAGGGAGAGGTTCCTGCTGCTCTTGTGAGGGACAGATTATTGTTCTAAAATCATCTCATCATAGTGCTACAGGGAGAGGTTCCTGCTGCTCCTGTGAGGGAAAGATTATTGTTCTAAAATCATCTAATCATAGTGCTACAGGGAGAGGTTCCCGCTGCTCCTGTGAGGGACAGATTATTGTTCTAAAATCATCTCATCATAGTGCTACAGGGAGAGGTTCCTGCTGCTCCTGGGAGGGTAAGATTATTGTTCTAAAATCATCTCATTATAGTGCTACAGGGAGAGGTTCCTGCTGCTCCTGTGAGGGACAGATTATTGTTCTAAAATCATCTCATCATAGTGCTACAGGGAGAGGTTCCTGCTGCTCTTGTGAGGGAATGATCATTGTTCTAAAAACATCTCATCATAGTGCTACAGGGAGAGGTCCTTGCTGCTCCTGTGAGGGACAGGACAGATTATTGTTCTAAAATCATCTCATCATAGTGCTACAGGGAGAGGTTCCTGCTGCTCCTGAAAGGGACAGATTATTGTTCTAAAATCATCTCCTAGAGCTATAGGGAGAGGTTGCTGCTTGTGATGTGAGGAACAGATTATTGTTCTAAAATCATCTCCTAGTGCTATAGGGATAGGTTCCTGCTGGTGCTCTGAGGGACAGATTATTGTTCTAAAATCATATTATCATAGTGCTACAGGGAGAGGTTCCTGCTGGTGCAGTGAGGGACAGATTATTGTTCTAAAATCATCTCCTACTGCTATAGGGAGAGGTTCATGCTGGTGTTGTGAGGGATAAATTATTGTTCTAAAATCATCTCCTACTGCTATAAGTAGAGGTTCCTACTGGTGCTGTGAGGGACAGATTATTGTTCTAAAATTATCACATACTGCTAGAGGGAGAGGATCCTGCTGCTCCTGTGAGAGACAGATTATTGTTCTAAAATCATTTCATCATAGTGGTTCAGGGAGAGGTCCCTGCTGCTCCGGTGAGGGACAGATTATTGTTCTAAAATCATCTCATAATAGTGCTACAGGGAGAGGTTCCTGTTGCTCCTGTGAGGGACAGATTATTGTTCTAAAATCATCTCATCATAGTGCTACAGGGAGAGGTCCCTGCTGCTCCTGTGAGGGACAGATTATTGTTCTAAAATCATCTCATCATAGTGCTACAGGGAGAGCTTCCTGCTGCTCCTGTGAGGGACAGATTATTGTTCTAAAATCATCACCTAGTGCTATAGGGAGAGGTACCTGCCGGTGCTGTGAGGGACGGATTATTGTTCTAAAATCATCTCCTAATGCTATAGGGAGAGGTTCCTGCTGGTGCTGTGAGGGTCAGTTTTTTGTTCTAAAATCAACTCCTAGTGCTACAAGGAGAGGTTCCTGCTGGTGCTGTGTGGAACAGATTATTGTTCTAAAATCATCTCCTAGTGCTATTGATAGAGGTTCCTGCTGGTTCCGTGAGGGACAAATTATTGTTCTAAAATCATCTCCTAGTGCTACAGGGAGAGGTTCCTGCTGCTCCTGTGAGGGACAGATTATTGTTCTAAAATCATCTAATCATAGTGCTACAGGGAGAGGTCCCTGCTGCTCCTGTGAGGGACGGATTATTGTTCTAAAATCATCTCATCATAGTGCTACAGGGAGAGGTTCCTGCTGCTCCTGTGAGGGACAGATTATTGTTCTAAAATCATCCCGTACTGCTATAGGGAGAGATTCCTTCTGGTGTTGTGAGGAATAGATTATTGTTCTAAAATCATCTCTACTGCTATAGGGAGAGGTTCCTGCTGGTGCTGTGAATGACAGATTATTGTTCTAAAATCATCTCCTACTGCTATAGGTAGAGGTTCCTGCTGGTGTTGTGAGGGACAGATTATTGTTCTAAAATTATCACATACTGCTAGAGGGAGAGGATCCTGCGGCTTCTGTAAGGGACAGATTATTGTTCTAAAATCATTTCATCATAGTGGTTCAGGGAGAGGTCCCTGCTGCTCCTGTGATTGACAGATTATTGTTCTAAAATCATCTCATCATAGTGCTACAGGGAGAGGATCCAGCTGCTCCTGTGATGGACAGATAATTGTTCTAAAATCCTATCATCATAGTGGTTCAGGGAGAGGTCCCTGCTGCTCCTGTGAGGGACAGATTATTGTTATAAAATCATCTCATCATAGTGCTACAGGGAGAGGTTCCTGCTGCTCCAGTGAGGGACAGATTATTGTTCTAAAATCGTCCCCTAGAGCTATAGGGAGAGGTTCCTGTTGGTGCTGTGAGGGACAGATTATTGTTCTAATATCATCTCCTAATGTTTTAGGGAGAGGTTCCTGCTGGTGCTGTGAGGGTCAGATTATTGTTCTAAAATCAACTCCTAGTGCTATAAGGAGAGGTTCCTGCTGGTGCTGTGTGGAACAGATTATTGTTCTAAAATCATCTCCTACTTCTATAGGGAGAGGTTCCTGCTGGCGTTGTGAGGGATAGATTATTGTTCTAAAATTATCACCTACTGCTAGAGGGAAAGGATCCTGCTGCTCCTGTGAGGGACAGATTATTGTTCTAAAATCATCTCATCATAGTGCTACAGGGAGAGGTTCCTGCTTGTGATGTGAGGGACAGATTATTTTTCTAAAACCATCCCCTGGTGCTAAAAGGAGAGGTTCCTGCTGGTGCTGTGAGGGACAGATTATTGTTCTAAAATCATCTCCTAATGCTATAGGGAGAGGTTCCTGCTGGTGCTGTGAGGGTCAGATTGTTGTTCTAAAATCAACTCCTAGTGCTATAAGGAGAGGTTCCTGCTAGTGCTGTGTGGAACAGATTATTGTTCTAAAATCATCTTCTAGTGCTATTGATAGAGGTTCCTGCTGGTTCCGTGAGGGACAAATTATTGTTCTAAAATCATCTCCTAGTGCTATAGTGACAGGTTCCTGCTGGCGCTGTGAGGGATAGATTATTGTTCTAAAATCATCTCCTACTGCTATAGGGAGAGGTTCCTGCTGGTGCTGTGAGGGACAGATTATTGTTCTAAAATCATCTCCTAATGCTATAGGGAGAGGTTCCCGCTGCTCCTGTGAGGGACAGATTATTGTTCCAAAATCATCTCATCATAGTGCTACAGGGAGAGGTTCCTGCTGCTCCTGTGAGGGAAAGATTATTGTTCTAAAATCATCTCATTATAGTGCTACAGGGAGACGTTCCTGCTGCTCCTGTGAGGGACAGATTATTGTTCTAATATCATCTCATCATAGTGCTACAGGGAGAGGTTCCTGCTGCTCCTGTGAGGGACAGATTATTGTTCTAAAGTCATATCATACTGGTGTAGTGAGAGTTTCTTGCTGCTGGTTTGAGCTGTGCATTTCTTGCACAAAATAAAAAGTGTGTCTACGTTTCTGTTTTCCAAAAAAAAAGAAGAATTTCTTCTTCTTTTTTTATAAATAAATACTGCTACATAGTACATTTGCGGCCAGAATGAGGAGAGCGTCAAATAAGGGACGTGGTCGTGGTGCTGCTGTCGGTGAAGTTGCTGTTGCAAGGAGAGAACGTGGTCGATTTGTGCCATCTACACGCATAAGTGAAACACCTTCTTCAGGTGCGAGTAGCCGACAGAACCTTCAACCTTATATGATAGGCCCGAATGCTGCTAAAGGAATGGTGAGGCCAGAATAAGTACAGGCAATAGTAGATTGGGTGGCTGACAATGCCCCCAGTTCCTTTACATTGTCTCTCACCCGGTCCCTTGCTGAAAGCTCAGAGTTGGCACCTGAAACCCAAAGCCATCTGTCTTTCACCTCAGCCCTTTGCAAATCAGCCAAGCTGTCTGAGCCCCAAGTCATGCAACAGTCTCTTATGCTTTTTGATGACTCTCCTGGTGTGCTTTGCTGGCCTTTGAAATGCTGTCATTCCATCGGGTGGACACGGACAGTTTTAAAAACCTGATGGCGGTGGCTGTCCCACAGTAAGTTGTTCCCAGCCACCACTACTTTTCCAGGCGAGCCATCTCTTCCCTGCACAAACAAGTCGGGGACGAGATCAAGTGTGCATTGCGCAATGCCATCTGTGGCAAGGTCCACATAACCACTGAAGCGTGACCAGTAAGCACGGGCAGGGATGCTATATCTTGCTAACTGCACACTGGGCAAATGTAGTGGCGGGTGGGGCTGAGGCGGCTAGCCATTTGGCGCATGTCCTTCTTCCACCGAGGATTGCAGTGCATTTCTCTTTGCCTCCTGTTGCCTACTGCGCTTCCTCCTCCTCTTCTACCACCTCCTCATCCGCTCAGCATAACACCTTCACCACCAACTTCAGCACATCCAGGGGGAAATAACAGCAGGCTTTTTTAAAACTGATATGTTTGGGGGATAAACCCCACACTGTGCAGCAGCTGTGGACAGATATAGAACAACAGACCGATGAGTGGTTGTTGCCACTGAGCCTCAAGCCCGGCCTGGTGGTGTGCGATAATGGGTGAAATCTTGTAGCAGCTCTGGACCTAGCACATCCCTTGCCTGGCGCATGTGCTGAATTTGGTGGTGCAGAAATTTCTAAAAAAAACTACCCGGAATATGTCACAGCTGCTGCAGAAAGTGTGGGCCATCTGTGCGTGCTTTTGGCGTTCTCACCCTGCTGCTGCTCGCCTGTCTGCGCTGCAGCAGAACTTGGGCCTTCCTGCTCACTGCCTCCTATGCGATGTGCCCACAAGGTGGAACTCCACCTTGCACATGCTGGAGAGACTGTGCGAGCAGCAGCAGGCAATAGTGGAGTTTCAGCTGCAGCACGCACGGGTCAGTCACTCTGCGGAACAGCACCACTTCACCACCAAAGAGTGGGCCTCCATTCGAGACCTGTGTACCATATTGCGGTGTTTCGAGTGCTCCACCAACATGGCCAGTACCAATGACGCTGTTCTCAGCGTTACTATCCCACTTCTATGTCTCCTGGAAAAAACACTTTGGGCGATGATGGAAGAGGATGTGGCAAAGGAGTAAGAGGGGTAATTTCCACGGTTATCAGGCCAGTCATTCTCAAGTGGTTTGGAGGGTGGGTTCCTGCACCAGCATAGGCCAGGTAAAATAATTTCAAGCCATGGCACAGTTCTGGAGTATGAGGAGGACGAGGAAGATGATGATGAGGAGGAGGAGGAACCGTATTCACAGCAGGGTGGCACCCAATGCAGCTCGTGGGCATCACTGGAGCATGGCTGGGGGGGATACAGAGGACACAGATGATACACCTCCCACAGAGGACAGCTTGTCTTTGTCTCTAGGCATCCTGGCACACATGAGCGACTACATGCTGCAGTGCCTACTCAACGACAGCCGAGTTGCCCACATTGTAACTTGTGCTGATTACTGGGTGGCCACCCTGCTGGATCCCCGTTACAAGGACAATGTGCCGTCCTTAATTCCCTCACTGGAGTGTGATCGGAAGATGCGCGACTACCAGCGCACTCTGGTAGACGCGCTGCTGAGGGCATTCCCAAATGACACAGGGGGCTCAGTGGAAGCACAAGGCAAGGGGGAGGAGGAGGAAGAGGTCACCAACGCAGCTGTGGCACTGACAGCACCTCAGAAGGCAGGGCTAGCATGGCCAAAATGTGGAAAGGCTTTGTCAGCAGCACGCCACAACAAACAGCACCACCAGCTGCAACGTCTTAGCAGGAGGCAGCATTTCAGCAACATGGTGGAACAGTTTGGGTGCACACGCCTACACGTACTGACTGATGGGTCTGCCCCATTCAACTTCTGGGTCTCCAAATTGGGCACATGGCCTGAGCTTGCCCTTTATGCCTTGGAGGTGCTGGCCTGCCCTGCAGCCAGTGTATTGTCTGAATGTGTGTTTAGCACGGAAGGGGGCGTTATCACAGACAAACGCAGCCGCCTGTGCACAGCCAACGTGGACAAGCTAACGTTTATTAAAATAAACCAGGCATGGATCCCACAAGACTTGTCTGTAATTTGTGCAGAATAGCCATTTAGACCGGCCTCACACAGCCATTGGTATATTTGTTTTTTTTTTAATATGTCTCAATATTTTTGGGGCTACCCCAATTAGAAAAAAAAACAAACAAAAAACAGTGTTGGCTACCCCCTCCTCCTCCTCCTCCTCCACCGCCACTTCCACCTACACTGCCACGGTCACGGCCTAGTCAACCTCCAGGCTCCTACTCCACATCTACCTCCTCCTCCCATTTTTATTTTTTTTATGTGATTTTAAGTTATTTCCCTATCCACATTTGTTTGCAGGGCACTTGTCCTACTCTTACCCCCATATTGCAGCCCTCTAGCCCTTTCCATTACTTTTTAGAGCCATTTTCGGGCCCAAAAGTTCGGGTCACCATTGACTTCAATATCGAACCCGAACTTTTCTGCAAAGTTTGGCCGAACCAGATGAACCCGAACATCAAGGTGTCTGCTCAACTCTAGTTATTACCATTGTTAATCCATTTTATGCTTTACTAGTTACCAACCATATTGGGTGACAATATATTAAGTTTGCCTTTACTACTTGATTTGGTTATTTTCTTTCTTTAATTCAGCACTACTATTGGGTACTAAGTATTATTTTCAATGGTTTCCTGTGATATTGTATCTTTGTACACTCAACCTGAGTTGGTTCTTGAGGAGGTTGAGGCAAAGAACAGGGGACCCATCCAGTCAAGCGGATCCTATGGGAGGTTGTGCTACGCAGGTACAGTCCAACCTCCCTCAAACATTTGTACTAACTGGCACTTCAGGAACATGAATAATCAGCTTGGCAGAGTCTTTATGTTTATGTTGTGCAAATGGAGGAGTCCAGCAGTGCCTGGATGTCACCATGCCAGTGTATGTCAAGACACCAAAAAAGCACACATATATGTATCATAATTCTGCAATTCATGCACACTTGACTATGTTTTATCCCTTTAAAGATCCCACAATTACACACTGATCTGTCAAAAAAAGCATTCCTATTTTGGGCTGACAATATACAACAAGTGGTGTCAGCCCTCCCTTTGTCTTTTGCTAAACTACTCCACCACTCCTACTGTTTCCTACTTATCCACGGCATAGAGACTATCTGACTTGTGGCGCTAGATAAGAACAGAAAGGGCTAAATTGTTTTTTTGAAATAATGTGGGCAGAATGCCAAAGACACAGAACAGGTCTGAATCTCTCACAAGATCACAAGGTATGTTTTGCACTTATCAAACAGCTATAAATAAATGCTTTCAATAGAATATTTAAGAGCTCAATAGAGAAATTCTAGGAGCAACATTTGTTGCATTTTTTTAACAGTAGCTCTGGCACCTGTATGCTCCTTATGGATCAGAACAATTCCTGTATTTCAGCTACAGGCCTATTTATTTAACTATACCTTTGTTATTACTTATAATACAGAAGTAATAGTGTTTCTTTATTTATTGCAGGTATTTATATAGTGCTGATCATTTATGCAGCGCTTTCTATATTGTACATTCACATTAGTCTTAGACCTTGATGTGCTTACAATTTAAGGTCACTACCTGACATGCGTACATTTACATACCAGGGGCACATTTTAGATAGGAGATAACTTAATCTTCCATCTTTCTTTGGGATATTGGAGGAAAATGGAGTACCTCGAGGAAACCCATGTGAGGGCCAGGAGAGCATGCAAACTTCAAGCGGGTATTTTTTCAGGACAGTCAAGCTTTTATTGTGGCAATATTGTCTAGCAAAATGATTTAATTTTTAATACAAGAAGATGTTGCAAATCAAAACAAAACGTTACTTTTAAAATACCTAGTGTTGATGTAGATAAGAAGTGCAAGTCTGATTCAGCTATCTGGCTTAAGTAAGTTATATAGATACAACCCACACCACACAGATTTTTTTCTCACATAAATATGAAGGTTTTAGCATATTTGTTATTGTTTGATACTCTTTTCCATGAATGTCTCTCACTATCTACTCAATAGAAATTAGGTGATGCAGGTAGACAAACAAATATCTTTTTACGTCATCATCTAAAACAAATTAAGATAACCAATTTACTGGCATAATTTATTTTTTAATGTACTACCTCAACTATAGGAATACCAAAATGTAAATTATGATCTTAAATTATTATCTGTTATTTGCTATGATGTGTTAATTATTTCTTCATAAATTTATGTTATTATAAAATAAGTTTTCTTGTAAACTCATGCATACCAGATAGCATTGTCTGCTTCTGATTCTCAACAACCCCAGTTCGGTTCGCACCAGAACATGCAAAAAATTTGTGTGAACATTTGAACACCGTTAAAATCTTTGGGACACGAACATAAAAAATCAAAAGCGCTCATTTTAAAGGCTTATATGCAAGTTATTGCCATAAAAAGTGTATGGGGAACTGGGTCCTGCCCTAGGGGACATGTATCAATGCAAAAAAAGTTTTTAAATTGATCGTTTTGTCAGGAGCAGTGATTTTAATAATGCTTAAAGTGAAAAAGAAGAAGAAAAATTCCTTTAAATAATGTGCCTGGGGGGTCCCCTTAGTCTATCTGTAAAAGGGCACAGCTCTGTGATGTTTAGAACAAAGGAAAAATTGTCATTTATTATTGCGGCTGTAATGTATTGCTGGTTCCCGGCAATATACAAAATCATAGAAAAAAATTGCGTGGGGTCCTCCCAGTCCATATCAAGCCCTTTGGGTCTGGTTTGGGTTTTAAGGGGAACCCGAGCCAAAATTTAAAAAAAAATTGACGTGAGGTCCCCCCTGAAATCCAAACCAGACCCTTATCCGAGCATGCAACCTTGCCGGCCAGGATAGGGGGGGACAGGTGAGCGCCCCCCCGACCCATACCAGGCTACCCCCCACCCCAAAGCACAAAGATGAAAAGAAAAAGGGCATCAGTTTGCTTCATATTACCATCTCTTTTGACCATATTTGTTGGCAAAGTTGGATGAGAGGACAGCTGGGGTGCTTGGTTGTCAACTGTTAAGAAATTTGATGATCCCCCATGAAAAGTGTAGGCTGTTTGATACTGTTTGCAGAGTCAGAGAAAAAAATAAATTTCCACAAAACAATTATTATTAGTATACAGGATTTATATAGTGGCAACAGTTTATGCAGCTCTTTGCAATATAAAAAGGGAGACAGTACAGTTACAATACAGTAAAATACAAGAGGGTTAAGAGGGCCCTCCTAATAGAGCTTACAATCTAATAGGGTGGGGCAAGTGGTAGAAAAGGTTATACACCCCTCCCTGCCTCCCCCTTCCTCAGCACCTATATCAACCTTTCTTCTCTCCTACCTCTCAGGGAATCAAGACAATCCCCTACAGACGACCTACTCCTACCACCCCCACAATCAGCAGACCCTGGAAGACCTCACTGACCATTTCCGGACTCCCCCCCCATCCAGGGTGGGGTTGCAGGCCTAAATCTACCTCCAAATATCTTCACACCCACTTGACCCCTGCCCCCCATACCCCCATACCTCTCTAGATGCTGTCTAGTACTTCCTTCTTTTTCCCTCCCTGGCTTGGGTTTTTTTTGTCCCTCTCCCCACCTACTACCCCTTCTCCCTCCCCTACAGCCTCTCTTGCTCCCCTCCCCCCTCTAGCTACCAAAGTCCTAAACTAAACTAGCCCTACCAATAGACAACACTACCAAAGCACCAACTCTCCCTCAGATACAGGTTACGTTGAACAAACTCTTCCCAACCCACCATTATAATGTCCTCATCTAATGCTATGACCAAAGAGGGCACTTTAAAACTAGTATCCCTAAATGCCAAAGGCCTCCATATATCTGAGAAACATACACAGCATGCGCAGCATGAAGACAGACATAGTGTTTGTACAAGAGACACATTTTTATTCTAATTACATCCCTAAACTAGAAAATATATTCTTTCCCCACACTTATCAAGCCACCTTCACAATATCCAAATCTAAAGGTGTCTCAATACTTATCTCCAAGAATATGCCCCTCCAGATCTCAGATACCATGAGAGATGACCAGGGTCTAAACATTTTCATCAAAGTCACTCTCAAGGACACCCCAACCATGTTAGCAAATATTTAGAGCCCTAATGTTTCTCAAGTTCCCTTCTTTAGATCCATCTCCCAATTCTAACTGCCTTTCAAGAGGGAATTTTGATCTTAGGAGGAGACTTCAACGTCCCCCTCGAACCCTTACTAGATACATACTAGAAACCTCTGGAACATCATACCTCCCATACCGAGCAATAAAGAAAATCCAACTAAGCCTCCAAGAACTCTTCCTTTATGGTACCTGGCATACCCTCCATCCAAAAGACAAAGACTTTATCTTCTTCTCAACCCACAACAATAAGTACTCAAGCCTAGACTATTTTTTTCTCACAAAACAAGACCTCAACTATTTAACAACAGCCACGATTGAACCGATGTTCTTATCAGACTATCACCCTATCACCCTGACCATAACACTGCCTGAACATATACCCTAGCTGAAAATATGGCGACTATACGCATCACTCCTAACAGATAAAATCAAGTCAGCTGTAATACGTACAAGCCAAATCGATCACTTCAGGGAAAACAAAAACCCTGATACCTCACACATGACCCAATGGGAGGCACACAAATGTGTTGTCAGGGGGAAGGTCATTGCCCTGGCCTCAGCAGTCAAATGAGAGAAACAAACACGTATTAAAGAAATCTTTTCTAAACTCAAAACCCTAGAAACAACTCACAAGCAATTCTGCCAGTTGTTGTTCTAAGTGTTCTGTATATACTATGAACTTTGATGCTATGCCTTGTTAGTGTATGTACATGGAATGCATTTTTATGTGTTATTGATGAAAATTGTGCACTGTCATATTCATTCATGTCTAATAAATGGTTATACGCAATCACATTTATTTAAGCCTACTGCCTCATTTAAAGTCCCAACCCCCTTCTTTTCTCCTGAGTAACACATCTGGTTAAGCTTAGGAAGATGTTAAATAACAATATGTTCCTCGCCCAACTGACAGCCATCATCACACACACCAAACCTTTCCTTTAGCCCCATTCCTGATATAGGCTGCTTCCACCCAAATGAGGTCATCACATATACAACAACATATGGAGGGGAGCAAAGGATAACACCCCACCCCCACTTTGCCCCCTACCTCCACCCTTTCCTTATACTTATGGCTACAACTATTCCCCCCTCCCTTATCCCCCCTTTTTTTTCTTTTCCCCTCTTTACCCCAACTCCATTTAACAACCTATCTCCGGTTGGCCGATATGTATGTATCACAAATGATGTTCTTCTTAGTTTATAAACATTCATGGGATGTCAGATACATACAAACTGGACACATATTCGCTCTCACCTTTTAGGACCCACAAACTACCCGAGACCTACAACATAATGTCACTACACATAGACGACGGAAACACGCCTACAAGTGACCCGCGTTTCAGAGGCTTAGGTCATGCCTCCTTCCTCAGCTGGTATCCTTAAAAGCTGAGGAAAGAGGAGTGGCCTAAGCCTCTGAAACACGTTCTGATTGGCCAAACCCAAGGTCAGACATTACCCCAGCTGACAGCTCAGACACCTTATGGAAGATCTTGCTGGCTCTCTCTCTCCCACCCCCAGGGCCACTGCTTTTACGGGACTTACCTACGGACTCTGAGTTTCCATCCAGAGGATCTTTTCTTTACCATAAACAATGCTGCACTAGGTATGGTCTGGCACTTCTGTTTGTCTCTTCCCCAGCTTTCTTCCCTGAAGAGATGAGTTTTAAGGAATTTCCCCGAAGGCAGCCAGAGTAGAAGATAGCCAGATAGATTGAGGTAGAGAGTTCCAGAGGATGGGAGAGGCTCTGGAGAAGTCCTGGAGACAAGGAAGCTTGAGAGCAGGAGGTCTTGAGAGGATGGAGAGGATGGTTTGTATTATATTTGGAGATAAGATTGGTGATGTAGCTTGGGGCAGAGTTGTGAATGGCTTTATATGTTATTGTTAGTATTTTGAATTTAATTCACTGGGCAATCAGAAGCCAGTGTTGGAATTGGCGGAGAGCACACACTAAGCAGTTGGTAAGGTAGATGAGTCTGGCAGCAGCATTCATGATAGACCAAAGAGGGGATAGCCTATAGAGAGGTTGGCCTAACAATAGTTAAGGCGGGAGTAAATTAGTAGCTTAAAAAGGGTGAATATTAGAGATGATACGGAGGTGACATCTACAAACTTTTGACAATGATTGGATTCTGGTCTTAAAGGACAGGTCAGAGTCTAGGATTACACCTAGTACCCTGGCTTGAGGGGAAGGATTAATGGTTGCATTATTGATTTTGATGGAAAAGTCACAGAGGGGGCACAGGCGAGGAGGAAGGGGGATTTTAAGCTTGGTTTTACAGAGATTTAGTTTAAGAAAGTGGTGCAATATCCATGCTGATATGTCAGTTAGTAAGTTAGTAATACAATAGGAGACTGAAGGAGTGAGGTGAGGAGTAGAGAGATAGAGTTTGGTGTGATTGGCCTAGAGATGGTATTGGCCGTGGGGAGGTTATCAAGTGACCAAGGGAGCAGGTGTATATAGAGAAGAGCAATTCATTTTTTTCTGCAGCCAAGTGTAACTCAACCACAGTATTCTGATAAATTATATTTGACTCTTTATGTTTTTATATTTTAGTTGCAGAAGTCTTTTTAATAGCTTTTCAATTTTATTGTTTTTTAGTTAGAATTTACTTCCAACATCTTTTTGTTCCTTTTTTTCTTCTGTTTTTTTTTATTTTGCTAAACTTGTGAAATTATATTGCTAGTATATATTATCTTTTAGTTTTAACTGCTTCCCGACCGCGCGCCGTCTTTTCACGGCGGCAGTCGGGGAGCCCTGCGCGAATCGCCGTAAATAAGCGGCAATTCGCATTTGGCCACCAGGGGGCGCGCGCGCGCCGCGCAAGTGCGCCCCCGCCGCACTCCTGGGGAGTGTGCCCTCGGCTCGGGTGGACCCGATGTCCGCCGGCGAGCCGCGATGAGCGGCTACAGGGAAAAGAACGGGGAACCGCCGATGTAAACACGGCGGTTCCCAGCCCTGTCAGTGGGGCATGAGAGATCTACTGATCCCTGTCACTGGGATCAGTTAGATCTCTCATGCCCATGTTAGCCCAACCCCCCCACAGTAAGAACACACCCAGGGAACACAGTTAACCCCTAGATCGCCCCCTGCAGGTTAACCCCTTCACTGCCAATGACATTTATACAGTAATCAGTGGACATTTAAATTTCTGATCGCTGAATAAATGTCATTGGTCCCAAAAAAGTGTCAAAATGGTCCGACATGTCCCCCCCCAATATCGCATTACCGCTAAAAATCGCAGATCGCCGACATTACTAGTAAAAAATAAAAAAAAAATAAAAACCCCAGAAATGAATTCTCACCATCCGTAAACGCGGCCACTTTTGCGCAAACCAATCAATAAACGCAGATTGCATTTTTTTATCGCAAATATGAGGAATTATATAATTCGGCCAAAAACGGTGAAAAAAATGTTTTTTTATATTTTTTTTTTATTTGAATTTTAGCAAAAAGTAAGAAATTTGGGTTTTTTTGCAAAATGGTCGCTCTTCTTTTGTTTATAGCGGCGATAAGAAATGACGCAGAGGCGATCAAATACCACCAAAAGAAAGCTCTATTTGTGGGGAAAAAAGGACGCAAATTTTGTTTGGGTACAACATCGCACGACCGCGCAATTGTCAGTCAAAGCAATGCAGCGCCGAATCGCAAAAAGTGCTCTGGTCCTAAAGCTGCAAAACCTTCCGGTTGGTAAGTTGTTAACTTACTTTTGGTTAATTTTGTTGAGACCCTGAGGTGTGGATAACATATGTCTGTGCAGTCAGCCATATTGTCCTTTCTTATTGTGCCAGTCTACATGTCTGAACATATTTATTATATTGTAATTAGCATTATAAAATTGGGGCCACAATTTATCTATTTTTGGCCGGTTTTATATATATAAAGTGCAGATGAGCAGTTTATTTGAGCTAAAGATTTTGCTGAGTAGTGAATTTGAGTTAATGAAGGTGCAGTTGGGCAGTGATTTGAATATGCAAATGCATGTATGTAAAACGGTCCATTTACCATTTAAATATGTCAATAAGTGCAGCCCACAGATAAAGGGATGCAATTGCCTTTATGATCCATCCTTGGACTTGAGCTTTGCTCTAAAACATGGTACACACAGGCTGAATATCGAGTGGCATCGGCCTGTTCAATAGCCTGTCTGACAGCTTCTGTCGATGGGGCAGGACTGAAAAGGGTCTGCTGATCGGCTCCCAATCAGCTCTCTCAGCCATTGGCCAGAGTGTTCTGGTGGGGTCAGGGCCTCCCCCTGTCAGAACACAAAAGAACAGCAGGGGAGATTGTTGTACTAACATAGAATAGTTAGTCCAGCAGCTCCTCCTGAGCTTTCAGGGTTTTTTTTCGTTCAGCCCTGCTGGGTTATACAAAAAAAACTACTAGTGCGTACTAGACTTTAGGCATGAAAATCTTACTTCACCTCCAGACCTCTGTCTATTTGCTGTTGCTGTGAACAGTGAGAGGAAATGGTAGTTTGACAGACATAGTTGTTGTGATGAGAGTGTGGCTTAGCTCTTGGAGGTTTGGCTTATCACCAGGTAGGTGAGTACAGTGCACAATGAGCTGTGTGCAGGTAGCAAAAAACAAAAAAGTGAAATGCTTTTGCAGTTCATGCTATATGGCAAGAAAATAAATAACACATGATCCCTCCACAGGTATGAGATGGAGGTAATGGCAGCATATCTAAAGACCACAAAACTTAAAGCTATTTTACAAAGTATTCACATTCAGAGGGAATTTAAATTATTGGAAGCATGTGAATGAATAGCTACAGTATGTATATTGATTGTGTACTTCCACTCTTATCATCCAAAGTATAATTTTTTTTATACTGCAGGTACTTTTGCATGCCACATAATTATAATAAAGTATTCTGCCAAATTATATGTAAAATAAATGCAGGCTTGGAATGTGTGAGTTTAATTTAAATGTGAATATCAAATAGTCTAATTGTACATTTAATTAAGCACAGAAAATACAATTTATTAGTGAGCATGAGGACAAAATGTTTTGTCGCCATGTAATTGCATATCTATAAAATGCTTTGTTCTGTGCCTGCTGATAAAGCAATAGTACAGTTAATAGTTATTAAGGTACTCATAAATCTAAAAAACAAAAAGCACAGTCTGATTACTAGCAGTTGATGATTATGGGAAAAACAATACACTGTGTAATTATGGTTCTTGTTTAAGGGCCCTGCAAGATGAGATTTTATTTGTATTAAAATAATCACTGGAGCTGAAATCTAAATGATATGGCTTAGAAAATAATGTAGAAGCAACTAAAGAGAAAAAGAAAAAAAAAAAACATTCCAGTTTAGTGAGCTCTAAATTCACCCTGGCTCTTATAGGTTCAGTCAAAAAGGATCTTGTCCAGTGGTTCATTTAAACCAAAGCAATGATTATCACAAATACAAAGTCAGTTTAAAATCTAAAGTTAGTTAAAAAGGAACAGACACGTATATCAGGTTGTGTGCATTTAGCAGCAATACATCACTGCTTAGGGCCTAGAGAGTAGAGTTGAGCGAACACCTGGACGTTCGGGTTCTGCTGGTCCGTCCGAACTTCGGGACAAAGTCCGGGTCCGGGTCCGGACGGAACCCGAACGATCGCACGGACAACGAACCCCATTTAAATCAATGGGGACCCGAACTTTTAGGCACAAAAATGGCTGTAGCAAAGTCCTGGAAAGCCCCAGAGGGCTGCAAAAGGAAGTAAAATGGGGGTAAGGGTAGGGCAAGTGCCCTACAAAAAAAATGGGGACAGGGAAATAACTTTAAATATTAAAAAAAAAATAAAAACAAAAAAAAAAGCAAAAATGGAGGTGAATGTGGATCATCTTCAAACTGTGTCTGAAAAGTATTAATTAACGGTAGAAATCATATAACTGTTCTAAAATCATCTTCAAACTAGGGCAAGTGCCCTACAAATAAATGGGGATAGGGAAAATAAATTAAAATCAAGTAAAAAGATGGGAAGGGGGGTGGATGTGGAGTAGGAGCCTAGAGGTTGACTAGGCCGTGACCGTGGTAGTGTAGGTGGAAGTGGCGGTGGTAGAGGAGTAGGAGGAGGTAGCCAACATGGTATTTTTTTTTTGTATTGAGGCCTATTCAAAAAAAGAAGTATATGAATGGCTGTGTGAGTCCGGTCTAAATGTTTATTCTGCACAAGGTACAGACAAGTCTTGTGGGATCCATGCCTGATTCATTTTAATAAAGGTTAGCTTGTCCACATTGGATGTGGACAAACGGCTCCGCTTGTCTGTGATAACGCCCCCTGCCGTGCTAAACACACGTTCCGACAATACACTGGCTGCAGGGCAGGCCAGCACCTCCAAGGCATAAAGGGCAAGCTCAGGCCATGTGGCCAATTTGGAGACCCAGAAGTTGAATGGGAACGGGAAATACGGAACCTCCACGACCGG